>CM059566.1:27564444-28010610 GCA_030386875.1 Morinoia aosen
CTTCGGTGGCCAAACAACTTGAATGCATAGAGCGCTTCTCACGTGTTCCAATGACGTGATGAACACAATAAAACTCATTACGCACTAGATTTTGTAACAGTGAATTTCTAAGGAACATTCAGGTTTTGACGGACACAGTGCGTGACGTGTATTGTGTCTTTGCTACAGCGTGACATCTGCTGGGAAATACCGGAACCTGGCCCACATTTATTTTACACGTTCTCCGCGGCTTGGGCCATGCATATGTGGTATTCACAAAAATTGAGTCGGTAAATTGCTCAGTCACATACCGGTACAAATGAATGGCATTTCTTTTGTTTAGCCATCTCCTTAGAAATAACTGTAGTCATAACAGGTGAAATGTATCGTGGGATTGCATTTTCTATTTTTCTTAGGAAGGATAATGATACATTTGATCAGGAAAGTCTATTTTCCTATTCTTCTACTTTCAACCTAACTAAACCAACCGCTTACAACCCAGAAACTCGATGAACGTCTTAAACGTTTGGGTTGCGAAACGTGAAGTATAGATAGAATATTAATTGGCTGCAAATGTGATCTGTTTGAACGTTGTAAGCATTTTTTCTGAAGCCCATGATAATCAGAGAATGATGCTCGAGTTGTTTTGAAAATTGTTTTTGTATCAATTTAGCTGGTATTATGCTTCAATTGTTCGTTAATTGTTACGGACGTCTTTAACACGATAATCCTGATGGTTTAAACTGAAGTTAAGTATTCAACTCCAATTTAAAGTAAATTTTAGTTATCAAGCTTCAAAAAAGCAAACATTATCTGCATCGCGCCTTCCTTTAGCTTTAATAAGGTATTTATGAAAATTGAGTTTGTGACTAGTGGTCGGTCAACAACACTATGAAAATCGCCTCCATGTACACCGGCGGCTCACATTGCGACAAATGTGTTTAAGAAACATCGGAACGGTGAACTACTGTGAGTTGGAATGCTTCTGCACTGTTCAGAAGGGACATGATCAACACAATATTAACTTTCTTACTCTCTGGAAGGGACTTTAATTTCATGTATATGTTTATATAATAAAATAAAGGTTTTTAGATCATAGCACAAAACCTGTCGATTCGAAGTCTAGAACGCCATTTAAATTGACCAGAATGGTAGAGATGGGATATTTTACCCCGGGTTCGAAGGAGGATGTTCGACAAAAACAATTGATATCGGTATTTAAAATGCAAAAGAACCAAAAATTCTTCTAAATCATCACGTATTTACATTTGATATCGACATCAGTGCCAGATCAAGAACGTTTCTATAGCATTGATATTTTATAAAGATGGTACAAAAGTACTGGAACAAAACTCAGTCTTCAATGTTGCGCCTTAGTTTTACACAAGTCAGTTCAAGACTCCTCAGTCGCAACAAAAACGATATCAAGGGAGCAAACATAAAGTGCTATTTAGTATGAACTAAAAACAGGGATTATATTTACGACGTGTGTTCCACACCATAAACCTTGCACATAGACACAGTAAGTTAGAATAGATGAAGAAGCAAAGAAAAAGAAGAGATGGCAAAAAAGCATAAAAATTTCTAGGAGTGATGTTGGTAGGAGAGACAGAAGTCTCGAATGTCAACCTGGAACTGAGGCAGTATTGAACCATGCAGATGCGCCAGTCCCCATAGCATGAACAAATTTAAATAGTCTCAACCGATATCTAGCTATGCCATGCACTCTGACGAGAGAATGTTACTTCTTACCGCAGAAACAGAACACACGTTTTTACTGGCATTAAATAGGGATACAGTCGCGTGAAATGATACCAGAAAACCGTATAATTAAGAAAACAAAGCACAGCAACCCGACTCAAACACACCCAATCAGAAATCCCTGACGACGACAACACCGATATAGCCAGGCTCCGAGCCAAGTGCCACCATGCCATACACGCCAGACAGAACACGAGGCCTAGCCACTTTCACTCCACTAGAGGTATGACTGTCTAAGTTCGGACGCCGCCCTCGATGTGGCTTTCCAGAGCTCGTGTTCCAGCGCACGTGAACCCGAATCGCGTAGAGCACGTGCAAGCCGGCGGCACGTACGAGACGTGGACGGATCTCATGTTTTATATTTGACGTTGACACACGGTCAACGTGTAGCAAAATGAGCGTACATAATTTAAAGCACGTGCAAATCGTCGGCTCGTGCAAGACGTTTACGTATCTTGTATTCTATATTTGACATTCACACACGGCCCAGGTATATCAAAACTGAGCACAAATAGTTCAGAGAACAGGTGAGCCGATGGCGTATGGTGTACGTTCGCGCGTCTGATTATCATTTTGGCTTTAAAGTGTGATGGGTTAAAATCAGGCAGTGTTTTAACTGATGTTGTCGTCGAGCGAGACTGTACTGCGGGCGCCTCTCAGTGGCTTCCATGAGTTTCATAACGAGTCACCGAAATTTCTCCTGCCGAAAGAACGGCTGTTAGCGTTCGAATCGGTTACTGAGATTGCCTACCTGAAATCAACGAGTAATACATTTCATCAAAATGAAAAAAAACATTAAAAATGTCTCGAGCTCGTTCACTGATATCGAAGAAGATTTTTTTAAATTAATTCTTGCAGTGATCTGAAAAAGCTTTAAATTTTGTACTTCAATATGAATATAAATACCCTAAATTTGAACTAGTTCTTAGATCGTTTTCAATATTCCAATTCTGTGACAATCTTAGGTAGAATTATTCGTCTCCTAAGTGGCAAGTGCACATAGTAAATCTTCATAGCGCAGTAATTAACACTGTGACTGCAACCCGCGCCACTGGTGGCCACATCAGGGATTTCCATAACGCTGCTGACTGACTAGTAGTCATAAAGTCAGCTTTCATAAGCACTTAATTAAAGCTAAATGAAAGCCCGATCCAGACAATACATTCTATTTTCAAAATTGCTTAGTAAAAATGACTTTACATTTGAGTTAAATATTGAACTTCAATTGCAGTAAAAATGTTAAATTGGGTTCGGACTTCATTATTTTTTCCCGTTGGAATCGTCGCTATTGTTAACAAGCGATCACTCCATTAAAAACCGTACGTTTCCACTTCGTTGCAATCCCGTTGAGGTAAAGTGATGCATTTTTCATGACATCTCAGTTGAAAATAATTCATTGGGTGTACACGGTAGAAAATGTCCACTTTCCTTTTAAACTTTTTCGTTTAACAGGGAAGTGGACATTTTCTACCGTGTACACTCAATGTATTAAAAACAAAAGCAACATTTTGGCAGTAAATACAGTTTTCAAAAGCTCAATTATTACTCAAAAACAATGTTCAACGAGGCTTGACAGCTATAAGCATCGTGGTTAGCGATCTTTCATTGCCTGAAAACGAATTCTAGAGGTTTTCTGCACTACCTCTTCCCAATATGAGGGTACGCAACAACCATAATTTTCCTTTTAGAAAAAAAAATATTCTTTTAACGCTCGATATGATACACAAGTTTCCATAATTTTTCTTTGACAAAAGCATCATATAACATTAGGTATGATGCGTAATTTTTCACAGTATGCCTGGGGGGAAAAATTATTGTTAACAGTCGATACGTGGATACGCAAGTGACCATTTGCAATTGGCAAAAGCTATTTATAACAGTCGACGGATCGATAAATGTAACTATCGTTTCATGCGCTCGGTCAGAGTTCAACACAGCGTACGAAGAAAATGATGGCGCTGAGCACAGCTAGCGCATTCGTTTGAAATTGCGGGGCTGGAAATTAAAACTCAAGCGCCTCTCAGCACAAGCGAGAGCCCAGTCGGTGCTGGTGAGTGGAGGCTTTAAAGACGGTCTGTGGTTTGTAGCGGCACGCTTGACCGCTCGAGACGTTACTCCCGAGACGCGACAGTGCCGAGACGCGCCAGTGCCGAGACGCGCCAGTGCCGAGACGCGCCAGTCCCGAGACGCGCCAGTGCCGAGACGCGCCAGTCCCGAGACGCGCCAGTCCCGAGACGCGCCAGTCCCGAGACGCGCCAGTCCCGAGACGCGCCAGTCCCGAGACGCGCCAGTCCCGAGACGCGCCAGTCCCGAGACGCGCCAGTCCCGAGACGCGCCAGTCCCGAGACGCGCCAGTCCCGAGACGCGCCAGTCCCGAGACGCGCCAGTCCCGAGACGCGCCAGTCCCGAGACGCGCCAGTCCCGAGACGCGCCAGTCCCGAGACGCGCCAGTCCCGAGACGCGCCAGTCCCGAGACGCGCCAGTCCCGAGACGCGCCAGTCCCGAGACGCGCCAGTCCCGAGACGCGCCAGTCCCGAGACGCAACAGTCCCGAGACGCAACAGTCCCGAGACGCAACAGTCCCGAGACGCAACAGTCCCGAGACGCAACAGTCCCGAGACGCAACAGTCCCGAGACGCAACAGTCCCGAGACGCAACAGTCCCGAGACGCAACAGTCCCGAGACGCAACAGTCCCGAGACGCAACAGTCCCGAGACGCACCAGTCCCGAGACGCGCCAGTCCCGAGACGCGCCAGTCCTGAGACGCAACAGTCCCGAGACGCGCCAGTCCTGAGACGCAACAGTCCCGAGACGCAACAGTCCCGAGACGCAACAGTCCCGAGACGCAACAGTCCCGAGACGCAACAGTCCCGAGACGCAACAGTCCCGAGACGCAACAGTCCCGAGACGCAACAGTCCCGAGACGCAACAGTCCCGAGACGCAACAGTCCCGAGACGCAACAGTCCCGAGACGCAACAGTCCCGAGACGCAACAGTCCCGAGACGCAACAGTCCTGAGACGCAACAGTCCCGAGACGCGACAGTAGCGGGTTTTTGATTGGTCTGTGCTACAATTTGTTCCACAAAGTCATAAACACTTTGACTGTAGCAAGTAAAACTTCAGTTCAATATTCAACTCAAATTTAAAGTCAATTGTAGTAAGCAATGTTGAAAATAGCAAACATTAACTGGATCGTGACTTTATTTAGTTGTGATTAAGTATTTATGAAAATTGAGTTTGCGACCACCGGTCGGCCAGCAGCAATATGAAAATTCCCCCAGTGACCACCGGTGGCTCACGTTGCAGCCAAAGCGTTACAACGTTTCAGAACGGAAGCGAAGAGAAGGGACTGATTAGTACAGTTGAAAATGGGAAATCAATGCTCAAAGAGTGTTCTCGTATAGGAGACCCTGATCATAGAAACAAAGTTAGTCAAGAACAGGATGAAAAAACCAAGAAGGAACAAAGAAGGTACGGAACTGAATGAAGGAAAGTGGAGACTAAAGATGAAATTCCAGAAGACCCATGTTCATCTAAGGCAAGGGCTCCTAACCTTTTTTTCGCACCGCACCCCTAAAGAAATGTGATTCGAACATCGCAACCCCTGAAATAAAAATGGCAACATAAAGCAAATACTCTATTATTTACACGAACTTTTCTCACACCCCCAGCAATACCGTCTCGCACCCCCTGGAATATCGTCTCGCCCCCCTGGAATATCGTTTCGCACCCCCTGGAATATCGTCTCGCACCCCCTGGAATATCGTCTCGCACCTCCTGGAATATCGTCTCGCACACCCTGGAACATCGTCTCGCCCCCCTGGAATATCATTTTGCACCTCCTGGAATATCGTCTCGCACCCCCTGGAACATCGTCTCGCCCCTGGAATATCATTTCGCACCTCCTGGAATATCGTCTCGCACCCCCTGGAACATCGTCTCGCACCTCCTGCAATATCGTCTCGCACCCCAGGTTGGGAACACCTGATCTAAGGTATCTCAACAGTATCTCTTGGGAGCGCCAATCCTCATAGCATACGACTGGCAAACCCCCAGCTTGCATCTAACACCATTATTGGTTATTCCTGAGAATTTCACGAAATTTGTGAACTCTCAAAACAGCGCACGTTGAAGAGAATTGCAAGTTTTACTGTGGAGAACGGAAAAGATTGCACGTTGTGTACCATTATTATTATTATATAAGAAAGTTTTAGCCTCCCTTAACCACGACAAAGATATTCCAAGAGAGGAAAGAGGAAGGCACCATTTAGTATGGAGTTGAGGGAACGCGGAATCTATGCACAAGGTGCACAGAAACAGTAAGCTAGGAAAGAAGTTCATGAAACAAGAAAAAAGTTGAAGAAGAAAGTAGTAGGTGCTGAAAAACAGGACAGCAGTGAACCGAAAAAAGATGGTCCGTAACAAAACAAAAACCTATTTTATTACAACAAAAAAAGAAGCCTACCTAACCTTTAGCTCGGGCCCTCACATGGTTCCCCTGGGAGCACTAAAACGTCGTGTACCAAGTACGAAAAGTTCATAAGGTGCTGCTATAGCGTGAGGTCTACCACACTATAGCATGAAATCTACCTGTATAGTACTATTGCGTGAGGTTAAGTTAGGTTACTAATGAATAATACTTATTTTCATACATTTAATTTAGTGCTAGTTGCACATCTCAAACTGCACCTAGGTAGGCGATATATGATGGTAGACCTCACGCTATAGTAGCACCATTCGATACCCGTTCTTTCGATAACTAGAACTGAACCTTCTGGCACAAGTGATAACTCAGTAGATTTGTGATCAACTCTACTTAATACATTCCCCGCGTTTTGGGCCACATGTGTACCAATATGTAAATTGTTCATTTACCTACCGGTATAAATGAAAGTTAATTCAATGTTTCGCGACCTTTTCAAATAAATAGCTGTTATCATACCTGGAGAAATATCGTAAAATTGTATTTATCATATCATTTAGGAAGAATAAAAATGTATTCGGAAGTCCATTTTCATATTTTACTACTTACAACCAAACCGAAACAACGGTTAACACCCCCGGTAAACGTGTTTAATTCAGAGATACAGTTAACACATTAATCAGGCAGGTGAAGAACTATTTACCATAGCTGTTTCCTCAAGTAGAGCGTTAGGCAACTGCCTCTCGTACAACGCAGGCTGGGTAACTTTTGTCTAGTGTTTTCGCAAGTTATTTCAATTTTAAACGAGCGGCTTAATTCAACAGCCTTGCAACGTGAATAACTCACATTCTCGTACATAAAATTATCCGAACTCCAAATCTCGGTTCAACGAAACACCGGAGGACGTACAACCACATTTAAATTGACTTTCTATTTTCAGTATTGTAAGACAGGATGATAAGTTCAAGTGACGGAAAGCCGAAGTGCCACTAATACTCGCAATTTCAAAGGCAAATTAAAGGTTGCAGTTTCGCAATAACGTAGGGCAGTATTGGAGCAAAGCGACGACAGACATGATCGACCTATAGAATGGGCTACAATAGAGAAAGACATCGATCGAGCAGGACATCGATCGAGCAGGACATCGATCGAGCAGGACATCGATCGAGCAGGACATCGATCGAGCAGGACATCGATCGAGCAGGACATCGATCGAGCAGGACATCGATCGAGCAGGACATCGATCGAGCAGGACATCGGTCGAGCAGGACATCGGTCGAGCCGGACATCGGTCGAGCAGGACATCGGTCGAGCAGGACATCGGTCGAGCAGGACATCGGTCGAGCAGGACATCGGTCGAGCAGGACATCGGTCGAGCAGGACATCGGTCGAGCAGGACATCGGTCGAGCAGGACATCGGTCGAGCAGGACATCGGTCGAGCAGGACATCGGTCGAGCAGGACATCGGTCGAGCAGGACATCGGTCGAGCAGGACATCGGTCGAGCAGGACATCGGTCGAGCAGGACATCGGTCGAGCAGGACATCGATCGAGCAGGGCATCGATCGAGCAGGGCATCGATCGAGCAGGGCATCGATCGAGCAGGGCATCGATCGAGCAGGGCATCGATCGAGCAGGGCATCGATCGAGCAGGGCATCGATCGAGCAGGGCATCGATCGAGCAGGGCATCGATCAAGCAGGGCATCGATCGAGCAGGGCATCGATCGAGCAGGGCATCGATCGAGCAGGGCATCGATCGAGCAGGGCATCGATCGAGCAGGGCATCGATCGAGCAGGGCATCGATCGAGCAGGGCATCGATCGAGCAGGGCATCGATCGAGCAGGGCATCGATCGAGCAGGGCATCGATCGAGCAGGGCATCGATCGAGCAGGGCATCGATCGAGCAGGGCATCGATCGAGCAGGGCATCGATCGAGCAGGGCATCGATCGAGCAGGGCATCGATCGAGCAGGGCATCGATCGAGCAGGGCATCGATCGAGCAGGGCATCGATCGAGCAGGGCATCGATCGAGCAGGGCATCGATCGAGCAGGGCATCGATCGAGCAGGGCATCGATCGAGCAGGGCATCGATCGAGCAGGGCATCGATCGAGCAGGGCATCGATCGAGCAGGGCATCGATCGAGCAGGGCATCGATCGAGCAGGGCATCGATCGAGCAGGGCATCGATCGAGCAGGGCATCGATCGAGCAGGGCATCGATCGAGCAGGGCATCGATCGAGCAGGGCATCGATCGAGCAGGGCATCGATCGAGCAGGGCATCGATCGAGCAGGGCATCGATCGAGCAGGGCATCGATCGAGCAGGGCATCGATCGAGCAGGGCATCGATCGAGCAGGGCATCGATCGAGCAGGGCATCGATCGAGCAGGGCATCGATCGAGCAGGGCATCGATCGAGCAGGGCATCGATCGAGCAGGGCATCGATCGAGCAGGGCATCGATCGAGCAGGGCATCGATCGAGCAGGGCATCGATCGAGCGGGGCATCGATCGAGCAGGGCATCGATCGAGCAGGGCATCGATCGAGCAGGGCATCGATCGAGCAGGGCATCGATCGAGCAGGGCAACGATCGAGCAGGGCAACGATCGAACAGGGCATCGATCGAGCAGGGCATCGATCGAGCAGGGCAACGATCGAGCAGGGCAACGATCGAGCAGGGCAACGATCGAGCAGGGCAACGATCGAGCAGGGCAACGATCGAGCAGGGCAACGATCGAGCAGGGCAACGATCGAGCAGGGCAACGATCGAGCAGGGCAACGATCGAGCAGGGCAACGATCGAGCAGGGCAACGATCGAGCAGGGCAACGATCGAGCAGGGCAACGATCGAGCAGGGCAACGATCGAGCAGGGCAACGATCGAGCAGGGCAACGATCGAGCAGGGCAACGATCGAGCAGGGCAACGATCGAGCAGGGCAACGATCGAGCAGGACAACGATCGAGCAGGACAACGATCGAGCAGGACAACGATCGAGCAGGACAACGATCGAGCAGGACAACGATCGAGCAGGACAACGATCGAGCAGGACAACGATCGAGCAGGACAATAATCGAACAAGACAATAATTGAGCAGGACAATAATCGAATGGCACAATAATCGAATGGGACAATAATCGAACAGGACAATAATCGAATGGCACAATAATCGAATGGCACAATAATCGAATGGGACAATAATCGAACAGGACAATAATCGAACAGGACAGTAATCGAATGGCACAATAATCGAATGGTACAATAATCGAACAGGACAATAATCGAACAGGACAATAATCGTGCTGGCTCACAATAGAGCAAATCCACAATCGAGAAGGACCTCAATCAAGGCTTTGAAACCAGACGCAAGAATAGCAAGATCCTGTCAACTCAAGTTCGTCACAGCCGACACAAAAGATTTCAACAAAAGAACAATGGACTTGAAGAGTTTGTACTTCCTTACTCAAGTGAAATTTTGCCGCGAGACCGTGACGAGCCTCTTTGAGATGCTCAGCTGTGTGGTGAGGACATGTGAACTAAGGGCGACGAGGTTGAGTTAAATGACGCTTGTCTTAACACGTTTCCCTTGAAGGGACCCACCGGTGGTCACTGAGGGGATTTTCATGATGCTGATGTCCCACCTTCAGTCACTAACTCAAGTTTTGTAAATACTGAATAAATTCTGAATGACAGCGCCATTTATTTAATGTTCGTTTTTTCATAGTTGATCTTTAAAATATACTCAAATATTAGTTTAATATAGAACTTCAGTTTAACCCGCCGCAGTTAAGGTGTTAAGATACTGAGTGAAACAAGCGGTGAGGTTCCGAGTGACCTTTAGGGCCTCGCCTGGCAAAAGCCCCATAGCCCTGCGTGACAAGCCTTTATGTTCCAAGTGACAAGTTCAAGTCCCGTGGGACAAATCTGAAAGATCCAAGTGATAAGTCTTGAAACCCAAGTGACAAGCTCTAATACCCCAAGTTAAAGTCCCAAGTGATAAGTTTTGAGGTTATAAGTAACAAGTCTTGAAGCCCAAGTGACAAGCTTCAAGGACCCAAATGATATTTCTCAACACCTTGACTGCGACGTGAGAAATATTTCGTCACCGTCTTTTCATTGTGCTCCTAACCGACCAGAAGTCACAAACTCAATTTAAAAAATACTAATAAAACCAAATAAAGGCACGATTCAGATAATGATTGATAGTTTTAACGTTACTAACTACTCTTAACGATAAATTCAAGTTGAATGTTGAACTTTTAACCAATTGCGGTCTAAGTGTTAAAGCCCAAGTGACCAGTGTAAGCCCGTTGCTTGCGGTTTGACCCATCGATGGGTCGATGGTATTTAATTGACCCAGGTAATGTTTGGTATTCATAATATTGCTAACAATTTTTGATTTGAAATCTGAGTTGAATATTCATTAATATTGCTATCAAAGTATTAATGTTCGAAGTCCAAGTATAGAGAGGCCGAGTTACTTGTGTACTGTGGGCGTTGAAAGACACCGAAGTCAAATGGCTGCTGCAACACTGCAAAGCGAGAGACGTGTGGGCTGGCGATGATGGAGACGTCGAGGAGAAAGAGTGCGTCACGTTTCACAGCAGAGGAGACAAACGTGACACGACCGTACTTAAAGTGTGGGGCAGTGGTGCACTAGCGGCTCTTCCTTCGTCGTTCTTAGCTAGTTTTGTCCATCCACTCCATTATCCATTTCACCGCTTTTGTCCATCCACTCTTTTTTATGCATTTATTAGTTTTTATATCTACTTCTTTATCCATTTTACTCATTTACTCATTTTACTGGAATAAATGTCCAATCGATTCTAAAGTTACACATCTTCTCACGTGAACTTCTACTTATAGGATTTACATTTGGTTCCAAGTATTCATAAATAGAATCAAGCACCATAACAGTTGAAAAACTTGTTTTTCACCTTCCAAAACAAGAACACTTCAGCAACGTCGGATTTTCCCATACCACACGCACGACTCAGCCTGGATCACGAGTATTCGAATCAAATGGCGAAGTAAAACACAATTTGGTACCGCGGAGCCAAAGTCAACCAACCGAGAGCCAGAGGAACGTGAATCAGAAACCAGTGCAATGACTTGACCACGAATGGAAGGGTACGGTTCACAATGGGCTCGCCAACAAGATACGAATCACAAAGAACGATTCTCACAAAGGTGAGTACGACAGTGGCGGCTTGTTTCTTTCGTCATCTTACAGGAGGTCTCGCGGCGTCGTGAGAAGTTTCTGGTCGCGAATTTAATCAATTTGACCGCAAGAGAAATAAGTGAGATGTTCTTTCAACGTGAAGTTGATTAGTTACTCAACTGTTGCTGTGTATGGGAGGGCTTGATATAGTGAATTCGATTACTATTGACAAGTTACTGCAAACTTCCCTAACCACAACACAAGTGTTCCCAAAAAAGGAAGGAGAAATAGACAATTTATCATGGTACAAGGAATCAATCTAAGTCTATGCACAAGGGGTTCCAACACTAAAAACAAGATGAGCAAGATGGAAAGAAATTAAGAAATTATATCTAAGTTGATTAATACTGGATTAGGTGATGAAAAAGGACAGCAGTGAATCGAAAAAGATGGCCCGTAACAAACAAAAGCCTATTCTGTGTCAAAAAAAAGAAATCTGGGAACGCTAATTCCCGCATACACAAAGGATTTATCCCCATGTGGGCAGATTGTAATGGGAATCAGATAGATGTGGTTAGATTAAATAATATGATAGTTTAGGTCACCCTAACCGCTACGAAAAAAAAGGACATAATGAAGAGAGGAAGGAAGAAGGCACCATTGAGTGTGGAGTTAAGTGAACGATGAATCTTTGCAGAGAGGGCATAGAAACAGTAAGTTGAGAAAGAAGTTCATTAAACAAGACCATTTGTTTCCGAACTGAACCGAAAACAAAACCAAAAAAATATGGTACTTAACACAAGAAAAACATTTTATTTCAGCAAAAAGAAGGCCGACCGAACTCTCAGCTCGGGCCCTCACACATTTCCCCCTGGCAGTGCTAATTTTCATAGATACAATAGTTGTATCCCCCTGAGGGGAGATGTGGTTAAGAGTTTGAGAGATTGAAATGGCTAAAATTAAAATAAAATACGACTATATGGGCGAACCGAGAACTCTATTGTTGGGTTGCTGTTATGTCACGTGGAGTCACGCATAGTTACCTGGGATGAAGTAGAAGTACGGCATGAAGTAGAAGTACGGCATGAAGTAGAAGTACGGCATGAAGTAGAAGTACGGCATGAAGTAGAAGTACGGCATGAAGTAGAAGTACGGCATGAAGTAGAAGTACGGCATGAAGTAGAAGTACGGCATGAAGTAGAAGTACGGCATGAAGTAGAAGTACGGCATGAAGTAGAAGTACGGCATGAAGTAGAAGTACGGCATGAAGTAGAAGTACGGCATGAAGTAGAAGTACGGCATGAAGTAGAAGTACGGCATGAAGTAGAAGTACGGCATGAAGTAGAAGTACGGCATGAAGTAGAAGTACGGCATGAAGTAGAAGTACGGCATGAAGTAGAAGTACGGCATGAAGTAGAAGTACGGCATGAAGTAGAAGTACGGCATGAAGTAGAAGTACGGCATGAAGTAGAAGTACGGCATGAAGTAGAATTACGGCATGAAGTAGAAGTACGGCATGAAGTAGAAGTACGGCATGAAGTAGAAGTACGGCATGAAGTAGAAGTACGGGATGAAGTAGAAGTACGGGATGAAGTAGAAGTACGGGATGAAGTAGAAGTACGGCATGAAGTAGTAGTACGGCATAAAGTAGAAGTTCGGCATGAAGTAGAAGTTCGGCATGAAGTAGAAGTACGGCATGAAGTAGAAGTACGGCATGAAGTAGAAGTACTGCATGAAGTAGAAGTACGGGATGAAGTAGAAGTACGGCATGAAGTAGAAGTACGAGTCATTTGCGCTGACAGAATGGAACAATAAATAGAAGATTAAGATTTAGATTATAAGTTAGTTTAAGCCTCCCTAACCGCTACAAAAATAGAGCGTATCGAAGAGAGGAAGGAGGAAGGCGCCATTTAGTTTGGAGATAAGAAAATGAGGAATCTATGCTGAAGGGGCATAGAAACAGTTAGATGAGAAAGAGGTTCATGAAATAAGATAAAAGTTGAAGAAAAAAGTCAGAGGTGCTGAAAAACAGGACAGTAGTGAACCGGGAAAAATGGGTCCTTAACATAACAAAAACATTTTATTTAAACAAAAAGAAGGCCTACCTAGCCGTCAGCTCGTGCCCTCACATTTTTCCCTGGGAGCGCTAATTCCCATAGATACAATAGTTGTATGCTCCTGAGGGGACAATAAATAGTAACTCAGCAATTACAAGAGATAGAATACGTAGCAGAATGAACCGTCATTGCTTACAAATTACCTTAATTTCTTTAGCGCGCTCCATTCCACAAAAAATTCAATAGGTTTAAGATTACGAGCGTTTTCCTTTTTATCCGTTAGTCTTCGAGGATATGAATCATCATCTGTCTCCTTCCGTCATTCGTGATTGGCGACCTCAAATCCGTAAACAACAGTTCGAGGAGATGATGAAATCTTCTAATGTTTCCTAATAATGAAGACTTGTGCGTGAATATTAACACGTTCACTGCGATGGGTTAAACTGAAGAACAACTTTAAATTCAAACTTGAAGGCAATTTTGGTAGGCAATTTTGGTAGGCAATTTTGAAAATAGTAAACATTAACTAGATCGTGCTTTCATTTTTCTTTCATTAAGAATTTATAAAAATTGATTTAGTAACTGCAGTTACTAAAACGGAAACGTGTAGGAAACGTGTTGAAGCGAGGGACATCTTTACGTCAAAAAATTAATCTGAAATACAATCAGCACGAGACGAAATTTTCTTCAAATTCTTCGCTACGTGCGATAATTTTTTACCATTATCAGTGGGACTGGGATATTGCAAGCAGCACCAGCAACGGTACCCGCGGCACCAGCAACAGAGCACAAGCAACAGTGTCTGCAGCACCAGCAGCCATACACGCAGCACCAGCAACAGTACCCGCAGCACCAGCAACAGTGCCCGCACCACCAACAACAGTACCCGCAGCACCAGCAACAGTACCCGCATCACCAACAACAGTGCCCGCAGCACCAGCAACAGTGCCCGCAGCACCAACAACAGTGCCCGCAGCACCAACAACAGTGCCCGCAGCACCAACAACAGTACCCGCAGAAACATCGACATAATGAGAAGTAGAAAATGAGAAAGTACGGGTTCGGACCGACCTTGAAGAGACCGGGCTGTGTTGAAGCTGTGGTGATGGTTAAGGGAGGTGCGTTGAAGCTGTGGTGATGGTTAAGGGAGGTGCGTACGCTGTGGTGATGGTTAAGGGAGGTGCGTACGCTGTGGTGATGGTTAAGGGAGGTGAGGTGAAGCTGCGGTGATGGTTAAGGGAGGTACGTTGAATCTGTAGTGATTTTTAAGAGAGGTGCGTTAAAGCTGTGGTGATGGAGGGAGTTTGGAGATGTGGTGTGAGGTTAGAGAGGTACAAATCAGGAGGCATCGCTCAGTTCAGGATTGGCAGTGATCTTACATAACAGGATCGGACTCGCCTGGTTAAAGCATCGAGGTATTCGATTGGCCCTATGTTGACGTATCATGCTAAGTAAGTCCGAGTTAACACGATTTCTGCAATGGGTTAAACTCAAGTTCAATATTTAATTCACATTTAAGGTCAGTTGTTGCATGTTATTTTAAAAACAGCACACATTAACTGGATCGGGCTTTCATTTACCTTCTATTGAGCATTCGTAAAAATTGAGTTAGTGACTGAAGCTCGGTCAGCGACAATTTGAAAATCCCTTCAGTCGCCACCGGTCGGTCTTTCAGTAGAAAACATGTTAGATATCAAATTCTGATTGTAAATTAGTTTTGGCTTTCCTCGCTACAACAGGAGTTTTGAAACGTGATGGGACGGAAGCACTTTTTAGTATGGAAGTAAAGGAACGCGGAATCTATGCTCAAGATGTATTCTCACATAAGATCCCTTTCGCTTAGAGGCAGTAAGTTGAGATGGAAGTTTATTAAACAAGGTAAAAGTTGAAGAAGCAATTCAGAGGTGCAAAAAAACTTAACAGCAACGAACTGCAAACACACGGTCCGTAACAACAGAAAGCAAAAAAACTATTGCAGCAAAGAGAAGACTTAGCTAACTTTCAGCTCGCTAACACACATCTTCAAGGGAGCGCTTATTCCCGTTGATACAATAAGTGTATCCCTCGAGGGGAGGAAACATTTGGTATGGACTATAAAATTCGAAGAATCCATGCGCAAGAAGTTTTCCCACACAGAATACCATGCTAAACCTCAAAAGAAGCCATTCTAGCAAACCTGACATGCAGTGCTGTCTTTTTGCATTGTGGATGTATGTTGAATTTGCATCGTCAAATGCATCATCATAATTTGCATTATCAGTGTGATAATTTCGTAGTTGATAGCAGATCCGACTTGTTAACCCACAGTGTGAGCCATTTTCATTTCAGCATCCTGATTTATATATTCGCATTGTAATTTTTTAAAAGATGTGGGAAATTTTTGGCCGTAACATTCCTCCAGCTGTATTATTTGACATTGATCAAACCCTGGAGTGGTTTCTAAACACAAAACTTGATAACAAGTACACGGTTCTACTGGCTCCCACACAATTACTTTTGAAAGGAGAATCTTAACAAGTTCAAGCAAACTCATTGCTCCCAAAGCCAACGTCTCCAGTCTACTTCAATTCCCATCACCGTTGGCACCATCGGATGCTAACCACAGGTCCCACACCTGCCAGACCTGAGACTGCCCAGCAAAAAACTGGCCAAGTCAGAGAAAGTGGAACTAGTGATCGCAGCTGCGGCGGTTTAGAGGAACGCTCTACGTCGAGTTCAACATCGGCCATCTGATGATGATCCATGAACACTGCTTTATAAATTCGGTTTACAGATGATGATGCATGAACCTTGTTTTATACATTCGGTCATCTCATGATGATCCACGTACCTTGCTTTATAAAATCGGCCATCTGATGATGATCCATGAACACTGCTTTATAAATTTGGTTAACTGATGATGATCCATGTACACTGCTTCATAAAATCAGGCATCTGATGATGATCAATGTACCCTGCTTTATAAAATCGGCCATCTGATGATCCATGTACCTTGCTATATAAATTCGGCCATCTGCTGATGATCCATGTACCCTGCTTCATTCTATTTAAAGTTACTGAGTAGAATTTTGTGCGAGACATAATTACAAAGCTTAGCTGAGTGCAGGAAGTAACAAGTATATTACCAATCACTCCCTGCTAAAGATATTTACAGTTAACGATCTCGTGAGCTGTAGGAGTTCTTGACAGAAACGATTTTCGAAAACACAGTTGATAGGCTTACTTGGAAAGTTTGGAAGCATGCGTGAATTTGATGTCTTGAGTGATGTTTCCTTATATGAACATGCGACTTGTTGTGCGTATACATCCAATGTGCTAATTTTATTGTACGGCATTTAGAGCGTGCAAGAATAAAGTAAATGTTGAAGAATGTAGTATAGGTGCTCAAAAACTGGACAGCAGTGAACCCAAAAAAGATGTTCCGTAACATTAAAAAAAACTATTCTATTTCAGCCAGAGAAAGGCCTGCCTAGCTTCTAGCTCGAGATTTCACATATTCCTTTTAGAAGCTCTCATTTGCATAGATACAAAAGTTGTACCTCTTGGAGGTAACAAAACAAATATTGTTCTTTTCAACAAAACAAAGGCGTACCATACCTTCTTCTTGGGACATGATGTTTACCTCCTGGAAGCGCTAATTCCAACAAATAAAATAGTTATAACCCTTTGAAGGGCTTTATCAGATTAGATTAGATGTCAGCGACTTTAACCGCAACATAGACGTTCCAAAGAGAAGAAGGATAAAGGCACCCTTAAATATAGAGTTGAGAGAACGCGGAATCGATGCACAAAGTGCATAGAAACAGTAAGTTGGGAAAGAAGTTCATGAAACAAGATAAAAGTTTGGAAAAAGTAGGTGTAGAAAAGCAGGACAGCAGTACACAAAAAATATGGTCCTTCCCATAACAAAAAACATTTCATTTACACAAAAAGGAGGCCTACTTAAGTCTCAGCTAGGGAAAATAATTTTATCATTCCCATCTTCAGTTGCATACGGCAAAAATCGGTGAATTATTATAGCTGAAATATTTTGAAACTCCTGTCGTAATGTTTTTTCAAGAAATTCCCATTAACAGAAGTCCAAGCAATACAAAAACCACCAGCTGGAAGAGTTGCAAGCTATAAATCGCACGCATTAGCAAAACCACGAGAAAACCTGCTTTACATAAGCCTAAAAATAAAATACGAGAGTATCTCCAGCAGCACTGGCACTAACAAGAGAACCATGAACTGAATTAACGCCAGCATTAATGAGAACGATGGTCAAATTAGGAAGATCTCATTACATCGCCAATATTACATAGCCGAATATTACTCTATCACTGTTATAAACTCTATGTGCAGCATTGCATCATCTGCAATACGGACTCAATTAGAAACAATGTATTACCTTTCTTAAAAAACAAATTAACAGCATCCTGCTGCTGTTAATGCGATCTAAATTCGCTGTAGCTAACCACAGTTACAATCCTCATTGATTAACCATGTTCGAAAAGAATTAAATTATCATTACGCAATCATTACTGACACCCAAATGGTTCGTATCACGCCCTTTTTATGCTAATCAGATTATCTTATTATTTTAATTTAAATAAGAAAAACACAAGAGAATCCCAGAATCTTTCATCACTGAGTATATACTCTACACGCATCACACCACTCCCATACACATGTAGACGCACACACCCACCACCTTCCGCAACAAATGAGTGTATTACACCAGTGTTAATGACAAACTTCGAGATATCGCATCACTTTCAACACATTCTCGTATTGGGCCACAAGTGTACCAGTCGGTAAATTGCTCATTCACGTACCATACATAAATGAATCATATTTGATCTATTTCGCGACCTCTTTAAAAAATAACTTATCTTAGCAGGTTATTTTTAAATTTATTTTCCATATTTCTCAAGAAGGACATAAAAACACTCTAGTATCAAAGTCGATTTCCCTATTTTGCTACTAACAACCTAACCAAAGCTAACGACCGCGGAGATCGTGTTAAAAGGCACAAACAGAGATTGACCGCGCACCCTTTCACCGGAGCTAGCACACCTATACCAACGCCCCATGTTGGTCTGAGCAGCAGCAGCTTCGTGCTATCAAGAGCGAGGTTGGAGTATGGCACAGCGTTCGAGTATGGCACAGCGTTCGAGTATGGCACAGCGTTCGAGTATGGCACAGCGTTCGAGTAAGGCACAGCGTTCGAGTATGGCACGGCGTTCGAGTATGGCACGGCGTTGGAGTATGGCACGGCGTTGGAGTATGGCACGGCGTTGGAGTATGGCACGGCGTTGGAGTATGGCACGGCGTTGGAGTATGGCACGGCGTTGGAATATGGCACAGCGTTGGAGTATGGCACAGCGTTGGAGTATGGCACAGCGTTCGAGTATGGCACAGCGTTCGAGTATGGCACAGCGTTCGAGTATGGCACAGCGTTCGAGTAAGGCACAGCGTTCGAGTATGGCACGGCGTTGGAGTATGGCATGGCGTTGGAGTATGGCACGGCGTTGGAGTATGGCACGGCGTTGGAGTATGGCACGGCGTTGGAGTATGGCACGGCGTTGGAGTATGGCACAGCATTCGAGTATGGCACAGCGTTCGAGTAAGGCACAGCGTTGGAGTATGGCACAGCGTTGGAGTATGGCACGGCGTTGGAGTATGGCACGGCGTTGGAGTATGGCACGGCGTTGAAGTATGGCACGGCGTTGGAGTATGGCACAGCGTTGGAGTATGGCACAGCGTTGGAGTATGGCACAGCGTTGGAGTATGGCACAGCGTTGGAGAATGGCACAGCGTTGGAGTATGGGACAGCGTTGGAGTATGGCACAGCGTTGGAGTATGGGACAGCGTTGGAGTATGGCACAGCGTTGGAGTATGGCACAGCATTGGAGTATGGCACAGCGTTGGAGTATGGCACAGCGTTGGAGTATGGCACAGCGTTGGAGTGTGGCACAGCGTTGGAGTGTGGCACAGCGTTGGAGTGTGGCACAGCATTGGAGTGTGGCACAGCATTGGAGTGTGGCACAGCGTTGGAGTGTGGCACAGCGTTGGAGTGTGGCACAGCGTTGGAGTGTGGCACAGCGTTGGAGTGTGGCACAGCGTTGGAGTGTGGCACAGCGTTGGAGTATGGCACAGCGTTGGAGTATGGCACAGCGTTGGAGTATGGCACAGCGTTGGAGTATGGCACAGCGTTGGAGTATGGCACAGCGTTGGAGTATGGCACAGCGTTGGAGTGTGGCACAGCGTTGGAGTGTGGCACAGCGTTGGAGTGTGGCACAGCGTTGGAGTGTGGCACAGCGTTGGAGTGTGGCACAGCGTTGGAGTGTGGCACAGCGTTGGAGTGTGGCACAGCGTTGGAGTATGGCACAGCGTTGGAGTATGGCACAGCGTTGGAGTATGGCACAGCGTTGGAGTATGGCACAGCTTTGGAGTATGGCCCAGCGCTGGATGCAAGGCACGGTCGTTGACTCGCCGACTTCACGAGAAGCTAAAGTGGATATAATTCAGCATATGAAAGCTAACGTAGGAAAAATGTAAATTTTCGAAGGATCCTTACTCGAGAAGCGGAGTACATTGAGCCACGGATCGTCTTGTTGAAGATATTTTGCAGAGTTAGTGGCGAATGAAGCAATTGTGAAAATAGTCCAAAATCAACCCCTCTTTGTGTTTTATACGTGCAATCAACTCTCAGATTGAGGTGAGCTGTAAAGGCAGCCTTAATGTGCCAGCCACAATCAACGAAAGCGCACTATCTACATAACTGAAACAAAGCCAGTTCAACGTAATTTCATCATTCCTTATCATCACCTTCAAAAGACAACTCTGTCACTATATGTCCATAAAGTCAAAAGTACGCATTTAAGACTCAGTTTCCAGTTTTTATCATGATTATGACATAATCGCATTTTTTTAAATGAACAAACTCGGGGTCGCAAATCCCACTTTAGGATTTCTTCGACAGGATTTAAGAGGAAAGTTTTAGTCTTTGAGTTTTTGAAAATAAATGTTGCGCCGTCGTTTAACTTGTTAAAACATCGCAAGCTTTATTATCCGTTGGAGCCGCATTGCAATTAACTATTAGCTAAAAAATAATTTCAAACCTCTTCATTCTCTCTCGATATCAAGAGAGCAAGAAATTTGTTATTTGAACTCGAAAAAAAGACGGTTCATATTTTTTTTTCCTCATCTAAAGTGTAGCTACGACCTAATAAAGCTCTGGAGACTTTTATACGAAAGACGACTATATCATTTTACTTCGGATTTTTACAAGGGTTCGATATCCAAGGATCGTTGAGCCTAAATTTGACCCTGTCAGCACTCCCTGCTCTCACGACCATTCGGCCATCCATTTCAAATGACCTCCACAAGTGAGAACATTGTACACGGAGACGCTGCATCAAGAACTCGTTGGTTTCCGTGAACGAGTGGTAAATTAAAACGCGCCCTTCACAGGAAGGTGTCAGCAGTTCGAATCACAGCAGTGCCGCCCAGTGTTTCTTACCGTAAGGAAAAGGGGAGAACTCGGCCATAATTCCCACTCTACCAAAATGTCGGAAATAGGCACCGGCTTGACCGGGGGTAACCGTCATTGTATCATGGTGTAAGTTATAAGTTATTTTAAAAACAAATGTACAAGATAGTATAGATCTGGCGTGATAGGAATAGAACATCATTGCTTCTGCACACTCAAAGAAACACGAGCCATTGAACACATCCTTGTAGGTTGGAAAGGACCCAATCACAGCTCTGGTTTTACTAGCCGAACAATGGGCGCACACACCTCAACCGCAGCAATTAAAACAATGTTAAAGCGGTTTTCGGCTTTCAGGCAGGGTCGTCAGGTGAAAGCTCTACTTGAGCATTTTGAAGCCAGTGCTGTGAAAAAAAGAAGAAATCAGGAACATTTGATGAGTTGTGTGCGTGTGTGAAATTATCCATACTTTTCACTATATTTTCACTGGATGAAAATTCAGGTGATTATCAACGAATCAGATCAAGTGACTGGTGTATCAGGGTTAAAGTTGATATTAACACATAAAATATTGAATGCGTTGTTTAAAACGGGGTCTTCACTCATGAAAATAATCTCCCTTTATTGATGCAACAATCCGAAACTATGTAGTACAACTGTTCTCGTATATAACGATAAGCACTCGGACATAGGAAAAACCTAAGAAGAACAACGAATAATCGAAGGATGCAGCCTGCGGCTGAAAACATACTTAGATTGCGTGAAGAAATTAAATTCGCAAAGGTAATTTAAACTTCCCTTACTGCAACAATAACGTTCCAAAAAAAGAGGTAGATGCATGGAAAGCACTATTTAGCATAAACTTAAGTGAATGCGGAATCTATGCATAAAAACGTCACAAAACAAAAATAAAAAACATTCTATTTCAGCAAATGGGTGGCCAACCTAAACTTTTGTTCGGACCTCACATTTCCCCCTGGGAGTGACATTCCCATTGGTACGATAGTTGTATTTTCCTGCGGGGTTTGATCGAAACTTGCTAGGTCTAAAATTCTTCCAAGCGCGTTTTCTAGTTCTTTCCAGTATACAAGAAACAGATGATTATTCAATGACAACTTTCTTCAGTGCGACGTTTTGTCCCAGAAAGGATGTCCGCATTTATACTGCTTTTGTTTACTCGTTAACCAGTGGCCTGTAAATTAGAAGGTTTATCCCCATTCGTTCGACCACACATTGGTGTCAAAGTAAATAGGCGAGGGAAACTGAACATTGTAAGCAAAAGTTGCAGTAAAACTACGTGTAGAATAAAAACAGAGGCACAGCGGCTCCGTAAGGCCTCAGGGGCGACAGTTTGACCTATATTTTCGAGAGTTTTCAACCAAAGGAAAGCGTGCAAGAATCTTCGATTTAGTGGTAGGCAGTGAAACTTGGTGGTCAGAGGCAACATAGGGAGAGATATAACCTCGTTCGACACTTTCGGAGGGAAAAGGTGTTTCTTACTTAATTGAACATTGATCCTGATTTCTACATTTAATATCTACTTTTACATAGTAAAATATTTATTTGAAATGCTATTTATTTTAAAAATTTATCATGCAATAAGCTCCACGGAAAAATCATGGCTAAAAGAGACATTATCTCTTGCATTGGGTATGTATTTGGATAACACATCAGCTGTAAATTTCGCTGAGAAGTGATTCGTAAATTTGAACTTGACCTAAGTTCATCGTTTTTTAATAAAGTATCCATTGTTCAGCTCCACTGGAATGAAAATTTCATTTATTTTTATTAGCGTAGGTGATTAAGTAATTTTAGGTTATATACCCTCGGAGGATTAATCGTTCAACTTTTCTATCAGCTAAAGTCTTAAGAAATTAGTTTCTTAAGTCATTTGTTGAACCTTTCAACCGGTCTTAGGTTACATGAAAAAATATGAAAGATTTGAAATTTACAAAAAGCTATACAACCTTCGAAAGCAAATAAAAAAGAATTATGATAAAAATATACGAGCATAAACAACCTCACTTTGATTTTGAACATATCAAAAGCGCACACATTTTTATGGCGCATTCACTGCAGCAAACAAAGTACAGTGGCAGGGCTTGGAGCCTTCTTAATACACCGTAGGGCCAGATTTGAATAAACGAATTATCAAAGACAATCGTTCAAATGGAGAACAACAGCAACTCCATAAGAAATAACAAAATATTTAAACATTTTTTCCCTACGTAATAAGCTTGGTTAACGTCTTGAGATCCACATTTTAGAACCATGTGGAGACTCAAGAATCATCTTCATCTTCAATCTTAGCCGCCGAGTTTACAAATTAGGCAAAATAGGCTTTACCTGAAAGCAAAACTAGCTAGCTCAAACAGCCTACGAATGAATTCATCAAACAACGATGTTTCTTCCAGATTAAATTAGATAAGTTAGTTCAAGGCTCTCTAAAAGCACCATATGTATTTCAAAGAGAGGAACTAGTAAGGTATCATTCAGTATGGACTTTTAAGATCGTAGAATCTATGTACAAGGTGCAGAGAAACAGTTCTTTGAAGAAGAAGTTAATAAAACAAACTAAAAGTTAAAGAAGAATGTAGTAGCGACTAAAAACAGGACTGCAGCGAATCGAACAATGATAGTCTGTAACAAAATAAAACCTTTTTCTATTTTAACAAAACGAAGGCCTGCGTAACCTTTAGCTCAGGACCCAACGTTCTCTCTTGGAACCGCCAATTTCCTTTGATACAATTATAATGTATCCTCCTAAGAGGCATGTTTTTCCGAGCTGTAGACGCTTTCTCGTTTAGACCTTCTCACTGCACCTAGTGGATGACCATACTCAGCATCCAGCCTTGGTGTGCTATTCAAGAGCGTAACGTCCGCTATGCATACTCACACTTTCGAGGATTTGTCACGCGCTCATCTTCATGCAGCAAACCTTGATGCTGTCCCTGAACTCTGAAATGTCTTAGCACTTCGACCGCAATTGGTTATACTGAAGTTCAATTCCCGACTCAAATATAGAATCAATCGTGGGAGGCAAGTCCGAAAAAGCTAACATTAACTGGATCATGCCTTCATGTACTTTTAATTAATTATTTATAAAAATCGAGTGTGTAACGATTGGTTGGTGAGAGCATTGTGAAAATTCCCGCAGCGGCCATCGATGGCACAAGCTGGGTCAAAGTGTCAAGTTTGGAAAGAATAGTGCGTCAAGATTTGTTTTCATAATGTGCCTCTACTTCCTAAAACGAGGTTTTCATGCATCGTCTTTCAATACAGCAAACGCTTACGTGGAAGTTTGCGTGTTTGATTTTGACGCCACAAAATTCCTTAATCGATTTTACAATGCATTAGTACCAGAGATATTTTCATCGCCATTCTGAGTATATTCTACGACTTTTACAGAATACAGTTTACCACGCTATAGCTTCGCATTGCTCACATTTACACCGGAGCTACAGAGGAGCTTTGGCAAATAAGTGCGATACAATTTGACTGGTTTAAACAATCGCTCAAAAAATGTACAGAGAACGCTGGAAGGAAAAAATTGTCTAAATTTACGCTCAAATTAAAATGCCAAATGTGATGAAATATTCCAAAAAATTATACTATATTTTACCAGCCTTGCAATTTTAAAATTCAAGTATTGCATAATAAAAGTTCAAATAACGTAGTTTTATTGCAAATTAACCTAATATAATCGCGTCGAATAATTAGTACTGCAACATTGATTGTTGTAAAAAATAAGATTCTGAGTAAATTTTTGAGTTAATTTCAGATTTACAGAAAGTTTCCCCTTGATTTCAATCGACAACATCCACTAAATGCGTAATTTTGACTAGCATAAAAAATGACAACAAAGTTTCTGAAAATGTTGAAAATATATTAAATTAAAGATCCTTGTATGCCTATAGTAAAAAAGCTCTTCACACACACAAATCTTAATTCGCTATAAGCCATAATTGCATAATTTCAATATGCCCTCGAAAAAAACTTCAATGACCATGATTAACGCGTTCCCTGTGAAAGGACATACCGGTGGTCACTGAGAGGAATTTCGAAATGCTGATGACCGACCTCCAGTCACTAACTCAAATTTTGAAAATGCCTAAAAGAAAATTTAATGAAAACTAAATTCATTATATATGTGATTTTTAAAATTGCTGAACACAGTAGACTTCAAATTTGAATTGAATATTAAGCTCCATTTTAACCGATCGTAGGAAACGTTTTAATGATAGTTGTCCTCTTGTCCATAGCACAAATGGAGAACACTTTCAAGTCCATATAAATCAGTGAATAATTAATAAAATACATTTTTACTAGATCAATTCTTAGGTACAATACTTTTTTGAATTTAATTCATTTCTTGCTCATTGACTTTCAAATTTAGAGTCGATACTGTAGCCGGACGCATCGCAACTTCACTAACCTCAGTTCAAAAGCGAGATTTGAACCAAATGTGTTGTTAGTTAAATTATATTCAAAACAGAAAATTTTGAAACACAGCATTAAATATGAAGAATTAAATTTGTAGTGTTTCTTGCAGAGTAGTTTATGAAATACGCACAAGTTTTTCTTCTATTCTTTGTAACTGTCGTCACCTGAAGAGCAAAGCGTTAAACTACAGACACGACGGTCGTGTGATCGATTGCTCGCGGACTCTGCAATTGCACGATATTATCACTCAACCGCAGCCACGCAAAATGTTCGACACGGAGAACCTCAATACTGTCAAACTGCAGCGAGTGACATTAGCAGTAGGTAAAGATGTTATTTCCACCGCAGAGTCAGATTTATTTCTGAAGTGTTGTTGTATGCATGAACTAAAAGAGTCAAGCATTCAATCCTACAAACCTTTGTACAGAATTGACTAGAAGTTGTGAAACGCGATGTACGCCTGGAATCAAATCTTATTTTAGCTTATTATTTCTTTTCTCATGCACACGTTGTATAAGCGTGTGGGACTTGCTGCTTCCCGACCCTAGTTCAATAACAAAACTTGGGAAGCGGTGATACCGGAAACCATGTTTTGCAAACTTCGAAATGGGAGAAAATCTTACTACATAAGTGAAAAATAGCATGCAAGAAGACACGAATAAAATATGCCCAATAACTAGAACCTTAGTTCATCTTTCTTTAGCAAGAAGTTAAAGTGAAACGTAATAAGAATTACTTGACAGCAAACCTCCCGCAGGAATTAAATAAATCGAAAAACTGGAGGCTAAGTTTATCTTTCTTTAGCAAGATGTTGAAGCAAAAAGTAATAATAATTACTTGATAGCGAGACTCCCATTTGAATTAAATACACTGAACAACTATATCCACATTTTATCTTTCTTTAGCAAGAAGTTAAAGCGAAAGGCAACAAGAATTACTTGGTAGCAAAACTCCCGAGTGAGCGTATAGCTGTGTCTTGAGGGAGCGAGTTCCGTGCAGCGCTTACAGTTGGGGCAGTCAACGATGACGCACCGTAAGAAGGATGACGTGAGCAAGAAAAAACAACAAAATTTCCTGTCCATGGAACACTCTGCAAATGTTTCAAAGGGATTATTTACTACGAATGTCAACGATGACGCAAAACTATTGTTTACTATGAATTCAGAAGCTCAATGACAAGCATTTCATGTAAATGTCCGAAGTTCACAAAAGATTGCACAATCGAAAGGAAAGAAAAAAATCATTCTGTGTGTTCGGTGTTGCCATAAAAACCCAACAGTGAACTACCAAAAGAATTTCCCAGAACTTTAGTCGTGCGACACTTCAATGAATTGAACATACTAGTACGAATAACGACTGCAGTGCTTGATACGAATACCAGTTTTGGAGCAACTATTACTGAAAGACTATTCATGCAACGAGTGCATTGAAATGAAAGCAAGACTGTGGAGCTGTTTCTGAAAGAATTCATTATTGAAACGGGCAAATTGTACACTTGATTGATTTAGCGTCACTTAATTTGTTTGGGAAAATTGGAAGTTAAGGGACATAAATGACACGGTGCATACTTTGCTCAAAGAAGTCTGAAGAAAGACTAGATATCACAATCCAAAAGATATTTGCAAGAATAGCCTTTCTCTTCAAGAAATCTTGAACTCAAACTTCTTTGATGGTAACGGTCTGCGTCGAGAATTTTTCGGAAAACTACCGAATAGTAGAGGAGTTTGTCTTTCTTACTATAAAATCAAATTTAAAGTAAGCATTTACAAATAACGTATCTTTTTGGTCAAATAAGTTGGTCCAGACGTTAGTCTAAGCCTCCTGACCGCAACAAAAAGGTTTTAAAGAGAGGAAGAACCCATTTTTTATGGAGTCAGGGAAGGCAGAATTTATTCGGAAACTGCATAGAAACAGTAAGTTGAGAAAGAAGTTTGTGAAAAAAGATAAAAGTTGTAGGGGAAAGTAGTATGGTATATACCAAGCCTTTTATCTCTTTTTAGTAGAGAGTGGCTGAGTATCAGCTGAGTAGTAGGTGCTGAAAAACAAGACAGACAAAAATCCTATTCTATTTTAACCATTTGAAGACCTACCTCGGGACCTCACATATTCTTTGTGGGAGCGTAAGCCCATAAGTAGTTATGTTTTCAATCTGGCCCTAAACGATGTGACCAGTTCGTTAGGTGAGGTATTGCTAGAGGAAATTAAACTGTCCAAATTTTTTAAATCATTTTCGACCAAATGTTGTTAATTTCATCAATTAACCTAAATACTTGAAAAATTTAACTTCCCTGACGGATTTTTTCTTAGGCCAACTATTTGATGCTTCACAGGCTGCTCATTTTAATAAACTTTGACGGTACTGATTGAACATGACCTCAAAATTGAAACCGATTCATTTTTATCATTTAAAATGTTCTAGATTATTTTAGCAATGAATAAAATGAAAAGCGTTTGAATGAGGAAAGCATGTGGACAAAACTGAGAAGGGCGTTAATCAGGAAGACTTGTAAATAAAAATTAAAAGATTCTGTTAACAGAAATCCCGATAAAATTGGAAATCGCTCAAAGTAAGTTCACTAAATCAATTTGAAGTGCTATGATTGTCGGGAGTTTTTTTGTGGAATAGGGTGATCACTTCTATACGCTTCCACGCTATCACATTATTATTATTATATAAGAAAGTTTTAGCCTCCCTTAACCACGACAAAGATGTTCCAAGAGAGGAAAGAGGAAGGCACCATTTAGTATGGAGTTTAGGGAACGCGGAATCTATGCACAAAGTGCACAGAAACAGTAAGCTAGGAAAGAAGTTTATGAAACAAGAAAAAAGTTGAAGAAGAAAGTAGTAGGTTGTTTAAAAACAGGACAGCAGTGAACCGAAAAAAGATGGTCCGTAACAAAACAAAAACCTATTTTATTACAACAAAAATGAAGCCTACCTAACCTTTAGCTCAGGCCCTCACATAGTCCCCCTGGGAGTGCCAATTCCCATAGATACAATAGTTGTATCCCCTTGAGGGGTCCACGCTATCACAGAAAAACACCGTAGACCGTCTACTCTGGTTAGGCTAGGGTTTTCTAGCTTTAGCTATCTAAGTAGCTGGCGTAGCTACGAAGGAGTTTGGTTGCCCACTAAACGAAGAAACTTGACCGCAAGCAGCAATGAAATCGTGCAGAATAGGTCTCGTAAGAACATCAGAAGAAAGTTACTCGCCGCACTTCGTATCATAACTACCAATATCGACACGCTGAATGAAAATGGCACTGGTACTCAGAAGCAACATGCATCATTAAACAAAGCGAGGGATGTTAAGAATCTTTGCATTTAAATGTATTGCACCTCTGTCGGCAGTACCGAAAGCTCGGAGTTCGGCTGGAAACAGCGCGGTGGATCACTACCGAAGCAGCGTCGAAATCTCCTTGCTGGCAGCGTCGAAGTCTCCTTGCTGAAATGACCTGGTGACACCAATGCCGGCAGTCGCCGGAGCGGCATATGGTGGGCATGAAGGTATGTTAACGTCGTGTGTGTTAACTTTCCAGCAAGCAAACTGCACTACGGTACAATTGTTTGAAAGGAATTCAAGGGAGCTGGTTTATGGAAAAATTCATCGACGATTTCGGTCCGTGTAAGTCATATGTTAACGTTATGTGTGTTAACTTTCAACAAGCTGACGGTAGAATAGTTTAAAATGAATTCAAGGACGCGGGTTGAAGAAAAAATTCAACAATTTTGATTATTCATTGATCATGGATGCATCTCTGGGTTACGCTTAGGTTAAAGAATTATTATTGCTTTGCTGGATTTATAAGAAGCCCTATCTCGAGGAAAACAGTGAAAGTTATGAGGTACGCTAGAAAAGCTAGTGAGGAACGAAAATATATTTCAACACTAAGAGCTTTCATACCATTCGGGGCTTGAATTACTGTAAAAAAAACCTAAGGTTAAGTTCCTCGGTCGAAAACACGATGCGTAATGTAGCGTACGTTTCATACTACGCATCAAACACTCAAGTGAGAGTTAAACAAATAATTTCCTGACTATACTGTGGTTACTTCACAGCATCTGAGCAATTCTCCCAAGCTCCTCACAATTACGAACTTGTCTCATAATTTACTCCGAGACTGAAAGTTAATGCAGCCCGACACTGAAGTCCCAAGCTATCAGTAGGGGCTAAAACTATATTTTGCTGATGCGACTTGCAGGGATAAGCTGCAGGAGCTGTAGATTCAAGTCGCTGGGATCAGCTAGTATAGACTAGAAAACAAGGAATTTATGCACAAAGTGTGTTTCAATATAGGATACCCGGTGGTATTTACATAAGATGCCTTGCGTATGAAAAGAGCCGGTTAGGAAGAGAAAAAAGTACAAGAGATTTCTAAGAAGACATGAAAGCTGAAAGAATCTAAGCGGGTAAGATGAATAGGAGCCTTGAAGGCCTGTCTATAGCTAAGGTAAGAGTATCCTTCCAAAAGGCGCAGTCTCTGTAGCATAGAAGAGACACACCTAGCTAATCTATACCTATACCCTGTTTTATGAAAAAATAATAAAGTAGGATTTATTCTTCGTATGACCATTAATGGCCAGGCTAACCCATTCAACTTCAAATTCATTTTTTCCTTCTCCACTGATTTATTTGCTTTCTGTAAATTACCGGAAGGAAAGATCAGTAATTAAATGTATTATTTTTTCCGGGTACGAATAATCAGTCTACACCCTCGTAAATAATTGAAATACTTTTCATGCCCTGTCTGACTATAGTCTCATAATAATTATTTTTGAGTCACAGAAAATTTATACATGGCATTGATTAAAGACATCAGCTATTATTTTCTGTCAAACGAACATTTGAAGGTCAATTTCAACTGTACAAAATATAATTTTCAATTGCTGGACATGTAACAGAAAATGTAACAGGATAAAAAATTTTAATGCTTGCTAAGTTCAGCTCAACATTCTGAATAGTATTCATTCTTCGTGCCTTCAAAGGGTAAAACCTTTCATCTTAGCGTCGACAGTCTAAAGAATGATGACCTTTTGGTGATGCATGAAAGAGACTCCAGTCTATTGAGATCAGTAGTTCAAGCACAGGTGGGTAAGGTTAGCGAAAAATGCCCCTCTCAAACGCCCAATACGTTAAAAAAAAATCAGCATTGAATTACTTAATTAATGCTATTGCACCTAGATTCAATTCTTGTCTTCCTTTCGATCCAACGACTCTACTCTTGAGAAGCAGAACTAATGCTTTCTGCCTTATAGAAGCTTCAATTTTTCCCATCTTAGCTGAGGCTTTGGAGATTTTACCGAGGCTTACGAGTGAAATCTGTGACTGAGCCTGAATGCGAACTTAAGAAATACCATCAGTAATTACTAAAATTTTTATTTTATTTTCAATTCAATTGGATTCTAATATTTTTACAATGTAGAAGAAATTTTTTCAGAATTAGAGTCAACTAATAGTTGAAAAAAATTGCATTAAAAGTGAGGCAGTAATCTGAATCTGACTAGACTTGAGATGAGCTAGTATTGTTGCTCCTTCGCATTCTTTATGTCAATCAGATGTCGCCACTGTAGATACATTTTTTAAAAAATCCCACCTGAAATGTACGGCGGGTGTCAGTTTGCAGCCCAGGCTATCACAGTGTGATTAAGCGTAACTAGAACCTAAGTAATTGAATCTTTTTTTGTCTTAGTAAAATTCACAAATGGGATTAGATTTGATATTTGTTTATGCCTCCCTATGGGCAACAAAGGAGACTAAGGCACCATTTAGTATGGCGATAAGAGAACACGGAATTTATGCACGATGTGCATAGGATTGGTAAGTTGGGAAAGAAGTCCATGAAACAAGATAAAAGCCAAGCCATTCCTTGTGGTATGACCCACTGGTGGGTCGTACTTAAAATTTTGGAGCTGCATAACGACCCATCGATGTGTTTGAAAAATTTTCAACACTTTTGAAACTAATGGTTTTTATTTTACACAGTTAATGTTTGTTTTTTCTAGAAATTTCAACAACTTTTGACTTTAAATTTGAGTCGGATATTGAACTTCAGTTTAACCAATCTAATTAATGCGTTAAAGAAGAAAGTAGTAGATGCTGAATAATAGAACAGTGGCCGAAAAAAAGACGCCCCCTTAACAAAACAAAAAAGTATTCTATCTCAACAAAAAGAAGGCCAAACTAAGCTCAGGAACTCACGTATTCCCCCTGGAGCGCTAATTTCGATAAATACAGTAGCTCTTTCCCCATTATAGGAGTACCAAGGTAGGGTATTCTTTTTTGCTTAGTAAAATTCACATATGCGAGCGCTTTTCAAGTAACATTAAACGGTGCTGCTATATCTTGAGGTCAACCACACTGTAGCATGAGATTTACCTCTAGCTAGTGCCATAGCGTGAGATTGGATAGGGTTACTAATAGATGTTACTCATTTTCATAAATTTAATTCAGTAATAAATAATTTGTTCATCTCAAACTGCACCTGAGCAGTCGATTTATGGCGGAACCTGCCGCTATAGTAGCACTCATTACACGATGTTTGAAATATAGGAAGAAAATCTTCGTCTAGCAGCAACACTAGCGTGGACCTTGTCCCGGTCGAGGCCACGGGGTGCGGGCGAGGGGCGGCGTGAAGGGCACGGGGTGGCTGGAGGTCACAGCCAAATGCCTGCTGATGTGCTCGTCAGCAGCACAAAATCAATGGTCAAACTTCCGAGGCGCTTTAACACGTTCACCGCGATGGGTGAAACTGAAGCTCATTATTCAACTCAAGCTTCATGTCAAAAATCGTTAAAAATTTTATGAATACCTAAATTCGTTCCCATCGAAATTTTTGAGCTCTCGAACGAAATATTGCAGTAAAGTGCCCTTAAATTATTATTCATGATGCAGTGTCAATGATCAAACTTCCAATGCGCTCTGTCCCTGTAACGATGAAATATTCAGGCTCCTGAACGAAATATTGCGGTAAATTCTTTAATTAAATTAATGATACATTGCGGTAAATTAATTAATTAACCCTGTAAATAGTCAGGCTCTTGAACGAAATATTGCAGTAAATTCATTAATTAAATAACGATATATTGCGGTAAATTAATTAATTAACCCTGCAGCGACGAAATTTTAGGCTCATGAACGAAAAATTGCGATAGTTTTTCTTAACACTTGACTGTTAAACTGAAGTTCGATATTCAACTCAAACCTAAAATAAAAATTCGTTTGCAATTTCATAAATACAAAACATCAACTGGGTCTATTAAATAACGTTAATTTTACAAGATTGTGAAGACTTTTCCAACGACGCATCGATGGGTAATTTCGCAGCAGGAAAAACTTGAGCCCGACCCACCGATGGGTCGTATAGCAAGCAACGTGTTAAATTATTATCCATGACACTATTTCAATGATGAAGCTTCTGAGGCGCTTTAATTGATAACCCTGTATAGACGACACTTTCAACTCTTGAACGAAACTTTGCAGTAATTTCTCTTAAATTACCACTAGTCCACTCCTGTTTATTTGAAATTTGAAATGAAAGGAAGGCCGTGAGAAATAAAAAATTCAATCTCTCGAGAGTTGACGAGGCCGAGTATAGACTCGTGAAACCCGGTTTGCGTGATTATATTGTATAATAAGTTAGTTTCAGCCTCCCTAACCACTACAAAAAAGAAAGTATCTAAGAGAGGAAGGAGGAAGGCACCATTTAGTATGAAGATTAGGGAACAGGGAATCTATGCAGAAGGGGCATAGAAACAGTAAGATGAGAAAGAAGAATATGAAACAAGATCAAAGTTGAAGAAGAAAGTAGTAGGAGCTGAAGAACAGGACAGCAGTGAACCAAAAAAAGGTGGTCCTTAACATAACAAAAACATTTTATTTCAACAAAAAGAAGGCCTACCTAACTCTCAGCTCGGGCCCTCACATTGTCCCCCTGGGAGACCCGGTTTGCGTGAACTTTTCATCGAAACATTTAAAATAATTGAACGATGTGACTGATTTTCTTGCGTTCCTCGGAGAAGATTTCGGACAATAAAGGATTAACACGTAAACTGCGATGAGTTAAACTGAGCTTCAAATATTGCACTCAAATTAGAGTTAATATTAGCGATCATTTTTAAAAATAGCAAAAGTTAAATAAGCTGTACCTTCATTTAATTTTCATTAAGTATTTATGACAATTGAGTTGTTCACTGCTGGTCGGTCGGCAGCATTATGAAAATCCCCTAAGTGACCACAAGTGGGTCACGTCACCGTCAAAGTCACAGCGTTCGAATTTGCGATGCTGGTGACGCTTAGTGGTTGGGGATGCACGAGTGTTGTATTCTTAGATCAATTTTATATCCCATCCACAGAAGTGGGGATGCGCAACCATTACATCCTTGTTCCAATTGTATTCCCCATCTTAGACACGTGGAAATGCACGACCATTTTTTCCCAGTTTCAATTTATACCTAATCCAGAGAAGTTGTGATGCAAAAGTGTTATATTCTTGCATTTATTTTATACCTCATCTAGAAATGCAGGAGGTTTAAGTTTAAAATTGACACTTTTCATCAATATTCTACCAGGTGAAACAACACGAAAAAATTCCAAGGTGGAAGAAATCGTGAGTTTCTTTTTTTCTTCATTCTGATAACTTATACATCGACCTCTGCCCGTTTCCTCTTTGTTTTAATTTCCTATAAGTGCTGTACTAGCCAATTATAAAATTCGACTGTTATAGAAAATAGTTTTAAAAACAATTTGCGTATCTTCTCGAGTGCAATACAAGTGTCAACATTACTTTGAAATGATCCAAATCATGAACCCAGAGAAGACAGTACTAACTAATGCAAGTCATGAAAAGAGGAATTAAACATGGGTGTGAAAAACAGGTCTCTTAGATTTACCACAGGATACACAGAAAGTAACTAACCTTCAATATTGCTGGGGTATAAGATGGATGAAAATCGATAAAATGGTGTTACGTAAGAATTGTATCAGGAGCGCTTTAGTACCCACTAGCAAATATCCAGAGTGAACTCAATTTACGGAACGGAAGAAAATCATCGTTCAATGACCAGGATGAAACAATGTCGGAATTTACGAAGGCAGGCAAGAAAAAAGGGAAAATTTTTAAATGGAAATGAAGACTATAAATTTCACCCAGTTAAAACAAATTTTGTTATGCATGCTATCTGTGTATAAAATTTTAAATCTACAATATTGACACTAAACGTATGTGCTAACGAAATCTTTTGAAAAACTTTGATCAGGGCAAGGTACCAAAATGACCACCATGCTTTTTTTCGTTGCATTCTAATGAGGAGAAGGTAGAAACACTCTTGCATAAGTGGCAAACGGAAACGTCTACTTGGCTCGGCACTTGCGCAATGGTCTCGTTTAAGACGCTCACCGCGTCTCCTTGGTTGCTTTGATTAGGTTGTTCGTGGTCGGATAGGGAAATCGACAGTAGTACTGCTCGAATAAGTTTTTTCCTACCTAAGAAACATGAAAAATGCAACTGCACGGTACGTTTAGCCTGGTATGACAATAGCTATTTATAAAAAGGTTGCGAAACATAAAAAGTCATTATACCGGCACGCGCACTGGGCAATTTACCTACGAGTACACATAAGGCCCAATACGTGTAACAGTTTGACCGCAACGTGCGCCACCGATGACCACTGAGACAATTTTCATAATGCTGCTGATCGACCAGTAGTCACATACTGAATTTTGATAAATTCTTAATCAAAGCTAAATGAGGGCATGATCCAGTTGATGATTGCTATTTTCAATATACTTATTACAATTGACTTTAAGATTGAGTTGAATACTGACTCTCAGTTTTAAAAATTAAATCTTAAGAAGCCCCTTTTTTTCCAATCCGAAATGACAGGGTGCGTCAGTGGACTACCTTCAACTACCCAAAACTAGAGAACGCCACCTAGTGGCCAAGCGATTGGAGAAAAATGCGTGCCTTGAGGGTACGGCGGTAGTTGACATTTGGAGGGCACAGGTAGTGAAAGGGGCACTGAAACGAAAATAAAGTGCATTGCTCATTTCAGCCAGTGCGCAGTACTGCATCAGAATATGACGTTCTACGATGGTAGTGCAAGCTCAAAAAAAATAAGGTAAGAGCATTCTAAAAGTCAATAGCTTTCTTCGGATTGAAGTGCATAAACGAATCCAGCAATATTTTACCGTTATATTTCTTGCGGTCAAAACTAGCATTCTCGATAGATTAGATGTTAGTTTAAGCCTATTTAAATTAAGAAAGTAGTAGATGCTGAAAAACATGACAGCAGTGAACTAAAAAAAAGTTGTCCGTAATGAAATAAATTAATCTATTTCAACAAAAGGAAGACCTACCTCGCAGCAAAATTATCTACAGAAGTACGAAAACGATAAGCGGGTAGAGAGAAATCAAATAGAAGGCTGTGGGAGCGAGAACACTTGTTTGAAATTTGTTAATAATTGAGACAGCTATGTACTTGTAGGACAGTTTTTTTAAAGAACATTTATGAGGCTACTTTTTAGCATTCAGGGATATGGTTCATAGAAAGCTCTGTCATTTGTGAAAATAAGTGTAAAAGTTCCGACGACTCAGATGAAATGATTTTGAAGTTCTTTCTGGTCAGGCGGATTTACACACTAAAACAACAACGCAAAAACTAGTTAGCGATTGGAAACATTTCACATTCAGATCGAGAAAACTAATCTGATTCATAGAAACGTGCTAGATTCTTCTCATAACAAAATTTGTAGTTACATATGCAACGTATTTCAACATTATTAAAAGAGCACCATGAAAATTTTAGAGGTCGAATGCATAGAGGTATGGAACTTTTTCAATGGAATCGATAGTTTTGCTGAAATGAACCCGTCTGTGCCATCCTTTTAAATTAATACTCATCTCAAGTCTTAATTGTGTTCTGCAGTTACTTGACCAAGAAAATCGTTGAAAATTACTTTCTTTATTGAAATGAAGATGGCAAGCTCCATCCCGTAAACACACAGAAATAGTCGAAATCATTGCCAAGTTAATGTAGCTTAACTTAATTTAATCTACCTTTAATACAGTGTGGGACCTCCATCAAAGGCAGAACTACTAAACGGGGGAAAATGGGGCAAAATCCTATTTAGTCTAAATGAATATACAATAACGGGTTGAAGACCGCTTTTAAAATTTGTTTGACCTTCCAAATGATATACTTAAATGACTTTCGTAATAAAACTGTAAAATGATAAGTCTAAATGATATTCGAAATGTATGTATGACAATGAGTGCGAGCTATGGCAAGTACATGACGAACGTAACGTACACAGGGATTTCCTTTGCATGATATATGACAACTGCTTCTGGGAAGCCCATTCAGTCGAGCAAGTCTTCTCATTTGCTTTGTTTCTCACCCTTCGTCACAAAATAAATCTGTGACACCACACATGACAGTGTGATCTAAAACGGTTCTTGCTTGTCATGGCAAAGTTGAGTACTTGTTTGTCATTCGCCAGAACTTTAAAACTTGCCACATCCACCGCTTTTCCACAGTTGGGTTGGTTTGGTTGCAAGGAGTAGGATTGGGAGACCGAATTTGTTGTTCGAATACATATTTATCCTTCCTAGGAAATATGAAAAATACAATTCACTTTGTATGATAGCTATTTTTAAAACGGTTGTGGAACAGATGAAATGTCGTTCATTTATACCGGTACGTGAATGAGTAATTTACCTTGTGGTACACATACGTTCTGGCGTGTTAATGACCGTCATTTTTTGCAGCGGGTTTCCATAAAATGCGTTAGATTTTGTTGGAAAAGGGTCCACATTGGCATTAATTTGACGTTGAAGTATATAATAATTTTACAAAAATATATTAAAAAGTGCTGATAGATAACAGAAGTATCCCACGCTTGTTATCCACAGAGTATGTTTCAGCCTTTTTCAAGGCGCAGTTTGCTATGAAAACGGTGAATTAGCTTCATCCATATGCGCTCAAAACGCTGACAGCATTTCTGCGGTTTGTTTCGTTAGGTTGTGAGGAGCATAATAGGGAAATTCACTCTTCTGCTTGAACACATTTTTTTCCCTTCCGATGAAATAGGAAAGTGCAATAGCACGATAACTTTTGGTAAATCTGAAGGAGATGACAGTTGTCGATTTTGTAAATTTCGATGCCTTAGCATAGTTAATTAGATCGAAATAAACAAGTTTTCTTCTATGCACTTTTTGTCTCAAATGAGTATTTTATTAGTTATAGCGGTAAATGACTTACCGCAACTCCAGTCTTTGAAGCGGAAAGAAATTCTTTGATCGAGTTGTATGGCAATACTGCAATGGCGTCTCGCTTCCAGCGCTCTGTCTTGAAAGACGAAACCAAACCTACCGCTATACCTCGTTAAATAGTCATTTGACGAAAAAAGTGTATGGAATAAAAGTTGTTCATTTCGATGTTATTACCATGTTTCAAGCAACAAAAATTCGAAAATCGATGAGTAGCTGTTTATTAGAGCGCATTCGTCATCAATGACGAAACTAAACTTACCGCTATAAATCGTAAAATACTCATTTGAGACGAAAAAAGAATAGATGAAAACTTGTTTATTTTGATTCAATGAATTTGGTTCAGGCACCAAAAAGTGGAAAATCGACAACTGTCATCTCCTTCAGATTTACCTAACTTTTCACCGCTTTTGATAACACTTATTTTTTTAAGAAGGTTATACAACAGATGAAATACCCATTTATACCGGTACGTAAATGAGCAATCCACCTAACCAAGGCCCAATACGCGAAGAACGTGTGAACTTGAACTATTGATTCATGGGAGCTTTAACACAACACGAATTACACTTTTCCCGTCGGGTAAGTGACGAATAAATAAAGCAGTGACAGTAATGAGTAGGAAGTCACTTGCGCAATTTCTTGACCACAGAGCATCTCATGCGGTTCATGATCACAACACGCATTCCAGGACAAATACGAAATCTTCAGTTTGATTACCGAGAACGCATTGTCCACTCTTCAGCTCTTCGTTCCTATCCTTGACGTCAAACCTTCTGGAATCTGTTATCAAGACGTGCAACAGTTTGCTCAGTTATCTCTCTGCTCAGACTGGACAACAGTTAGTTCTATCATTTCTGTGCTCAGACTGAACAACAGTTAGTTCTATCATTTCAGTGCTCAGACTGGACAACAGTTAGTTCTATCATTTCAGTGCTCAGACTGGACAACAGTTAGTTCTATCATTTCAGTGCTCAGACTGGACAACAGTTAGTTCTATCATTTCAGTGCTCAGACTGGACAACAGTTAGTTCTATCATTTCAGTGCTCAGACTGGACAACAGTTAGTTTTATCATTTCTGTGCTCAGACTGAACAGTTAGTTCTATCATTTCTGTGCTCAGACTGAACAGTTAGTTCTATCATTTCAGTGCTCAGACTGGACAACAGTTAGTTTTATCATTTCTGAGCTCAGACTGAACAGCAGTTAGTTCTATCATTTCTGAGCTCAGACTGGACAACAGTTAGTTCTATCATTTCTGTGCTCAGACTGAACAACAGTTAGTTCTATCATTTCAGTGCTCAGACTGGACAACAGTTAGTTCTATCATTTCAGTGCTCAGACTGGACAACAGTTAGTTCTATCATTTCAGTGCTCAGACTGGACAACAGTTAGTTCTATCATTTCAGTGCTCAGACTGGACAACAGTTAGTTTTATCATTTCTGTGCTCAGACTGAACAGTTAGTTCTATCATTTCTGTGCTCAGACTGAACAGTTAGTTCTATCATTTCAGTGCTCAGACTGGACAACAGTTAGTTTTATCATTTCTGAGCTCAGACTGAACAGCAGTTAGTTCTATCATTTCTGAGCTCAGACTGGACAACAGTTAGTTCTATCATTTCTGTGCTCAGACTGAACAACAGTTAGTTCTATCATTTCTGTGCTCAGACTGAACAACAGTTAGTTCTATCATTTCTGTGCTCAGACTGAACAACAGTTAGTTCTATCATTTCAGTGCTCAGACTGGACAACAGTTAGTTTTATCATTTCAGTGCTCAGACTGGACAACAGTTAGTTTTATCATTTCAGTGCTCAGACTGGACAACAGTTAGTTCTATCATTTCAGTGCTCAGACTGGACAACAGTTAGTTCTATCATTTCAGTATTCAGACTGGACAACAGTTAGTTCTATCATTTCAGTGCTCAGACTGGACAACAGTTAGTTTTATCATTTCTGTGCTCAGACTGAACAACAGTTAGTTCTATCATTTCAGTGCTCAGACTGGACAACAGTTAGTTCTATCATTTCAGTGCTCAGACTGGACAACAGTTAGTTCTATCATTTCAGTGCTCAGACTGGACAACAGTTAGTTCTATCATTTCAGTGCTCAGACTGGACAACAGTTAGTTCTATCATTTCAGTGCTCAGACTGGACAACAGTTAGTTTTATCATTTCTGTGCTCAGACTGAACAACAGTTAGTTCTATCATTTCAGTGCTCAGACTGGACAACAGTTAGTTTTATCATTTCTGTGCTCAGACTGAACAACAGTTAGTTCTATCATTTCAGTGCTCAGACTGGACAACAGTTAGTTTTATCATTTCTGTGCTCAGACTGAACAACAGTTAGTTCTATCATTTCAGTGCTCAGACTGGACAACAGTTAGTTTTATCATTTCTGTGCTCAGACTGAACAACAGTTAGTTCTATCATTTCAGTGCTCAGACTGGACAACAGTTAGTTTTATCATTTCTGTGCTCAGACTGAACAACAGTTAGTTCTATCATTTCAGTGCTCAGACTGGACAACAGTTAGTTTTATCATTTCTGTGCTCAGACTGAACAACAGTTAGTTCTATCATTTCAGTGCTCAGACTGGACAACAGTTAGTTTTATCATTTCTGTGCTCAGACTGAACAACAGTTAGTTCTATCATTTCAGTGCTCAGACTGGACAACAGTTAGTTCTATCATTTCTGTGCTCAGACTGAACAACAGTTAGTTCTATCATTTCTGTGCTCAAACTGAACAACAGTTAGTTTTATCATTTCTGAGCTCAGACTGAACCAGCAAATTTTTTGGTAAATCTGAAGGAGATGACAGTTGTCGATTTTCCATTCTTTGGTGCCTGAACCTAATTAATTGAATCAAAATAAACAAGTTTTCTTCTATGCACTTTTCGTCTCAAATGAGTATTTTACGATTTATAGCGGTAAGTTTAGTTTCGTCATTGATGACGAATGCGCTCGAATAAACAGCTACTCATCGATTTTCGAATTTTTGTTGCTTGAAACATGGTAATAACATCGAAATAAACAACTTTTCTTCTATACACTTTTTTCGTCAAATGAGTATTTAACGAGGTATAGCGGTAGGTTTGGTTTCGTCTTTCAAGAAGCGAGACGCCATTGCAGTATTGCCATACAACTCGATCAAAGAATTTCTTTCCGCTTCAAAGACTGGAGTTGCGGTAAGTCATTTACCGCTATAACTAATAAAATACTCATTTGAGACAAAAAGTGCATAGAAGAAAACTTGTTTATTTCGATCTAATTAACTATGCTAAGGCATCGAAATTTACAAAATCGACAACTGTCATCTCCTTCAGATTTACCAATTTTTTTTCAGTTAACTCTTGCGTTCACTAAATTAAAATGCTCACGTTTATCCAGCAATTGGAAAAGGATTTTGCCAACTTTACGATTCCCTCAACCATAAATGTATGATTAAATGCAGGAAAATAATGGTCATAGAAATAAGGGGCCTTAGCAGGTGCACGCAAGACATACAAAATGAAAAAAAATAATAAAAATAATAGTTAAAGATCGCTTTTTGAAACGCCGGACATCTACGAGTTCATAACAACGTCGATCCAAGGTCATTTTTGGAAGTACGCTTATCATTCCAGTGCTTCAATGACCAATAAAAATTAGACCCTCATAAATCAAAATAAATAACCAGCGGCAAAATGTAAGAATAAGAGTTGGAAGATAAAAAGTAAACTTGACCTCGAAACTTAACTTGTGAAATGATTGGAAATTGTGTATGCCATCGATTGGTGACCCTCTGATTCTGGGAGCGAGAGGTAGACATGGCCGCAGGTAGGTCACACTACTGTAGTTCATTAACATGTTGACTGCGCTGGGTTAAACTAATGTTGAATATTTAATCCAAATTTAAAGTCAAAAGTTGTTGGCAATTTTTCAAGCACCAAACATAAGTTACATTAAATACCAATAATTTAAAAATTGGACATTAGGTCCCAATAATTTTAAAAGATTGTTAAAAATTTGACAAACGACCCATCGATGGGTGGTAGTTCAGTATGACCTCTCTGGGTCGTATCGCAAGCAACGTGTTACGCTATAGAATTTAATTCGAAATGAACCTTATATTTAGCAGCGTGGCTGAAGAAGAAGGCCTATACTGGCAGGCCGAGAAATACTTAAGAATAGTGCGTTGAAGAACACGGCTGTTGATCGAGCCTGGATGTTCATGACCATAGAATTCGTCTCGAAATGAACCTGAAGCAGCGTGACTGAAGAAGGCCTACGCGGAGAAATATTTAAGAAGAGTGCGTCGAAGAATGTGGAGGACGGCCAGGCCACTGCCACCACTCACACGACTGGAATGCTGCTCGCAAGATCTGAGAGTTAGTTACCTTCGGATGTTGAGACTGCTCTTTCTTTCCACGCTCTCCAAACTCTTTTGTACGATGCGGATTATCACTGAACTGGGAGCACTCTCGTTTAAAATCACTGATACTTCGTAGGCACCGTGGTTTGAATCTCCAATTTTGATTTCTAGAATATTTTCACTTCTTCGGAAACACTCTTTACGGGAAGAAGAAAATGGCGGCATCAACACGCCGCCATGTACACTTCCACTCACCACGACAACGCTAGCGCGACTGAGGTTACCTGCGCTCAGGTGACTGGACTCGACACTCCCAGGATAACTGTCAGAATAATGCGCACTTTTCATCCCGACCGTTGGTCAAACAAATACAAAATTAGCGTTTTATGGTTCCACGGACTGAATTTTTACATGAAATTACTTGTGAAGTAGAACTCATTTCTGTTTCGTCGATAAAAACACTTTTTCGATTCCGGCAACTCACTTTCCTTATTATTCAAGCAAGAACTAGGTACATGGCACTAATACGAGAAGGAGAATTGAAATTTAGCTATAGTATCATGAGCCTTAGATTTCAATGGGGTCCGAGTACTTTTGGTACATTTTTACGTTGGCATGTATTTTAGGGTTACCTACCGTAGAGGGCTAAAATTCACCTGCTGGAACACGTAGGGTAGAAACCCAGAGTTGACCGCATGCTACTCTTGCTGGCTACCTTCTATTCATGCCCGCTGGTGCCTCGGGCGCGCTGCCTGATACATCTGGAGACGCAGGCTTCGTGTTGACGCTATAGACTTCTCATGTTTTTCATTTAAAAAAGATGTTTCAAGTTACTAGTAGAAAATATTGGTTCATGAGCCAGGGTTTCTTGTCTTTGTCACTTCAAAAAGAAATTTGAAGTTACCAATGAAGAATTTTGGTTCATCGGTATAGACTTCTCATCTCTGGCGTTTCTAAAAAAATTTCATCATCTCAGATGGACAATTTTGGTTAATTGGCTTAAATTTCTCATGTTTATCGTTTCAAAAAGATGTTTCAAGTTAAAGATGGAATATTTTGGTCAAGTGGCCTAGACTTCTCATGTTTATCATTTCAAAAAAAAAATTTTTGAGGACACCGATGGGAAATTTTGGATCGTCGGCTTAAACTTCTGATTTTTATAATTTCAAAAAGATATCTATTGTCACCGATGGGGAATTTTTGTAGATAGAGACAAAATTACGGTTCACCAAGTGAAATTGCATTCTCTTGATTGTTTAATTTACTGAATAAAAAATAGATACGATTTCTATAAAGCAAAAGTTGATCGAAACTGTGCGAAATTTGAATAACCCAATGAGTGCTGAAATATCTTTTTAAAAAAAATATATTTAAAGAAATACCGATTCCATATAAAATCAATTTAAAAAAAATCGATTTCATTGCGAAAATTACATTTCGTAAAAAATCCCTTTCGGTGGATCTATTTGAAGAAGACAACGATTGGAATAAACTGCTATTCTGACACGGCTGTTCAATAAACTACGATTCTGACACAGCTGTTCAATAACAGTACATTTTTAATAGAATTTCAACAAAGCACAAGTTTTAACTACAAATTGAATAATGTTTCGAATCATATGAACGACAAATTATTTGAGAGCTATTCTTGTTCGTGAAAACGTCTAGTTTTTTTGCTTTTCTCTCCCCTTTGAACTAAAGCTATTTTATCGACGAGAATTGGCGCTCCTGGGGGGAAAATGTGAGGACCGGAGCTGAGAGTTAGGTAGGCCTTCTTTTTGATGAAATTAATGGTTTGTAGTTATGTTAAGGACATCTCTTCTCGGTTCATGGCTGTCCTGTTTCTCATCCCCTACTGCTTTCTTCTTAAACTTTTATCTTGTTCCATGAATTTATTTCTCAACTTTCTGTTTATATGCATCTTGTGCATAGATTCCAAGTTCTCCTAAGTCTATACTCAACGGTGCCTTCTTCCTTCCTCTCTTTGGAACGCCTTCGTTGCGGTTAGGGACACTTAAACTAACATCTGATCTAATCTTTGCCTCTTTTTCATTTGATGTTGCGAACTAAGATCAACATTTGTGCAGGCGTCGGTATTTTGCGTTTGTCTAGCTTATCTTTTCTGAATAGAATTCATTAATCCTGTTAAGTATAAATCATTTAAAGGGACAGGCACTGAATCAAGATAAAATTTAAACACTTTAAAACTTAACTAATGAGAATTGCTATTCATTTAATTATCATTTAAAAGCGGATGTGCAGATCAACATATTATTCTATGGGACTTATCGAGCAGTGCGCTTGTCTTTAATTTTTGTCGGTGCTTCTCATGCAGGATGGAAACCTCATCCGACCGTCGTATAATGAAACTATGTGTCTGACCCTCGTAGGGGGACGACTATTGTAACTATAAGAATTAGCGCTCCCAGGGGTTAAAATGTGAAGTCTTGAGTTGTTAATTTGGTATGGCTTGGTTTTGTTGAAGAAATATACTTTTTTGGTTTTTGCTTGAACTGTAAAAAACTACCATGTACCATCTTTTTCGGTTCCCTACTGTCCTGTTTTCTTCTTCTTCAATTTTTATTTTGTTTCGTCGCCTTCTTTCTTAGCCTAAAGTTCCTCTGCACCGAGTATCTATCGTGATAACACACCTTGTGCATAGATTCCGTGTTTTCTTAATTCCATACTTGATGCGCGAGGAATAATTTCATGCTTACCTCATTCCAACATTGGAATGAGCAAACAAAGAAATCTTAGCTCCTCTTTCGTGCTTAATTTTTCCTAAGTATACCTGCGATATGGAACTCCAATTCATTAAAATAAAGTAACAAACAGTTTTTCAGGCCTGCATAAGAATTTTTCCAGCTTTGCTTTACATTCATCTTGTCAACTGTTAAAATTCGATCAATTTTGTAGGCTTCAATACGTCCAAATTTCTACACAGGAATGAATTGCTGGACTCTAAAATATGGAATACCATGAACTTAACTGCCTATAACCAATTCATCTATTGATTTTTTGTCAGACCAAGAAATTGCATTTCAGTCCAACCAACTGATTTAGCCCTGCAAACTTTTGAGAGCACTTACATGTGAGAATGGATGCTAGAAAACAGGACGCGATGGTTAAATACAAATGTCATAGGTTAGTCATCATAGATTTTTCAATGGGAATAAATGTGGTATGTATAACATTATGTAATGTGATATCACTAATGTTATGGTAGAATTACGAAGGGATTTCCATCATAGATTGTTCCCATTTTTCACATTTCTATTAGTTAGATAAAAATAGAGGAATACCAACTTCAAATACGAGTATTGTTCTCCTTGCTTAGGTTCTTTCCATTTAAGTACAAGATTGAAGGGTTAAAATTTCAAACATTGTTTTCATTATTTCGGTTTCTTTTTATAGAAGAGGGATGAGGGACTAGCAACATTAATCAAAAAACATGAGTGAAAGAGACGTAAATAGGCATTACCGATATTTATTCACTAGGAAAGGTTCATGTTTTTATACAATAAATCAAATACAGAAAATGAGTTAAGATCTCAATACACGTTCTTGAGATCCATAAATTTCAAACCGAGCATCGTAGAAAAAGCGCTCTTCACGATAAAGAATTTCCACTCGGAGAAAGTTGGGAAGGAAATAAAAAAACATCAACAATAGAGATTTAATTCCTTTGAATGTATAAATTATTGTGCTCTGATGGAGATCGGACAAGTTTTCTAAGCCTCAACTAATACTAACACACTAGCTTTAATGTACAAGCCTACATACGAGTATTATGGCGACGGACAGTGTGAGAGCAAAATTTTAAGTTTCGTGAACATGACATTCTCCGAAATGTATTTAAACGTACATTCGAAAATAGTTTGAGTCACTTCTAACTGGTAGGGCATTCGATATTGTACAAGTCGATTTCTGGAATATTTAAGTAGAGAGATACTATGGCGACGGATATTGTGAAGCAACAAGCAATGTTTTCTGCTTCGTTGTAACAACATTCTTCGAGGAATATTACCTTTTCGTAGAGACTTTAAGTTATTTTTAACTGGTTAGGCGTTCGATATAATACGAGTAAAAGTTGGTTTCTTAGATTTTTAATTTGAACTCGTGTCATCAAGAACATTTTAGATTGAGACCCTGCAACGCATTTCATCTCCGAATATTCGACTATTGAATGTATTTAGCCGTCGTCTGCAATTTAACGAAATTAAAAAATATGAAATTAGTAGAGAATTCATCGATAGACTACTTATGCGAGTTTTTCTTAATTCCATTCTAGATTTTGCGAGTTTTAATAATTCAGTAGGTCTTTTAAATCTTGATTATGTTAAAAGTATGGTTATTATTAGAATTCTCCGTACACTGGAGACAAACTTACATAAAAAGATACGCCCAAAGCATTAAATTTTTACAAAATGTTCACAATGACACTAGGTAACCGGCCAGATATTAATTTATCAGAAGTAGAACCTACGAGCTCGTTGAAGTGGCACACCCATAACTTGCACTCTACCAGCTTCTTGACTTTACGCTCACCGCCTCGACGGGCGAGTTATCGCGGTCACGAGGAAATGCATGCGAGGTGCAAAAAATTCCAGCATTTTCGAAGGCTTCAAAATACGAAATGATAACCGTGTTAGACGAAGCAATTCTTTTATTTAGTTTTGATGTGTTCAAAACCAGAATAAGATTTTATACTCATAGTATCTCTCCCTCATTTCACGAGTTTTTTTTTTTGACCAGCACTAACCCAGCATTGGAAGTAAGTTACCAGCACTAACCCAGCACTGGAAGAAAGTTACCAGCACTGGGAGTAAATTACCAGCACTGGGAGTAAGTTACCAGCACTGGGAGTAAGTTACCAGCACTGGGAGTAAGTTACCAGCACTGGAAGTAAGTTACCAGCACTAACCCAGCACTGGAAGAAAGTTACCAGCACTGGAAGTATTATTATTATTATTATTATATAAGAAAGTTTTAGCCTCCCTTAACCACGACAAAGATGTTCCAAGAGAGGAAAGAGGAAGGCACCATTTAGTATGGAGTTGAGGGAACGCGGAATCTATGCACAAGGTGCATAGAAACAGTAAGCTAGGAAAGAAGTTCATGAAACAAGAAAAAAGCTGAAGAAGAAAGTAGTAGGTGCTAAAAAAACAGGACAGCAGTGAACCGAGAAAAGATTGTCCGTAACAAAACAAAAACCTATTTTATTACAACAAAAAGGAAGCCTACCTAACCTTTAGCTCGGGCCCTCACATAGTCCCCCTGGGAGCGCCAATTCCCATAGATACAATAGTTGTATCCCCCTGAGGGGTCAGCACTAGAAGTAGGTTACCAGCACTGGCCCAGCACTGGAAGAAAGTTACCAGCACTGGAAGTAAGTTACCAGCACTGGTTCAGCACTGAAAGAAAGTTACCAGCACTGAAAGTAAGTTACCAGCACTGACCCAGCGCTACGAGGCCTTTTTCAATTTATCACCAATCCTGAACTTAAAGCCCCGACTCTTGTGCGTAAAGAAATGCTGTATTTTATAATTCGCAAACAAGCCACGCATTTGCAGTATATCGTTACAATATTGAGGTATCGAGACGCACCCTGTCGTGAGCAGTGCTTGCAATAGTGAAGATCACTCAGCCCCGAAAAATACAAAGAAGAATAGAGTTGCTATGTTTGAATAGCATTTCGTTGACATTACGCGACGGCGTCGGAATAGAAAAATTAGAAAGCATGCAAATTAAAAAACTACAATTTTGAGACTATAAAATGTAAAAAATCTCCCTCGTAGCACTTCTAAATCTACTAAAGATAATTTACAGAAAACGATCTTTCATTTGACAAACTATTTTGGGACAAAAAATTGTATAAAATTCACTCGTAGTATTTCTAAATCTACTGAAGATAATTTACAGAAGAGGATCTTTCAATAGAAAATTACAAGCACACACACAGTCAAACCTCCTTCGTGGATTAAAATTAAAAGGATTAAAAGAATTATCCCCTCTTACTAATTGCCATAGTTATTGTTAACATTATTTCTGAATCTAAATTAATTTTTTTCAGAGGAATTGCGTACCGGATTCTTGTTTGTAGAAAATTTTTACACATCACCTTTCTCCTCATTCGAGTTATACCATATGCAAACATTTTATAATAGACAGTAATAATTTACAAGAAATACAGGACGCGTTGCGAAATGATACATGTTAACACGATGACTGCGGTGGATTAAAATGAAGTTCAATATTCAACTCTAATTTAATGTCAATTGCAGTAAGCAATTTTTAAACAGCAAACATGAACTGTATCATGCCTTCATTTAGTTTTGATGAAGTATTTATGGAAATTTTGTTAGTGACTACTGATCGGTCAGCACCATTATGAAAATTCCCTCCGTGTACCACCGGTGGCTCACTTCGCAGTCAAAGCGTTAAGCTCAATAAATGATCTCTCCAAGGTCTCCACCGGAATGTTCCTAGTCGATAAGAAAAGTCGAAGTCAATGCCAAAATATTTGTCGGCGCAGCTGTTGATGATGGACTTCTGCTTTTTAATTAGACTTGGCACGAAACAATACATCGAAACATCATCGTAAAAAAAATGAAGAACCAACGTTGTGATGAAAGTATTTACTCGCAAACGTTTCGAGATTCATGGATTCCATTATCAGTGATAGACAAAAATAATAATTATAGCGATACATAAAATGATAAAGGTATCAATAACAATTTTTGGAAGTCATTGCAGAAAAAGTAAACTAGATTCAGCAAACCCGTACACAAAACTATGAAAACTATGAATTCGGAAACATTTGCTCATGAATATGTTTATCACGACGTTGGTTTTTATTTTTATGCTCAGAGTGAGATTCCCTAATGAGGCAAAATTGAAATCGGAATAATGCAAAACAGACTAGTCTTCGCTTATTCTTTTACAAGTCGTTAGCGTTCGCTCTGAAGCCAGCTTAGGGTATATCACTCCACTACACCTAAAATGGAAGCGTCTTTTGTATACAACTTGAACATGAATGAGCTTACGATGTAGAGGAGTGGCAGAAAAATCGAATTCTGGAACACAGTTTAACCGATAACCAATAGCGTTTATTTAAATTTTGAAGTTATGTACAATTGTGCGTACCGTAGGAAGAAAAGACCAAAATTTACACGGAGAATGGACCAAAATCAACATCCTTTACTAAATTACAGAATTCTACATAATATTTGAAGGGTACCTCAACATTAAAATATGAAGGGTACCTCAACATTAATATATGAAGGGTACTTCATCATTAATATATGAAGGGTACCTCAACATTAATATATGGAGGGTACTTCATCATTAATATATGAAGTGTACCTCAACATTAATATATGAAGAGTACCTCAACATTAATATATGAAGGGTACCTCAACATTAATATATGAAGGGTACCTCAACATTAATATATGGAGGGTACCTCAACATTAATATATGAAGGGTACTTCATCATTAATATATGAAGGGTACCTCAACATTAATATATGAAGGGTACCTCAACATTAATATATGAAGGGTACCTCAACATTAATATATGAAGGGTACTTCATCATTAATATATGAAGGGTACCTCAACATTAATATATGAAGGGTACCTCAACATTAATATATGAAGGGTACTTCATCATTAATATATGAAGGGTACTTCATCATTAATATATGAAGGGTACCTCAACATTAATATATGAAGGGTACCTCAACATTAATATATGAAGGGTACTTCATCATTAATATATGAAGGGTACCTCAACATTAATATATGAAGGGTACCTCAACATTAATATATGAAGGGTACCTCAACATTAATATATGGAGGGTACCTCAACATTAAAATATGAAGGGTACCTCAACATTAATATATGAAGAGTACCTCAACATTAATATATGAAGGGTACTTCATCATTTATATATGAAGGGTACCTCAACATTAATATATGAAGGGTATCTCAACATTAATATATGAAGGGTACCTCAACATTAATATATGAAGGGTACCTCAACATTAATACATGAAGGACTACCTCAACCTTAATACATGAAGGGTACCTCAACATTAATCGACGAGTTGTGAGCATTATCAAAGTTAAACCTCTTCTCTCACGTACAAAAAATAATAATTCCGTTCTTATCTTAAATAAAAAAAAATTCCAGGAAAAAAATTCATAGAGCTAGAGACCCATTGTAGGTCAACATAATTCTCCAAACAATTCAACATTACTCAACTTATACCTAATGTCGAGCTACTACACCACAAAAAACTAACCAAACATAAATTGTTGTTAACAAGGTCCCTGTGTATTGGTACATATGTGTACCACATGGTAAATGGCTCAATCACGTACCGGTATATAAGTGAATGACATGTCAACTGGCTCGTGATCTTTTCAAAAATAACTTATCCTTCAAGGTGAAATGTTGTCGCGCAACTGTATTTTCCATATTTTCAAGCATTGATCAATATGTATTCGAGCAGTGAGGTTGATTTCCCCATTCTGCTACTAACAAACTTACCAAGCCAACCTTTAACAACCGAGGGATCGCAGTGAATGTGTTAAGTGTTTTTTTAATGTTTTTCATAAGGTTACCCAAAGCTAGCTAGAGCACAGCACTCAGAGGTTCTGTTCCTATTACCGTGTTAAAAAAGGAATGCGATATTTCTTATACACAAAATCATACGCAAGTAAAGTTACAGAAGTAAATTTGCCACGGAGGATGTCAAATTCTAAACACGCTGGAAAAAAATTATCAACCACACAAATGCCTTATCAAACAGTTCATTGGAGAGTAAACAAACGGATTAACATACAGCAAAACAGGTGAACGTAAACCTTTGAAATGAAATGAAAATAAAGCTATTTCTGAAGCAGGGAATCCCACGAAAAATCTATGACGCTGGAAGGGAAAAGCATAAGCGATCTACGTGCAAATTTCAACACCTTCTGTAATGGGCGAAAGATTTTTCTGAGATTTGAGCTGCATAAAAATGCATCTACCTGCAACAGGAATGCATCAACTATTCTGAACTTGAATTAATTTTAGAAGTCATAGCGTACTAGATACGAGCTCTGTAAAAGCAATATCTCTTTCAAAATTCATAAATTCGACTACAAGCGCTTTCCATTTTTGCGAGAACAAATAATTTAAACTGTACGAACTATATTTTCGATTCTGAAGAATATACGAGCGAGCTACTGTAGATGACCAGAGAATGAATGAGAAACAACTATAAATCAGCGGACGTGCCAATAACTACTCCAAGCACTTTAATTATAAAATTATATTTCATGAAAAGTGTAGTGGGAAAATAAAATAACTTCTATTCAGCAGAAAAATCAGTAACGTGGAAATTGAAAACAATAAGAACAAAAATAATTACCAGATCTAAAAAAATGTGATTTAGAAATGAATCTACGATTTGCAGACATTAAGCTAGTGAAACTTTAATTTCTTTTGCCTTTTTGCCTTCCACGACTTAGAGCTAACCTTAAATTACGTTGCTTCCGGTATGGCGTAAATGTTGGTGGTCGTAAATTATTGTTTTCTAGTTCTCCTTGAATTGAATTCTGCCATGTTCACTACCTTATTTATGGTTTTCCGGCGTAAAACTGGATCCCATGTACCTATAGCCCACACGGTCCAACGTATCTCCTGTTCCCATCCAAACAGTGTCGTTTCACAAGGTACCAATTGGTCTATTTCCTGCATATCGTAACGTAGGGTCCCATGTTTCCTTTTGATGCATTTCAGCCTTAACTTCCCAAAGGATTTCGTGAATCGTGTTGCTTCTTTACAAGTTAAATAACCCCTGAGTTCCATATTCTTTTTGGCCCCTTTCTTGCATAATGTAGCACAGGGTCCCATGTATCCGTTTGACCCAGCCCTAACTTATCAAAGAATATCATGAAACGTGTGGCTTCTTTACAAGTTTAATAATCACAGACTTCCACATACTTTTTGGTCCTTTTCCTGCATATCAAAACACAGGGTCCCATGTTTCCTTTCGATCCTTTCCAGCACTAACTCACTAAAGAATTCCATGAACCTTTTGCTCCTTTTTTTCTGCTTAGTGACCCCAATATTTCGCATTGCCAGAAGATTTTCTGGCGCGCTATGCAACGACAGCAATGTGGGCCTTCAACTTTACAAAGTGCTATAAGTAGATACACTCATTTTAAATATCAAAAACCCCTGTAAATGGAAACAAATGCTACATCCAGACAAACAGAACACTACAAACTCATGACCGGGAGCGCAGCTAGCAGCGTACACAGCAACACAAAGGATGAAAGCAGGGTTGACGCAGAGTTGATCGACGCAGAAAGGATGTGAGGCGGCATTTTCTTGATTTTCGGTTCTTCTTCTGTCATTCCACCGGTACTCCCACGAGACGCCACCTCCAGTTCACCGGCCTGGGTGCATTCGAACGGCTCGGTCCTCTTCATCATGTAGGCGTGGCCTGCTGAACGTCCTTGCTTCTCCAGCAGCGTCCCTACCTCCGTCCGCACTCGGTGGTGGTACGCGTTCAGGTACTTGCACTGCAAAGTAATTTTGGTGAGGTTCTGGTATTAAGCACTTTGACAGCTAGTAACCTAATGATTGCTTCTCCATCAGTATACCTACCTCCGTCTTCACTCGGCGGTAGTACGCGTTTAGGTACTTGCACTGCAAAGGGATTCTGGTTAGGTTCTGGTATTAAGCACTTTGACAGCCAGTAAACCTGCTGATAAACCAACCCGGGAGCCGCGAACCAACTTATCAATTAACTTGGCAGCGACTAATATTCCCTTCAACTTATTTTACAGCCAGAGAACGAGGAGAATAATGGGTCAATATTGAATATAATGTTGTCAACGAATTTCATAATTTCGTAGGTATAGATAGGTAATATAGTCAATTTTAAGACATTTTACATGAATGACAATGTGCCCGGAAATGCTTATTTTTGGAGATATTTAACTTTGAAGTTATAGGAACGTCGTTTATAAAATTGAACAAACGGACAGGTAAATAAGCAGAAATCCGGTTCTGACGTAACGATAGGTAAGGTTAGGTTTGGTAAAGTTAATTTAGTTAAGTATCCTAACCTAAGTAAGCCTAAAATATCTTAATTCAACTCAACCATACCGAGGCCGATGACTCCCGCCAAAAAACTTGGCGTGGTCCGCGTTCGCAAAACGCCGGAAGACCCATACCGGAACTGCCGTTAATGCTATTCTTACCTGGCGTTATTTATCCTATATCTCCTAAACTAAGCATTTCCGGGCACATTGTCATTCATGTAAAACGTCTTAAAATCGACTATATTACCTATCTATACCTACGAAATTATGAAATTCGCTGACAACATTATATTCAATATTGACCGAATAATGCGCCAGAGAATCACAAGAATAATGCAACAGCGAACGAGAAGAATTATGCGCCAGAGAGTCACAAGAATAATGCATTAACAAGTTTCCGGCACTAGGTTAAGTCTAAGTTCAATACTACAGTCAAATTTAAAGTCAATTTTTAAAAATAATAATAATAAAAACATACGTTAGCTGGATTATTCCTTCAATCTGCCCTAATTGTTAGCGAAAAATGAGTTGCGACTACTAGTCGGTCCGCAGCAAAATGAACATTCCTTCATGGTCACCGGTAGCGCACCACTAACACTTGGTCATCTACCAATTCGCTTATCGACTAACTTAGAGCTTACTAATTTGCCCAATAATCACTTATTATTGGACTGCCGCGAACCAACCCAACTTTACGGCCACTAACTTATTCAATTTAACTCACCAACGCAACTTGACAGTCACTCACCAACGCAACTTGACCGTCACTAACCAACGCAACTTGACCGTCACTATCCAACGCAACTTGACCGTCACTAACCAACGCAACTTGACAGCCACTGACCAACGCAACTTGACCGTCACTAACCAACGCAACTTGACCGTCACTAACCAACGCAACTTGACCGTCACTAACCAACGCAACTTGACCGTCACTAACCAACGCAACTTGACCGTCACTAACCAACGCGACTTGACCGTCACTAACCAACGCAACTTGACAGTCACTGACCTACGCAACTTGACCGTCACTAACCAACGCAACTTGACCGTCACTAACCAACGCAACTTGACCGTCACTAACCAACGCAACTTGACAGCCACTGACCAACGGAACTTGACAGCCACTGACCAACGGAACTTGACAGCCACTGACCAACTCAACTTGACAGCAACTTGACAGCCAATAACCAACGCAACTTGACCGTCACTAACCAACGCAACTTGACCGTCACTAACCAACGCCACTTGAGAGCCACTGACCAACGGAACTTGACAGCCACTGACCAACTCAACTTGACAGCCAATAACCAACTCAACTTGACAGCTAATAACCAACGCAACTTGACCGTCACTAACCAACGCAACTTGACAGCCACTAACCAACGCAACTTGACAGTCACTAACCAACGCAACTTGACAGTCACTAACCAACGCAACTCGACAGTCACTGACCAACGCAACTTGACCGTCACTAACCAACGCAACTTGACAGTCACTGACCAACGCAACTTCACAGTCACCAACCAACGCAACTTCACAGTCACTAACCAACGCAACTTGACAGTCACTAACCAACGCAACTTGACCGTCACAAACAACGCAACTTGACAGTCACTAACCAACGCAACTTGACAGTCACTAACCAACGACACTTGACAGTCACTAACCAACGCAACTTGACAGTCACTAACCAACGCAACTTGACAGTCACTAACCAACGCAACTTGACAGTCACTAATCAATTTCAACTGATCGGTCGAGCTAGACGCCCCTCACCTGCTCCACGCTGAGCATGTCCAGAATGATGAACTTGGGCTCGAATGGCACGAGGGTGATGGGCTCAAAGGCGTAGAAGTCTTTGCTGGACTCGTGGGGCTGGAGTGAAGGGAAATAATGATGAATTATGCGCCATAGAAGGAGTATAATATGTCAGTATAGGTAAATAATGATGAATTATGTGCCAGAGAAGGAGTATAATATGTCATTGTAGGTAAATAATGATGAATTATGCGCCATAGAAGGAGTATAATATGTCATTGTAGGTAAATAATGATGAATTATGCGCCATAGAAGGAGTATAATATGTCAGTATAGGTAAATAATGATGAATTATGCGCCAGAGAAGGAGTATAATATGTCAGTATAGGTAAATAATGATGAATTATGCGCCAGAGAAGGAGTATAATATGTCATTGTAGGTAAATAATGATGAATTATGCGCCAGAGAAGGAGTATAATATGTCATTGTAGGTAAATAATGATGAATTATGTGCCAGAGAAGGAGTATAATATGTCAGTATAGGTAAATAATGATGAATTATGCGCCATAGAAGGAGTATAATATGTCATTGTAGGTAAATAATGATGAATTATGCGCCATAGAAGGAGTATAATATGTCAGTATAGGTAAATAATGATGAATTATGCGCCAGAGAAGGAGTATAATATGTCAGTATAGGTAAATAATGATGAATTATGCGCCATAGAAGGAGTATAATATGTCATTGTAGGTAAATAATGATGAATGATGCGCCATAGAAGGAGTATAATATGTCAGTATAGGTAAATAATGATGAATTATGTGCCAGAGAAGGAGTATAATATGTCAGTATAGGTAAATAATGATGAATTATGCGCCATAGAAGGAGTATAATATGTCATTGTAGGTAAATAATGATGAATTATGCGCCATAGAAGGAGTATAATATGTCAGTATAGGTAAATAATGATGAATTATGCGCCAGAGAAGGAGTATAATATGTCAGTATAGGTAAATAATGATGAATTATGCGCCAGAGAAGGAGTATAATATGTCATTGTAGGTAAATAATGATGAATTATGCGCCATAGAAGGAGTATAATATGTCAGTATAGGTAAATAATGATGAATTATGCGCCAGAGAAGGAGTATAATATGTCTGTTTAAGTAAATAATGATGAATTATGCGCCATAGAAGGAGTATAATATGTCATTATAGGTAAATAATGATGAATTATGCGCCAGAGAAGGAGTATAATATGTCTGTTTAGGTAAATAATGATGAATTATGCGCCATAGAAGGAGTATAATATGTCATTGTAGGTAAATAATGATGAATTATGCGCCATAGAAGGAGTATAATATGTCAGTATAGGTAAATAATGATGAATTATGCGCCAGAGAAGAAGTGTAATATATCAGCATAGGTAAATAATGATGAATTATGCGCCAGAGAACGAGAAGAATAATGCGTCAGAGAACCACAAGTATAATGCGCCAGAGAAGGAGAATAATAATACGTCACAGAACGAGAAGAAAAATGCGTCAGAGAACGATGAAGAATAATGTCACAAAGCGTGAGAGAACACGTAATATAATAATATTCAAATTTTGCGACAATCTGTGTTCCCTAATCATGCCTGTTTCTATTGAGTTAAAAGGGGATTATCATTCCAAATTTAAATCTAAAGGATAACGTTTAAGGTGTAGCAGATAAATCGTGAGTTTTGCACGGAACTCTTGATGTCACGATTTCAGAAAAAAGCCTCATAGAAATGCTTTCCCAGTCGATCATGGGAGAAAAAAGATTTACTCGAAACATCCATATTGATGTTTCCGGGAAGGTTTTATATTTTTTTTCTATCCCACAGTTCTGAAAATTGTTTAGTCCATTTACTCTTTGTTGTCGTCCACTTTCCATTACCTAGGATACAAAATAATCCGATTCGCAAATCCAGAAACACAGCCAAAAAACAATCTCAAATGCCTGAACTAAACGCTGAGCGAAGACTATGGTAGTCATTAAGGATGAATGATATTAAAGTTAGTTAGTATAAGGTTGAAAAAATTGGTAAATAACTTTACAAACGTTAAACGACTCTCAGGATGACGTAAAGTTCTCTTTGAGTATCTTTACATTCACCACATCTTGGCATTTCTGCTACGTAACACTTCATGAAATTACAGTAAATTTTATATTAGTAGGCCATTAATAATGAGTTAACTCAATGTTCGCAGTGACAAGCAGTGCAATGAAAAGTGAAGTGAAGTGTAGCCCGTGCTCATTTATCCAAAGTACGGATTTACTTCACATTTATCATTAATTTTCCCGGAACTCCAGCCTAACTGGCATTTTGATTTTATTTGCTATGCTCCACCGCAATTAGATTAGATTCGATATGAGTTTAAGCCTCTCTAACCGCGATAAACACGTTCCAATGAGAGGAAAAATGAAGGCACCATTTAGTGTGGACTTGAGGGAACGCGGAATCTATGTACAATTTAGAAAGAAGTTCATGAAACAAAATAAAAGTTGAAGAAAGTCACTAAAGCAGCTGTCACCTTTCCTGGCCTTCGTACTGATAACCATTAACACTGCAATTTTTCTGCTTTCTTTAAAGCCGCAATCAATCACCATAGCCATCGCGTAGACAGCAATTAACACTCACCAAGTTCTCTGCCTTGACCACTGCCAAGATGGTCTCTAGCCTCACACCGAACTCTCCTTCCTTGTAGTATCCAGGCTCTGCAAACAAAAGACTCAGATAAGATGTTTTCTTGACACGAAAAAAAATCAATAATCATACTTTAAAAAAATCAGCTCGTTTGGTCACCTTGGGCTCTTGTTCGCAAAATGAAACACTAGTTCATCCAAATGAAGGCAAGCCTGAACGTTATGAGCTTGATAAAGGTATAGAATTATTTCATAATACATGTAGTGGTCCCAATGATCAGCAGCAGTTGATGTACATTTTATGACCCAACTATTGTTATCTGATACTTAAATAAATTTAACCATGAATCCCACCTTACTTTAATCACCATTTAAACGATTGAAGGTTAGATATGATTCATCGAAACTTAAGTTTCTTCAGGTTTTTCTGCTCTCCGTATAGGCGGATCAAGCTCCATCTGTTGCTGAAAACATTTTCCAGAGTTCACCAGGAAACATATGCAAACATTAGCCTCATCGTTCACATAGTCGTGTCCATCAAACTTGTAAGTTAATAAACTAATGTTGTGACATTCAATTGTAAACTAGTAAGTACATTCATACTTTCTAACATACTCACACAGATTTTACCGCGCTGACATGAGTCGAGAAGGCATTGTACTTACGACAGAACAAGCTGCTTTCCTATTTTCAGTGCTCCAAATTTCTTCACTACAGATACACCCTACTGATCGGATGCTGAACGAGAGGTTTTCATTTCATTCATCAAGCATGAACCCATTCCGCACTCCTTCTCAATCAGTTTCGGAAAATGAGTTCTCTAACCCAAGAAGTTGATGCATGTGAAGTCGATGAAGTTGATGCATGTTGATGACCCAAGTTGATGATCCAATGAAGTTGATGCATGTGTTGATGCTCGAACGAATGTACAAGCTCAATGAGTACGCAGAAGGGTTTCCCTAATAATCTCTCCTGCCCGTCTTCTTTGAGTTGTACAATCACCAAAGGAGCTGCCTACCATTAAAAATCATGGTCGTCGTGGGGTATTAAACTAGCGAAGTTCTCTCACAACGTACAGCATTTTCGATTCTTTAGTTTTACAGCAAATCGTCATAGAAATACTTGAGGGGGATGCCAAGTTGCCAACACAGCCTAATTGAACACATCGCACCAGAAATACTTTAGTGATAACATAGGAGAACACCTACGTTCTTTCCTTTCTTTGGAATACCTTGGCTGTGGTCAGGGGCTCAAAATAACTCCTCTAATCCAACCTACGTTCCGGAAAACACCAATACTCAGGCAACTCCACCAGCACACAACTCTTACCGTCAGAGAAGAATTGTCCCAGCTCGAAATCATGCTTCTCATCCCCATAAATGCGTATCTGCGTCGGAGCTGCATGAAAAAGACAGGGTTAATTTCTTACGGGTGATGCAGTGCACTTTTTACACACCTTATTACTTGAACACACTTTTCTACACAATTCTACATACTTTGTCACCCAATTATTCTAGTTTTCTATATTTTTGCTCCTACTAATTTCACGACGATTTAGTTACTTCATATTAGTTAGTTACTAAGAGTTACGAATTAGTTACCTTATACTGTTTACTTTACATCCACTGTAATTTGAATGAGATAAAAAACTCGTTGAAAACCTTCAAAAATACTTGATATACGATCTTCAACTTAGAAGAAAGACATGGTGTACCAACAGAAGCATCTTATTATTCTGATACACACAATGACTTCTTTCAGAACAAGCAAGTATTAACGACCAAGGAAAGTATATGAACATCACCCATCTTTGCTCAGAATCTCCGAGGTTTTTGGGACTTATAGAAAGATATAATGGAAACGTTGCACTACAATGACGTTCAATGCTGGGTGCGAATTAAAAAAAGGTTAACTTAATGTGCTACTCTTGTTTACACGTTCACTGCGTTTTCGCGGTTATTAACGGTTCGTTTGGCAAGTTGTAAGTAGTAGAATAGTGAAATCAAATTTCACCTCGAATGTAATTTTATCCTTTTTAAAAAATATGAAAAACACAATTGCGCGAAAATATTTTACCTCGAATGATACAAGCTAGTTTTCAGAAAAGGTTGCGAAACACAAAATATCGTTCCTTCATGCCGGCACGTGAATGAGGAACTTACCAGGTGGCACACTGATGGCCCAATACGCAGGGAACGTGGAGAAATTGTCAATGTCATACAAATTAGAAGCAATTGTCGCCAGGGGACATGCACGAGTAAATGGGCTTCCTGTGCTAGTGCGTGTCCTAAAATGAACTTAGAAAGGAATAATTCGTAGACGTTGACGTACGCTTGGTTATTATTGTATTACGCAACGTAGGAGAATTTTACCTCATCGGTAGATCATCTGCTCATCTACCCAGTCTAACTTTTCCGCCGCCTACATACATGTTTTTCGCCGCCCAAGTTATTAAATCGCTTGGACGGCGAAAAACATGTTTGCTCCGGAGGAAAAGTTAGACTGGATATATATATATTGTTTTACTCCTTAAAAATTTACATATTCCGTTTTACATATATTCTCGTAGTCTCAAATGCTTCATTAAAGCGCTCAAAAAACAATCAATAGTTGTAATAGACATTTGTATAATCACGGTGTTAACATAAAAATGATATGATCATGCTGATATAATACCATCTTAAAAGGGGAATATTTCTTTGCGAATGACAGCCGATTAAGAAAAATCTCCTTGAAAAGATCATGATTAGCCGGTTAATGTGGCGTAGTCGGTCTAATGGTAATATAGATGGTCATTGTGGCTAGGTCGATTACGAATAGCGTTTTATATGAGTATCGTGGCATGGTCTGTCATGGTATTGCGGGCAGTCATCATGGCATGGTCGACCTTGGTATTATCGGCGAGCTTCGTGGCATGGTAATTTATTTAGGCGTAATGGAAGTCGAAGTGGCATGGGTGACCATGGCAATATATTATCGGCGGTCACCAAGGCATGGTCAATCATGGCATCATGAACGAGTATTTTTGCATAGTCGATCATGGCATGGTCAACGAGCATTGTGGCATAGTCGATCATGGCATGGTCAACGAGCATTGTGGCAGAGTCGATCGTGGCATGGTCAACGAGCATTGGGGCATAGTCGATCATGGCATCATCAACGAGCATTGTGGCATAGTCGATCACGGCATGGTCAACGAGCATTGTGGCATAGTCGATGAAAATCATCGTGGAGTGATCGATCATTTGACATTATCGTGGCGTGATCATTTGACGGTTATAATGATCTGGTCCATCGACTTACATTCGTGGATGTTGAGGAACAGACCAATTCCGTGACCCGTGCCGTGCTTGTAGTCCAGCCCAACCTTGTACAGGTGTCTGTAGAAAGAGCAACGCAATGCCAATAAAAGCAGCACTACGGACGTATTTGAAAGAGGTGTCAAGTGCAAAACCAGAGCACATCGTGGTAGAAATACTTTAGTGTGAAGCCAACTGGAAAACAGAGCCCATCGTCATGGAAATACTTGAGAGTGATGTCAACTAGAGCAAAAAAACACATCATCAAACAAATACTTGAGGGTGATGCCGACGGAGCGCAACCAAACACATCGTCATACAAAAATACTTTAGGGTGATGTCAACTGGAAAAATATAGCACATCGTCATAGAAATATTTGAGGGGGTGATGCCAACTGGAAAAATAGAGCAAATCGCTACATAAATACTAAAGGGGGATGCCAAGAGAGCGCAACGGAACACATCGTCACACAGAAATACTTCAGAGTGATGCTAAAGGAGAACACCTACATGTCCTTACCTCTCCCTGGAACACCTTTGTTGTGGTTGGGGTGTCAAATTAACTCGTATTATCCAACTCTCGTATCTTAAAATGTATGGTAAATGAACTTATACTTGGTTCTGCAAAATCTGGCGTGGTCTACTGGGATCCAATTCCATGAACGTTCTGATTCACAGTAGAAGCATATTTAATTTTTGTGTTTTTATTTTACGTATTAATTTTTGTGGCACAGAAAGATATATCGCAGCAGGACTCACCTGTACGTAAAACTGAAAGTGAATTCGAAACTGAATGTGAATTCATTTCGTGGATAGAATCTTAAAAAAAATTTCGAGCGAGTCTTATTGCTCAGTGCAGAGGCGATTCTTGGGCGGCTAAAATTACAGATGCTTCTGCGAGAAAATGTTACAGGGTTGACCAGGACTCTAAGGTCCAAGCTCCTGTATCTACATAACTATCGTAATTTTTTGTGCGGTGAGTGTTCTTATAAATTATTAGATTAGGCTGGAAAATTATACACATTGGTAATAATTCATGAACTCGAGTATTTATTTTTTTTACAAAATTAAATGAAAAAGTTCTGATAGATAACAAAAACATCTTACGCTGGTTAACATCAGAGTTCATTAGCCTTTTTTACTGCTACCCTCAGAGTTGATTTTGAACTTATTTTTACCGCTGTATACACCTGCGTGCCAACACATCAGATCACACAACTGCGTGACAACACATTAGTTCACACATCTGCGTGCCGACACATCAGTTCACACACCTGCGCGCCAACACATCAGTTCACACACCTGCGTGCCAACACATCAGTTCACACACCTGCGCGCCAACACATCGATGGTGGTGTCGGCGGTGCCTTTTGGAAACACCAGCCTGGCGAGGTCGATGGCTCCCATCAGGACTCTCGTGTACGCCTCTTTTTGGAAGGCGGTCGGTGTGCCGTAGTGTAGCGTCCGAGTGACGTCCGTTGTGCCATCTGGGGTTCAATACGAACATAATAATGATAATAGTCTTCGATGTCATTGTAAGATCATCGGCTTGTATTTATCATTTCGATTTAAGTGAGCCTAAACCTAACTTGCCTAACCGAACCCATATCATTCACTCTAGATTGAGGGATGAAGACTCAGAGTGAAAATTTTAATGCAATCAAGGGGCAAGAAAAAAAGCAGGAAGGACTTTCTCTGCTAATGAACCCCAAAATTGAGAAGAAAAGTACAGCGGGGGAACAATTTAAGCAGTGAAGGGCTTTCATAAAAGAAGAAGAAAGGACTTGCTCTGGTGATAAAATCCAGAATCGACGAAAAAAGCAGAGTATGATAAATGTCAAGCAGGGAAAGGCTGAGAAAAATGAGAAAGAAAGTACTTGCCCTAATAATACGCTTTCGAGTCGAAGATAAAAGCACGGCGGGGAAAAAATTCAAGCGCTGTTGTGCTTACAAAATAAAAATAAAGAATTTATCATGGTATTTGCATTCCAAAATCTATACTATCATAAGAGCCGCGTCCGTCCGTCCGTCCGTCCGTCTCTCTGTCCGAAGCCAGCCTGCAGTGTGTGATGAGCGTATCTGTGATACAAGCTCCAGCCCTATATATTTTGACGGGCCGTGTTCACGCGGATCAACTCTCGAGAGATTGTATTTTTTAATTTCTTACGACCATTCTCTCATTTCGCCCTCTTTTTTAGTTCAGATAAAGGGGGGTGGACTAGTCGAAGATAAAAGCCCAGTGGTGAAAAAAATCAAGCATTGCAGTGCTCACGAAAGGAAAAATAAAGAACTTGCCTTGGTAATGGCCTCCCGAGTCGAGAAGGTAAGGTGCATCTTTAGTGATGGCCAGCTTGGTGCTGTTGGTGGGGCGGTAGTGTATGATGGCGCCGTTGGGGCCGAACGCAGAGATGGTGCTGAACGATGGCTTCACGAACAGCTCTTGTTCTGCCCTGAACTGCTCCAGCCTCTCTGCAGCCGCCACTTCGTCCCACTCTCGACCTTCACTGATCTGCACCACAAATAAGAACTTTTATTTAAATTCCTCACAGAAGTTTGGTCTCTTAACACATTAACAGCGGTGGGCTAAGCTGAAGTTCAATGTGCAACTCAAATTAGAATCAATTTTCGGGATCAATTTGGAAAATGGCGAACATTAATGATGATTTGGAAAATGGCTAACAACTCAAATTAGAATCAATTTCAGGGATCAATTTGGAAAATGGCGAACATTAATGATGATTTGGAAAATGGCGAACAACTCAAATTAGAATCAATTTTAGAGATCAATTTGGAAAATGGCGAACATTAATAGATCGTGCTTTTTGTTTAGCTTCCGTTGAGTACTTCTAAAAATTGAGTGTGTTAGTCGGTCAGCAGTATTCTAAAAATCTCCTCAGTGATCATCGGTGGGTTCCTGCATTTTATTTATCGAATGAAAACATATAATCAGCCAACACTACCTTTATCATGGGTCACAGCAATTTTCGTCTAGCTACTCTATTATAGAATGCAAACGCATGGTCAGTCCACATTGTTTTTATCAAGCACCACAGCAATATTCGGCCGGCATCGGACGGATTTTATGCTCTTCATTTTGCCTGCTACACACACTTCTTTCGCTTGCCTCACTCACTTCTTTCTCGAGGAATGCGAGGAAGTCGATGAGAGCCACGGAGTCTTTGAGATGAGCGTTCTTCATGTTAGCAAACTCAACCTCGTTCTTCCGAGCCTTGAGGAGTAGCACCGGAGATACTGCCTCGTGTCTTTTCCCTTCAGGCACCTGAGTTGAAATGATCAGTCAAGAAACATAAACAAGAATTTAAAACTGTCTTCTGGAATTACAAGCTCGGAGCAAACGGATCACGAGAAAATAATAATTATTTTTTGCAGAAAATGAAAGGAAACTTCACTTTTTCAGTTTTTCATTTGAATATTTAATGCACGGATATCACAGGTTACGTCTAAGGAAGCATTCAATTTGATGATACCAGTTTACGTTGGACTTAATACGGTAGATTTGCGAGTCATCCTATCAGGTTTGGGGCATAAAAACGCGGTGAAGCTGTGAAATATTACATTGCGTTGCTTAACACTTACAGCACAAAATTAGAATGTCCGCACCAAAATTTTAATTAGGACCTTCCAGTTACCTAAGTTAACAAATAGCGAACTCTGTACCACATGGGGTAGCGTAGTGGTAACATGCTTGTTTTCCACTGCTGTGGTCCCGGGTTCGAGTCCCAAGCCCACACAAAAGAAATCATAGTCAAAGAGGTGCTCCAGTGGTTGAAAGTTAATCCAAAAATCCTCACTTGACTCAGATTTCTTGTGTATCTGTTATTGAATCTTATCATTAATAATAAAAAATTAAAAACTCAATCTAAGATACGACTCGTGCCATTTTGACTTAATTGTTGAATATCACATGTTATAAATTGTGAGGAATGTTGAAGACCGCATTTTCTACAAGACTTGATTGACGTTCTTGATAAAATAGATATAAAAAAGTGTTGATCTTAAGCCCTACGGATTTGGTCATTCTTTAACATTAAAGTTAAGTATGGGAGACTCACAGCGTTGTAGATAGCCTATTCATTTATCAACTGAACTTGAATGACGTTGATACGATAGAAATAAAAAAATGTTAAACCTAAGAACTACAGATATATTTATCGAACATGAAAGAAAAATATAGGAGACTTACAGCGTTGTAGATGGCGCATATATTTATCAACTGAACTTGAATGACGTTCATAAGATAGTAATAAAATAAAAATGTTAAGTACTACAGGTTTACTTATCGAAAATGAATGAAAGCAAAATATAGGATACTCACAGCGTTGTAGATGGCGTATGAAGCGCCCCCAGAATATCCGTATTTCTTGGGCAGCAGAACGCGTTTCACTTCGGGGTCTCGAGCAGCAGTCTGGAGGCGCGGCACGAGGCTGTCGTAGCCGGTTTGTCTGCCCGAAAGTTGTGAGAATAATTTTCGGACTCATACAGAGCGAAATAAAACTCATATACATAGCAAATACAACTCATCCACAACGCAAATACAACTTAAATACAGAGCAAATATACCTCACACACAAAGCAAATACAACTCAAATACAGAGTGAAATAAAACACATATTCAGAGCGAAATAAAACTCATATGCAAAGCAAATACAACTCGTATGCAAAGCAAATACAACTCGTATACAAAGCAAATACCACTCTTATACAAAGCAAATACAACTCACACACAAAGCAAATACAACTCATATACAAAACAAATACAACTCATATACAGAGCGAAATAAAACTCACGAACAGAGCGATATAAGACTCATATACAGAGCGAAATAAAACTCATATACAGAGCGAAATAAAACTCATATACATAGCGGAATAAAACTCATATACAGAGCGAAATTAAACTCATATACAGAGCGAAATAAAACTCATAAACAGAGCGAAATAAAACTCATATACAGAGCGAAATAAAACTCATATATAGAGCGGAATAAAACTCATATACAGAGCGAAATAAAACTCATTTACAGAGCGAAATAAAACTCATATACAGAGCGAAATAAAACTCATATACAGAGCAAAATAAAACTCACATACAGAGCGAAATAAAACTCATATACAGAGTGAAATAAAACTCATATACAGAGCGAAATAAAACTCATATACAGAGCGAAATAAAACTCAAATATCGAGCGGAATAAAACTTATTTACAAAGTAAAAACCCCATATACGGAACAAAAAAACTCATATACAGGGTGAAATGAAACAATGGTATCGTCCAGATATCTACGATCGAATTATGGCTTAAATGCTGCTGGTCATTGGGCCAGAAAATAATTCTCAGAAAATTATTCGCAGAAAATATCCTCTGAAAGTATTTTTTGATTGAGCCAGAAACGAGTTTGCTAAGAAGAAAGATAGGCTTGAGCCCATTTCCAGACCGTAAATTTGTCTGTATGTTCTCTTTGAATCCAAAAAATGAATGAAAATAAAAAGAAAAACACTCACTGGAGGGGATACACTCACAGCTAAGGGAATCACTCGCTGGAAGAGAAACACTCACACCTAAGGGAATTACTCGCTGGAAGAGAAACACTCACAGCTAAGGGAATCACTCGCTGGAAGAGAAACACTCACACCTAAGGGAATTACTCGCTGGAAGAGAAACACTCACACCTAAGGGAATCACTCACTGGAAGAGAAACACTCACAGCTAAGGGAATCACTCACTGGAAGAGAAACACTCACACCTAAGGGAATCACTCACTGGAAGAGAAACACTCACACCTAAGGCAAACTCACTGGAAGAGAAACACTCACACCTAAGGGAATCACTCGCTGAAAGAGAAACACTCACACCTAAGGGAATCACTCGCTGAAAGAGAAACACTCACACCTAAGGGAATCACTCGCTGGAAGAGAAACACTCACACCTAAGGGAATCACTCACTGGAAGAGAAACACTCACAGCTAAGGGAATAACTCGCTGAAAGAGAAACACTCCCAGCCAAGGGAATCACTCGCTGGAAGAGAAACACTCACACCTAAGGGAATCACTCGCTGGAAGAGAAACACTCACAGCTAAGGGAATCACTCGCTGGAAGAGAAACACTCACACCTAAGGGAATCACTCGCTGAAAGAGAAACACTCACACCTAAGGGAATCACTCGCTGGAAGAGAAACACTCACACCTAAGGGAATCACTCACTGGAAGAGAAACACTCACACCTAAGGGAATCACTCGCTGGAAGAGAAACACTCACACCTAAGGGAATCACTCGCTGGAAGAGAAACACTCACACCTAAGGGAATCACTCGCTGGAAGAGAAACACTCACACCTAAGGGAATCACTCGCTGGAAGAGAAACACTCACACCTAAGGGAATCACTCGCTGGAAGAGAAACACTCACAGCTAAGGGAATCACTCGCTGGAAGAGAAACACTCACACCTAAGGGAATTACTCGCTGGAAGAGAAACACTCACAGCTAAGGGAATCACTCGCTGGAAGAGAAACACTCACAGCTAAGGGAATCACTCACTGGAAGAGAAACACTCACACCTAAGGGAATTACTCGCTGGAAGAGAAACACTCACAGCTAAGGGAATAACTCGCTGAAAGAGAAACACTCACAGCTAAGGGAATCACTCGCTGGAAGAGAAACACTCACACCTAAGGGAATTACTCGCTGGAAGAGAAACACTCACAGCTAAGGGAATCACTCGCTGGAAGAGAAACAGTCACAGCTAAGGGAATTACTCACTGGAAGAGAAACACTCACACCTAAGGGAATCACTCACTGGAAGAGAAACACTCACACCTAAGGAAATTACTCGCTGGAAGAGAAACACTCACAGCTAAGGGAATCACTCGCTGGAAGAGAAACACTTACAGCTAAGGGAATCACTCGCTGGAAGAGAAACACTCACAGCTAAGGGAATCACTCACTGGAAGAGAAACACTCACACCTAAGGGAATTACTCACTGGATGGGAAACACTCACAGCTAAGGGAAGTACTCACTGGAAGCAGACGTTGTCAAAGCACTGGCCGATGTGCAGGTGGAAGTCCACCACTGGAGGGATTCTGCCACTCGCGATAAAGAGAGTGACGTCCTTGTGGTCTATCAGCAAGTAGCTCCTGAAAACTAGAACGACACAATAAACAATTCTTTTTAGAACTGCAGTGTATCTCCTCAATGTGGGTAATGCTCAACACCCGTAGGAAACGAAATGCAAAGGTTCGCTATTTTTGCTATGCCGTCACAGAGTGATGTACCGATAATATTAGATGTTGGTTTAAGCCTCCCTAACCGCAACAAAGGCGTTTCAGAGAGGAAGACACTATTTATTATGGAGTTAAAGGGAACTCGGAATCTAGGAACAAGGTGCATAGAAACAGTGATCTGATAAAGAAGTTTGTGAAACAAGATGAATGTAGAAGAATAAAGTATAAGTTGTTGAGAAACAGGACAGCAGTGTACTAAAAAAAATTGGTCCTTCACAAAACAAAAAATATATTATTTCAACAGAAGGAAGGCCTGCCTAACCTTTAGCTCAGGACCTCACATATACCGCTTGAAAGTACTAATATTCATGGATGCAATAAAGGTATCCCTCTGAGAGGACAGAGTGCTGTACAGATTTTTCGGTAATTTTCGAGTCTGCTGCCAAGCCGCTATTTCTAGTTTTCGATACATTGCTTAGTACGTAAAAATAGGTCACAAACTAAATATAACAACCCGTCGCGGTCAAACCTTTCCAGCCTAACTTTTTTGCCGCCTGCATGCATATTTTTCGCCGCCCAAGTTAATAAATCGCTAGGGTCCAAAGTGTTTGTGTAAATGCCTGGCCCAAAGTGTTGGGAGTTAACTTTGTGTGGTTTAACGTCTAACAGTTTGGCTCAGGGCATCAGGTCTGGGAGGGTTAAGGGTTAGGTTCAGGTCATCAGGTCTAGAAGGGTTAAGGGTTAGGGTTAGGTTAAGGGCCTCAGGTCTGACAGGGTTAAGGATTAGGGTTAGGTTCAGGGTCTCAGGTCTGGCAGGGTTGAGATATTGTATCGGATACTGTATTTCAAAACTTAGCAAACCTGTTGGCTCAGCGTCTCTGAAACGTGCAAAATAATTTTTATTATTTCTGTAGGGAAGAGCTTCTGCACTTTTGATATTATATAGTTTGATTGGGTACCTGAATACATGAAACAAAGTTTTTTGAACACCACTTCAGATATGCATGGATAGTCTACCAGATCAACAAGCAACAGTACAGTAAAAATTGTAATACCTTCAATAAGCGGAATAGTTAAGAGACACTCATAATTGAACACTGCTGAAATACTCGTACCTTAAATGTCACAGACATGATACAAAGGTATCATGAAATAGCATTTGAACTAATAATGAAAATTAATTCATTGGATTCACCAATACGAGGAACACAGCACAGTTCCAACCAGGGTTGCGGAGTCGGAGGATTGAATTTGCGAGTTCGCAACTCCGCAACCCTGGCTTCAACATAATAACACATTAACTGCGACGGGTTAAACTGAAATTCAATGTTCAACTCACATTGGAGTTCATTTTAGAGGTAAATTTTTCAAATAATGAATAGTAAATAGATAGCGCTTTCATGTAGCTTTCTTTAAGCATTTGTAAAAATTTAGCTAGTGCCTGCAGATTGGTCAGCAGCATTATGAAAATCCCCTCAGTGACCACTGGTGGGTCTCTTTGCAGAAAACGTGTTAAAATACATACAATAAAAGACAGCAACTCTACACTACCCAGCAGCAACAAGATTCCAGTATGATATTCACACAGTATGCATCATTGTCGCTGGTTAGCACTGACGAGAATTGTGTTTTGGATGTATTTCTCCTCAGCTCCAAGGAAATAGAGTCTGCTGATACGTTATTTTATTTAAGGAAATAGTGCCTAATAAAATGCACCCATCAGAACCCAACGCTCATTATTATTGCAATGATTAGTGTGTATTAATGTGCACTAACTAATTCTGTACGAATGCAATGCTCGTTATTACTGCAAAGGAATAGTGTCTGCCAATCCAAAACCATCAATGGCGTGTGCTAGTAATTCCGGTTCTTTTTGCAAAATATTAATGCATAACAATCCAAATATAACATTGCTACGTGCATGCTGTGCCCGTTATTATTGAAAATTTACGCACTACACAACAATATAAACTCCCTAATGGTACGCGAGCGTAAGGCCCGTTCGTGTAGCAAGAGGATCGTGTTTGCAAGTATAAATTCATTATTGACACGTGGACGCAATGCCGGTTCTTATTGCAAATGAATAACGTATACCAATCCAAATCCTCTAATGATGCGCATGCGTAATGCCCGCGCTTATTACAGAAGAGTAGCGTTGTCTTAAGCTTGTCTTAAGAACGCCACTTCAGTACAGCGTGAGTGAGGTTCGATATATCAACATACTACAAAGCAGCGAGTTCTTCTCTACCAACACACTATCACCTATGGAATGTATACAAGTACAAGCACCTATAGAATGTATACAAGAACAAGCACCTATGGAATTTATACAAGTAAAAGCACCTATAGCATGTTTACAAGTTCGAGCACCTATAGAATGTATACAAGTACAAGCACCTGTAGCATGTACGAGTATACAAGTACAAGCACCTATAGAATGTATACAAGAACAAGCAAATATAAAATGTATACAAGTAAAAGCACCTATAGAATTTATACAAGTAAAGGCCCATATCGAATATTTACAAGTTCGAGCACCTATATAATGTATACAAGTACAAGCACCTGTAGCATGTACGAGTATACAAGTACAAGCACCTATAGAATGTATACTAGCACAAGTACCTATAGAATGTACACAGGGCTCAATACAGCTCACCAGTATTGTAGGGTATGTCAGTCCCTCGGAGGTTGAGGAGCCAAGCCACCTCATCGAGTGCAGTCACCACCAACAAGTCCACCTCCTCTTTCTTCATCTCTTCTCGAACCAACTCTACTTTCTTCGTCCATTTCAGTCCTGCAAAAGGGTTCACACTCAAAGTCTGCATCAAAGATTTATGTTTCTAAGGTCCTAATTGTCATCGTGGGCTTGCGTTTGAGAACGCACCTTTCACAGGCAGGGTCATTATTTTCCGATTCTCAACATTGCCAGACTGGTGATTATCCCGTTAGGGAAAAGGAGAACTTAGAAATAAGTTTCATCTTCAAGCAGATTTTAGAAATGGGTACCGGCTGAACCGGGAGTGACTATCATTTCTTTTTGTTTTTAGTTACAAGGCATTTGAAAAACACACACACATAAATACATATATATTTACTGTATATATAAGGTGATATGTATCACGCTTGGTTGGAAGAAAAATATTTTACCCTATCATAAGTTTGCCTTTACGCTTCCTGTGTTAGGGGGGCGGAATTGGATTTCTCTCATTTTAGAGCCCATTTAGTATTAACTCCCACGCTTCCAACTCCAATTTTGACATCTGTTGATCAATATTCATCAGTTTATGCTCGTAGAACAGCAACGAAAATACATTGCAAACTTCAATTATTATTTATGCATCATTCAGTGCATGTATTAAAAGCAATCAGAAGGCAATATTTTTTAGTGAAGCAAGCAAACCAATATTGTCACTGGTTTCTTAATCCTTAGTTTTATTAGGCCAACCTAACAATGGATGTTTATTGAAACTCGTAATTCTCCGGTACATCTACGTCGATGAAAATGTACTTTTGGGAGCTAAAAGTGAATTAAATTTGAAACAAAATCTGAGACAAATTTTTCTGCTCGAGAATGAAGAGAATTTGGACATTTACCTTCGGGTAGATCTATGAAATAAAACCTGTGACAGATTTTCTTAGCCAAAAATACATGTGAATTTCAATTCCTACCCTTCAATATACTTTTAAAACAAAATCTGACATGAATTTTCTATAGCAAAGGACCTCGTGAATTTTAGCCCCTACTCTCCAGTAGGCCAATGGACGGAGTGAATTTGAGCAACTACTCTTTAGTAGACCAAAAGTCCATATAAATTTTAGCCTTTACTCTTCCGTAGATAAGTCATATGACCCGTGGATTTGTACTCGACCTTTCAGTAGGCCAAAAGACATCGTGAATTTGTGGTCTTCCTTTCAGTAAACCAAAAGATCACGAGAAGTTAAGCGCCAAACCTTCAGTAGACCAAAGGATCTAATAAATTTGCGCTCTACTCTTCAGTAAATCATAGGCTCTTCAGTAGAACAAAAGACCTCGTGATTTTGTACTCAATACCTTTTAGTAGACTTATGGACCGTGAATTTGCGCCCTACTTTTCAGTAGACTTATGGACCACGCGAATTTGAGCTCTACCATTCAGTAGACTTATGGACCACGGGAATTGGCACTCTACCATTCAGTAGACTTATGGACCACGCGAATTTGAGCTCTACCATTCAGTAGACTCATGGACCACGGGAATTGGCACTCTACCATTCAGTAGACTTATGGACCACGCGAATTTGAGCTCTACCATTCAGTAGACTTATGGACCACGCGAATTTGAGCTCTATCATTCAGTAGACTCATGGACCAGGGATATTGGCGCTCTACCATTCAGTAGACTTATGGACCACGCAAATTTGAGCTCTACCATTCAGTAGACTTATGGACCACGGGAATTGGCGCTCCACCATTCAGTAGACTTATGAACCACGCGAATTTGAGCTCTACCATTCAGTAGACTCATGGACCACGGGAATTGGCACTCTACCATTCAGTAGACTTATGGACCACGCGAATTTGAGCTCTACCATTCAGTAGACTTATGGACCACGCGAATTTGAGCTCTATCATTCAGTAGACTCATGGACCAGGGATATTGGCGCTCTACCATTCAGTAGACTTATGGACCACGCAAATTTGAGCTCTACCATTCACCAGACTTATTGACCTCGTGGATAATCACCTGAGTATTCAATTTCGTGTACGAAAACGTCCTCCTCCACCCTAGACGGCCGCTGGTCCTCAGGCCACACCAAATCCACCAGGTTTGTGCTCTCCCCCACCAAGAACAGACCGGATTCTGCAAAATACAAATTCTAAACAAACACAAAAACAAATACAAAATACGAAATGCAAAATGCAAAGCACAAAAATTAATCTCTTCCTCTTCCATCGAAGAATGAGTCAACAGTTAAGAAAAATTTTGTCCGTTCTCTTTTCGCATCCATAGACAAAAGACATCCTTGGTTGAAATCGATTTATTTTAAACATATGTAGCTATGCATGCAGCTTTGGTGCTCAAAGAAATTCTATGTTGACAATAACATTTAAATACTGTGAATTATTGACCTGATGTTCGATAGAGATACTTTGGTGCATTCTGGCTCTTGTCTTTGTAGTGAGAAAGTTTATAGCTGACGAAAAGTGAGAAAATTTTCAAGCTATAATACACGAAATTTGTTTTGGACACGTGTTCTGGTTGTGCTTAGTTGAAAAACAACTTGTACGTCGTAATTGCATTACAATAGTAAAAAACGTGCGTTGGTATCAGCTGTTCTACTAATGCCTGTCTTTCATGAACTAGGCTCTCAACAGCTACCCACTTGAAGAAATAAAAGTTACCAACAACCAACAAGGGACTGAAAAAAAGTCTTCAGCATCGATATGGTCGAATTTCGAATGGCCATGAATGCTTGCAATTTTTTTTTAACAAACTTCGGGAAAAAAGAAAGGTTCATTTACCACAGCAGTGACGGACTACTGTTGAGACGCCTGGCCCAAATTGGAATGGCCACGTATGGATGCTGATTTTTTTTTTAACAAACTTCGGGAAAATAAGAAAGATTCACTCGCCATAGCAGTGACGAACTCACTGTTGAGGCGCTGTTGCAGTTGAAGGAAGTGCGAACCACTTGTAAGAGCTGGGTCAAGCCCTACTCTTCCTCCCTCTGTGAGCTGCTTCCCCAGCCACTCTGACATGGATGGCACCTGTGATTAGATTAGATGTTAATTTAAGCCTCCTTATCCGTAACAAGGGCTATCCTAGGAGAGGAAGGTACCATTTAGAATGAATATAAAAAACCCGGAATTTATGCACAATGAGGACAGAAACAGTAAGTTGAAAAAGGAGTCATGAGACAAGATTAAGGTTGAAGAAGAAAGTAGTAGGTGCTGAAAAACCGGACAGCAGTCAACCGAAAAAAATGGTCCTTAATATAACAAAACCATTTTATTTCAGCAAAAAGAAGGCCTATCGAATGCTCAGTTCGGGATGATCTCACATTTATCCCAGGAGTAGAGGGTGCCTGAGAAAAGAGGGAATTATCAGCTGACGTAAAGTCAAGCAAGGTGAGGGAGAGTATTTTAGACGGAGGAGAGACAGAAAAAAAGAGAATTTTAGACGAAGAAATAAAATAAAAGCAGGTTTTATAAAATTTAATAATTTATAAATATAATTAGATCAGGTCTGTATCCCAATACATGGGAAAATAAGTTCGCGTAGTGGAAAAACTTGCCCGAAACATGAGAAAGATCAGCACTAAGAAAGGTTTGGAGATCTCCTTCAACAAACAACTTGAACGTGCGTCGCAACTGTAAAGCAGGATAAATTAATTGTTACGAAGAAATATTTGCATGGATTACATACTTCACGTTAAGATTCGAATGCATTTAGGAACGAATTTTTGAATAATGCGTGGTGTTTGGACATAAACGTGCACTGCTCGATGGAAAGTAGACTTCTCAAGTAAATTGAAAACTTTTGATAGAAACACAATGGAAGTTTAAGAATAGACTATCGAAAATGAAATCTATCTGTATGATTCTCCGATTATTCATGTTTTGCAAAGTTGAAAACTACAACAAACAATTCATAAGTTGAAATCGGCCCCACAACAGACTCGCAACAGATTCTTACCATCGGCAAAACATTTACATAGTACTAGCCCGTATCCTATGATATTAGCATTGATCAAGGAATACTTCGATTATTTTCAAAATGTCTGAAATAAATTTGTCTATCGAATGTTTCATTGAAAAAACTTATCTTTGAGCTCTGTTTGAAATTTTAGAAAAGGGCTTTCAGCCATTCAATGTCGAGCTAAAAAGGATAGCACGCATCACAAGGAAAGGAAAGAGTACTATAGGAGCAACGCAGAAGGCAGAATAAATCTAAACGACACGATATTCTAGTGTTCGAAAAAGTCATCAATTTCTCAGATTTTGAATTTACAAGATAAAAGACAGTAAGCTCGTATAATTGTCGTATGAGCTACGCAAGTTCGCTTAACACATTTTGTGCTAAAAACTACCCTCATATGAAGTGGAAAAGAAATTTCAAGAAGCAATATTCCAGTAGACTAATGATTGGTTTGATACTAAATCCTTACCACAATGGATATTTAAAATGCTGTGAAAGAATTCATAGATCAGATAATTTTAAGGGGGACCGTTGGCAAAACAAAATGACTCCACTGGTGCCTTAAAGTTACGAGGTCTTTTCATACATTATTATCACCCTGACTAGGCTACTATTAACTGATTTATGCCACACAACTACTACATGGGCAATCATTAATCAACCTGCATTTAACCCACTTTCTTGGATTCAATAGCACTGATAAAGTTTCATATGATCCAGCATAGGCAACGAACAACTATCTACCACTCATCACTCTTCCTTGAGGGCATTAAAAACGGATAAGCCTTTCATTTGCTCTCACATGATCACGCAACCGTCCATCATACGCCAATCCCCCCGCTCCCTTGGTTTCCGTGGCAGTTTAATATGAAACAATCCACCACGAGTTGGCAAACGTCATTCAACAGCCACTCACCCCTGGAGTGTAATGTGAACCAACCCTCTTAGCGCAAGCAACCGTCAATCAACCACCACTCACCTCTGGTTCCTTAGAAGTGTAGTGTGAACCAACCTCCTACTAGAGGGCAACCGCCAATCAACTGCCACTTACACTCGATTCCTAGGGATTGTAATATGAATTAACCAACCCACAACGAGTAGCCAACCGCCACCAATCAACCACCACTCACCCCCGGTTCCTCGAGAGTGTAATGTGAGCCAACCCTCAAGGAGTAGCCAACCGCCAATTAACCACCTCTCACCCCTGGTTCCTTGGTTCGCAAACGCCACCTCAACCGTCACTCACCCCCGGTTCCTTGGTTCGCAACCACCAATCAACCACTTCTCATCCCGATTCCTTAATTCACAAACGCCAATCAACCAACCACCACTCACCCCCGGTTCCTTGGTTCGCAAACGCCCATCAACCAACCACCACTCACCCCTGGTTCCTTGGTTCGCAAGCGCCACCTCAACCGTCACTCACCCCCGGTTCCTTGGTTCGCAACCACCAATCAACCACTTCTCATCCCGATTCCTTGGTTCGCAAACGCCCATTAACCAACCACCACTCACCCCCGGTTCCTTGGTTCGCAAACGCCCATCAACCAACCACCACTCACCCCCGGTTCCTTGGTTCGCATGAGCAGCCACTCGCAATCCAGCTGGAGGTCGGCGGCCAGAAAATACCGGCCGTCGGTCCAGAGCGCCCTGCGGCCGTCCTGCAGTACCACGGCAGTGCCGGCGCTGCCGCTGAACCCTGAGATGAAGGTGCGCCTCTCGTCCGCTCCGGCCACGTACTCGGACTGAGCGAAAATCAAAAATTCCATGAGATGGGTTGCTGCTGGAAAGTTTGTCTACTTCCAAGTTGTTTTGATTTACCATCATAATTTTTTATCGAATCATACGTTTGTACAGACGTAAATCTAATTTTCCATCTTTCCAGAGTATATTCAGAAGTGTTTTTCAAGTTCAGAGTAGTTGTACATCTTGGAAAAAGATGGATGTCCTACGAGTCATTGAGTTTATTTCTGCTCACAAGTATTTGCGCCTAAAACATTACATTGTTCTAATATTTAGTAATGAGTTTACTCATATGCTGACTGAAAATATTAAACTTAAATTTTTTACTCTGAAAAAGTTTTGAGAAAATTCTTTGGTTTTGAAAATATTTGCATAAAATGTTTTATCTTGCAAATATTTTTTGTACATTATTTCATCTTGAAATTTTTTTGCGTAAATTGTTTTATCTAGAAAACATTGTGCATATTTTGGTTTACCTTGACAATATTTCATGTAGATTGTTTTATATTATTTGTTTGAAATTGTAAAAAAAAACACTCACGACATATATAATTGAAACTGAAGCTACGGACGGCAAACACGGTTTATTAGGAAGAACAAGTAATTGATTTCCAATTGTAATTTCCATCTAGAACTTAGTTATATTTTAGGCGTTGTTCATTGCAACGGTTTCATATCAGCTACGGAAATAGCAGAATCTAAGACGTTTCCGGAATATAAAAGCTAAACATTAGTACCAGTCAGAGCTCAGAGACAATTACCAGGCAAATGATCACAGTGATCGACAAGTATGGCGCTTTGTATTGGTGTATCATTCACAGTCACGAGCACGTATGGTGAGGGACGAGTTCTAAGTGCTCGTCATTCACCAGGTGCTAGTCGCTCACCAGGTGCTCGGCACTCACCAGGTGCTCGGCACTCACAAGGTGCTCGTCACTCACCAGGTGCTCCCACTCACCAGGTGCTCGCCACTCACCAGGTGTTCGCCACTCACCAGGTGCTCGTCACTCACCATGTGCTCGTCACTCATCAGGTGCTCGTCACTCACCAGGTGCTCGTCACTCACCAGGTGCTCGCCACTCACCCACTCACCAGGTGCTCGCCACTCACCAGGTGCTCGTCACTCACCAGGTGCACGTCACTCACCAGGTGCTCGTCACTCACCAGGTGCACGTCACTCACCAGGTGCTCGTCACTCTCCAGGTGCTCGCCACTCACCAGGTGCTCGTCACTCACCAGGTGCTCGCCACTCACCAGGTGCACGTCACTCACCAGGTGCTCGTCACTCACCAGGTGCTCGCCACTCACCAGGTGCTCGTCACTCACCAGGTGCTCGCCACTCACCAGGTGCTCGCCACTCATCAGGTGCTCGTCACTCACCAGGTGCTCGTCACTCACCAGGTGCTCGTCCTCGTTAGTGACGATATAGGCGTCCAGGTTGCGGCGAGCCATTTCCTCCACAAGCGCCGACACCCTGAGCGCCACAGCGGCAGTGGGGCGAGCAAAAAATGTTGTCAGTGAGTACAAAAAATTTATCAATGAAGTGACAATAGCGTTTTGATGCAGATCCAGTGATTCAATGATGTTTTCATGTCGATTCAATTGCTAAATGATGACTCAATCATGGTTTGATGATGATTCAATTCATGATTATTAATGTTTTGATAATGACACAATGTTGTTTTGATGCTTCAATGATGTGTCAATGATTACTAAATGATGTGTCAATGATGCTTCAATGATGTGCCAATGATGTGCCACTGACGTGCCAATGATGTGCCAATGATGTGCCACTGACGTGCCAATGATGTGCCAATGATGGATCAGTGATGCGCCAATGATATGCCAATGATGACTCAATGATCATCATTTCAATGAATTAGAAGGAAAAAAATCAAACCAACTTATCTTTGGTGTCCACAATTTGACGCTGCGAGAGTCCTAACACAATTTAGAAAAAATTGATATAGTGCAAACCCATCGCCGGCAACAGAACGTACAAAATCACTCTATTTACGTACAAATAAAATAGAATAGATAGAAATGCTGTGAACCTATCGGCGGTGTCATTCATCCACGAGTCGGTGGTGCCATTCATTCATCCATTCACTCACCTGCCAGTGGTGTCATTCATTCACTCATCCATCCATTCACTTGTCAGTGGTGCCATTCATTCATTCATTCATTCATTCATTCATTTATTAACTCATTCACCCACTCATCTGTCGGTGATGTCATTAACTAATTAAGTTATTAGTTGATTAAATACATACATACATACATATACCGGGCTTATCCTCCCCATGGGAGGGTAGCCGACAGCAGGCCACAATCACCACACTTAGTCACTAGGAGGCGAGAGAGGCAGCACTGGCAGCACCTGAACTGCCAGGATCAGTAGCAGCCCAGCACAACCACCTTCCACAGTCAGGCCCGACAGCAACAGCTGGTTTACCCCGACCGCTTCACTGAGTGCAGCCCCTCCCCCGCACATGACAGGTCAACCCCATCACACGCGGGCAGCTTCCAGTAACGCGTCAAAAATAAAATTACCTCCTTATACACTGCCCCCACTCACTTCTGTCCGCAGCCATCCCTCTCGCCACGTCCACAGTCAGACCCCTCTCATACAAAGCACGTCGCACCCCATCCATCCAACTCATCCGTGGTCTACCTCGCGCTCGAAGACCACTCACTTCCGACATATATATCTTTTTCACAAGCCGCTCAACATTCATTCTTTCTACATGCCCAAACCATCCAAGCACTCTTTCATCCACTCGCCTGCTCAACTTTTTGATAACACCCGTCTGCTCCCTAACCAACTCATTCCTGATCCTATCTCTTCTAGTTACTCCATACATGCTCCTCAAACACTTCATCTCAAACACATCCAACTTCCTCCTCTCAGCTGCTCTCAACCCCCAGGACTCTGCTCCATACAACAAAACTGGCACAATCAAACTTTCATACAGTCCCCTCTTAGCATTCATACTCAAACTCCTGCATTCAAAAACTTTCCTCATTGCACCCAATGTCTTACAACCTTCACTCACTCGATGCTTCACTTCTACTTCCATACTATCCTTAACAGTCACATCCGACCCGAGGTACCTAAAATGCTCTACCTCCTCTAAAACTTCCCCATTCAACCTCACATCCAAAGTTCCAAACACTCCACCTCTTGAACATCTCATCACCTTACTTTTATTCACATTTACCCTCAATTTCCGCCTTTCGCACACTCTACCAAACTCTGTAACCAGTCTCCCCAGTTTTTTCTCTGAATCAGCCACAAGCGCTGTATCATCTGCAAACAACAGCTGACACACTTCCCAATACATACCATTTCGTCCCACCAACTGCGCACCTTTTCCCAACACTCTGGCATTCACTTCTCTCACCACACCATCCATAAACAAATAAAACAACGACGGCGACATCACACATCCCTGTCTCACACCTGTCACAACTGGGAACCATTCACTCACCTCATTCCCTACTCTCACACATGCTCTGCTATCAATGTAGAAACTCTTGATCGCATTCAACAGTCTCCCACCCACTCCATACAAACTTACCACTTCCCATAAAGCCTCGCGATCCACTCTGTCATACGCCTTCTCTAGATCCATAAATGCCCAATATACATCCTTTCCCTTTAATAAGTATTTTATTCATCAAATATTTAACAAACAAATTGAGTAATGAGTAAATAAACTAATTATTTATTGTGCTAATTATTTAATTAAAAAACCCTCGCCTGGCGATGGTGTCATTAACTAATTAAGTTATTAGTTGATTATATGATTAATCAAATATTTAACAAACAAATTGAGTAATGAGTAAATAAACTAATTATTTATTGTGCTAATTACTTAATTAAAAAACCCTCGCCTGGCGATGGTGTCATTAACTAATTAAGTTATTAGTTGATTATATGATTAATCAAATATTTAACAAACAAATTGAGTAATGAGTAAATAAACTAATTATTTATTGTGCTAATTACTTAATTAAAAAACCTCACCTGGCGGTGGTGTCATTGACTAATCAATCAAGTACTTAACAAAAATATGATTTTTTCAATTATTAAACTAATTCTTCATACCTGGCAGTGGAGTCATTATTTAATCAATCAAGTATTGAACAAAAATATTGTTTTTTTAAATTATTAAACTAATTATTAGACCTAATTTAATTTCAAAAATTTAATCATTGAACTAATTATTGAACTTATTTTAATTTAGCAAAATATAATTACTAAACTAATTATTGAACTTATTTTATTTTAACAAAATTTGATTATTAAACTAATTCAGAACCCCACCTGGCGGTGGAGTCGACCCTGTCAGGAGGCTGCGGGTCGCCAGCAGCGCAGCGGCGGCGGTCGGTGAGCGTCACCTCCCTGGCGGCCCTGGGGCGTGGCCCTCCTGACGGGGACGTGTCCAGGTCCCACTCGCTCTCCAGGGGCGGCACGCACGCCGCGCCTGCACGAGGCGAGTGGCGTGAGTGATGCTGTCACGAGTGGCGTGAGTGGTGTAGTCACGAGTGGCGTGAGTGGTGTAGTCACGAGTGGCGTGAGTGGTGCTGTCACGAGTGGCGTGAGTGGTGCTGTCACGAGTGGCGTGAGTGGTGTAGTCACGAGTGGCGTGAGTGGTGTAGTCACGAGTGGCGTGAGTGGTGTAGTCACGATTGGTGTGAGTGGTGTAGTCACGAGTGGCATGAGTGGTCTAGTCACGAGTGGAATGAGTGGTGTAGTTACGAGTGGCATGAGTGGTGTAGTCACGAGTGGCGTGAGTGGTGAAGTCACGAATGGCGTGAGTGGTCACGTGTGGCATGAGTGGTGTAGTTACGGAATAAAGTGATATAGCTACGGACGAGTGGTACGATGGGACCTGTTACGAGTGGCATGAGTGCTGGGATGGAGTTTCATGAGTGCTGGGATGGAGTGGCATGAGTGCTGGGACGGACTGACATGAGTGATGCTGTCACGATACAGAGTGGCATGAGTGATGCGTGATTGACTGCTGCACCCTGACCATAGCTATATACACTAACGAAATAGTACGCAGAGAGAATCATTAAATAGAGTTCACTTATGGGAAATTTCTCGACTGGTCGAGTAGAATGACTAAAATCTTAGTTTACATCAATATATGTAACCTTCGGGTCATTATTACTCTCGTGTTTTTCGATTTTTTCTCCTTCCATCCAACATCAGGCAACGAAATGGTTTTAAGTTCGAATTAATCGACGCATACATGCATCAAACGCCGGGCTTTCAAGTGTTACATAATTGATTCCATGACACAATGACAGTTTACTCCCGATAGAGCAGATATCCGTTTCATTTAGGCTGGGGGGCGTGAAGAATTATTAAAATTTCTTAACTTGTCGAGCGAGAAGAAACCCAAAGTTGGCAATGATGAGCTTCGAACCCGCAACCCTCTCATGATGAGCAGACGCTCTTGACCACTAAACCACAGTGGTCCTATGACTAAGGAATAATTTTCTCAGTAATTAGATGGTACACATCTGTGGGGATTACAGAACTTTTAGTTGACGCTTTCGAATACATGAAACTGCATAGAAACACAGGTCTTCGTTTCCGAGGCGTGAGGGTTAAGTATCACCTTCGGACGAAAGGATCATGGTTCGATCCCACTCTGGTACACGCATTATTTTCATGAGAGTGTGCACAGCTCCTTCAAATGTTGGAAACCAACGCAGAACACAGGTCGAAGATGTTGAAAAGAGAATTTCTACACTCCTTGAACTTTCTCTTCACTCATACACTTCCTACTTCATGACACTAAACTGAAAAGCTTTTAATAAAATGGCATTAAACGGAGAAGCCATTAATAATAAATAAAGATCTCGTCATAGCCGTGTGGCTTTAGGACCTGCCTCCGTGCGGGCAAACGAGGGTTCGAGTCCCGGCGCTGGTGGCGATTTTCTCTGATGGGTATAGGGGAAAAATTCAAAGCACAATACCCCACTTTACCCATGTGTCCGAAATGGGTACCGGTCTTGACCGGGGGAAAGCATCATGGCGTCCTGGTGTTAGTTATAAGGCATTTGAAAATCCAATGTACAAGGTGATATGTATAAGGCTTGAATTGGAAATAAAGCATCCGTAAAGCATCCGTAGATGCCGCTGTTTGTTTATGTTGTTGTCTTAGAGATGCTTATCACGAAGAACTATTTTCTTATATTCAACGGATAAACTCTTCTCTTTACTGTCTCCCCAACACCCCCAACTCCACAGCGGGATATTGAAGCGAAACTTATAATTTTGTATTCCTCAAATTTTATTACCAGCCAATTAGAACATTGTGAAGTCAATGAACAGGAAAAGGCAAAGAGAACTCTCACATCGAAGAACTTTAATCTTTCTAAAACGTCCAGATAAAAATTAGAACTTTAAAAAGGAAAATTTTATCAGTCTTATTGGTTGGGGGGAATTGAATTCACAGTGAAATGTAATTCACCAACTTCATTCATTTTCGATTTTCATTCTTTGTACTAAGCTATACGATGATCTTCGACTTTTAATCAGCGGCATTTCAAGCGCCACATATGACACACCATCATTGTCCGCCACACTTCACGCATAATTTATGACACACCATCATTGTCCGCCACAATTCACGCATAATTTATGACACACCATCATTGTCCACCACACTTCACGCATAATTTATGACGCACCATCACAGTCCGCCACACTTCACGCATAATTTATGACACACCATCATTGTCCGCCACACTTCACGCATAATTTATGACGCACCATCATTGTCCGCCACACTTCACGCATAATTTATGACACACCATCATTGTCCGCCACACTTCACGCATAATTTATGACACACCATCATTGTCCGCCACACTTCACGCATAATTTATGACGCACCATCATTGTCCGCCACACTTCACGCATAATTTATGACGCACCATCATTGTCCGCCACACTTCACGCATAATTTATGACACACCATCATTGTCCGCCACACTTCACGCATAATTTATGACACACCATCATTGTCCGCCACACTTCACGCATAATTTATGACGCACCATCATTGTCCGCCACACTTCACGCATAATTTATGACACACCATCATTGTCCGCCACACTTCACGCATAATTTATGACACACCATCATTGTCCGCCACACTTCACGCATAATTTTTGACGCACCATCACAGTCCGCCACACTTCACGCATAATTTATGACGCACCACCATTGTCCGCCACATTTCACGCATAATTTATGACGCACCATCATTGTCTGCCACACTTCACGCATAATTTATGACGCACCATCATTGTCCGCCACACTTCACGCATAATTTATGACGCACCATCATTGTCCGCCACACTTCACGCACAATTTATGACGCACCATCACAGTCCGCCATACTTCACGCACCATATATGACTCATTATTCTTGTCCGCCACACTTCACGCACAACTTATGACGCACCATCACAGTCCGCCTCACTTCACGCACCCTGTATGACGCACCATCACTGTTCGGCGCATTTAACGCATGACGTACGCAAAAGATGACGCAAAATCCGTGTATTCATTTGCTGCGCCATTCAACAAAGGCTTCCGATGAACGTTTTTTACAGCACAAAGGCACAATTCTGAGCAACCATTACGTAGTACTGGTAGCAGGTGCAGTACATCTACTGGTGGTAGCAGGTACAGTACATCTACTGGTGGTAGCAGGTACAGTACATCTACTGGTGGTAGCAGGTACAGTACATCTACTGGTGGTAGCAGGTACAGTACATCTACTGGTGGTAGCAGGTACAGTACATCTACTAATGGTAGCAGGTACAGTACATCTACTGGTGGTAGCAGGTACAGTACATCTACTGGTGGTAGCAGGTACAGTACATCTACTGGTGGTAGCAGGTACAGTACATCTACTGGTGGTAGCAGGTACAGTACATCTACTAATGGTAGCAGGTACAGTACATCTACTGGTGGTAGCAGGTACAGTACATCTACTGGTGGTAGCAGGTACAGTACATCTACTGGTGGTAGCAGGTACAGTACATCTACTAGTGGTAGCAGGTACAGTACATCTACTTGTGGTAGCAGGTACAGTACATCTACTGGTGGTAGCAGGTACAGTACATCTACTAGTGGTAGCAGGTACAGTACATCTACTAGTGGTAGCAGGTACAGTACAACAACTAGTGGTAGCAGGTACAGTACATCTACTGGTGGTAGCAGGTACAGTACACCTACTGGTGGTAGCAGCTACAGTACATCTACTGGTGGTAGCAGGTACAGTATATCTACAAGTGGTAGTACACTTTCGCAATGGAATCAGCAATTCAAAAAATAATTTATACGAAAGCAAATAATTTATTCAAAAGCTACAAATTCATTTCGAATTAAATGATTCATTCAAAAGCAAGTACTGTATTTCTTTCAAAAGTAAATTGTTTATTTCAAAGCAAATAACTCATCCCGAAGCAAATAATTCATTCCAAAGCAAATTTCTCATTGAAAATCAGGAAGTTCCTTCGAAAGCCAATAACCCATTCAGAAGCAACTATTTCAGTCATAAGCTAGAAAATGATCCATTCATGACTCTTTCACAAGCAAATCCTCATTCTAAAGCACGAGTACTATTTTTTGTCGAGGTATCATTAAAATATTTATGCAGCGTACAACTTCCGAGCACCGGCAAAGGGGGTGAGTGCGCTCAGCTCCAGCAGAGCGTGTCTCCTGTGCTGCTGGTGTCTCATCCCTGCCTCATCCCTTTGTGTCGTGAGGGGTCAGAAGTGGTCTGGGGTTGAGGGATGTTGTGGGATAAAGGGATGTTGGATTGTGTCGTGGTGAGATGCTCTGTGGTAGAGGGATGTTGTGGGAAAATGGGGTGTTGGATTGTGTCGTGGTGGGGTGTTCTGGGGTTGAGGGATGTTGTGGGATAAAGGGATGTTGGATTGTGTCGTGGTGGGGTGTTCTGGGGTAGAGGGATGTTGTGGGTTAAAGGGATGCTGGATTGTGTCGTGGTGGGGTGTTCTGGGGTAGAGGGATGTTGAGTGATAAAGGGATGTTGGATTGTGTCGTGGTGGGGTGTTCTGGGATAGAGGGATGTTGTGGGATAAAGGGATGTTGGATTGTGTCGTGGTGGGGTGTTCTGGGGTAGAGGGATGTTGAGGGATAAAGGGATGTTGGATTGTGTCGTGGTGGGGTGTTCTGGGGTAGAGGGATGTTGAGGGATAAAGGGATGTTGGATTGTGTCGTGGTGGGGTGTTCTGGGGTAGAGGGATGTTGTGGGTTAAAGGGATGCTGGATTGTGTCGTGGTGGGGTGCTCTGGGGTAGAGGGAGGATGGATTGTGTCGGTGTGAGGTGGTCTGAGGTTGAGGGTTGTTGTGGGATAAAGGGATGTTGGATTGTATCGTGGTGGGGTGCTCTGGGGTAGAGGGATGTTGTAGGATTGATGGATGATGTGGAATTGAATGATGTAGAATTCCGTCGAGGGGTATGAGGGATGATCTGGAGTAGATTGTTTGCGTGGGATAGAAGAATGATGTGGGATGGAAGAATGATGTGGGATTGAGGGATGAAGTGGGATTGACGGGTGAAGTGGGATTGACGGATGAAGTGGGATTGAGGGATGAAGTGGGATTGACGGATGAAGTGGGATTGACGGATGAAGTGGGATTGACGAATAAAGTGGGATTGAGGGATGAAGTGGGATTGACGGATGAAGTGGGATTGACGAATTAAGTGGGATTGACGGATGAAGTGGGATTGAGGGATGAAGTGGGATTGACGGATGAAGTGGGATTGACGAATAAAGTGGGATTGAGGGATGAAGTGGGATTGACGGATGAAGTGGGATTGAGGAATAAAGTGGGATTCACGGATGAAGTGGGATTGACGAATAAAGTGGGATTGAGGGATGAAGTGGGATTGACGGATGAAGTGGGATTGACGAATAAAGTGGGATTGACGAATAAAGTGGGATTGAGGGATGAAGTGGGATTGACGGATGAAGTGGGATTGACGGATGAAGTGGGATTGACGGATGAAGTGGGATTGACGGATGAAGTGGGATTGACGAATAAAGTGGGATTGACGAATAAAGTGGGATTGACGAATAAAGTGGGATTGAGGGATGAAGTGGGATTGACGGATGAAGTGGGATTGACGGATGAAGTGGGATTTACGAATAAAGTGGGATTGACGAATAAGTGGGATTGAGGGATGAAGTGGGATTGACGGATGAAGTGGGATTGACGGATGAAGTGGGATTGACGGATGAAGTGGGATTGACGAATAAAGTGGGATTGAGGGATGAAGTGGGATTGACGGATGAAGTGAGATTGACGGATGAAGTGGGATTGACGAATAAAGTGGGATTGAGGGATGAAGTGGGATTGACGGATGAAGTGGGATTGACGAATGAAGTGGGATTGACGAATAAAGTGGGATTGAGGGATGAAGTGGGATTGAGGGATGAAGTGGGATTGACGGATGAAGTGGGATTGACGAATAAAGTGGGATTGACGGATGAAGTGGGATTGACGGATGAAGTGGGATTGACGAATAAAGTGGGATTGAGGGATGAAGTGGGATTGACGGATGAAGTGGGATTGAGGGATGAAGTGGGATTGACGAATAAAGTGGGATTGACGGATGAAGTGGGATTGACGGATGAAGTGGGATTGACGAATAAAGTGGGATTGAGGGATGAAGTGGGATTGACGAATAAAGTGGGATTGAGGGATGAAGTGGGATTGACGGATGAAGTGGGATTGACGAATAAAGTGGGATTGACGGATCAAGTGGGATTGACGGATGAAGTGGGATTGACGAATAAAGTGGGATTGACGAATAAAGTGGGATTGAGGGATGAAGTGGGATTGACGAATAAAGTGGGATTGACGGATGAAGTGGGATTGACGGATGAAGTGGGATTGACGAATAAAGTGGGATTGACGAATAAAGTGGGATTGACGAATAAAGTGGGATTGAGGGATGAAGTGGGATTGACGGATGAAGTGGGATTGACGAATAAAGTGGGATTGACGGATGAAGTGGGATTGACGAATAAAGTGAGATTGAGGGATGAAGTGGGATTGACGGATGAAGTGGGATTGACGGATGAAGTGGGATTGACGGATGAAGTGGGATTGACGGATGAAGTGGGATTGACGAATAAAGTGGGATTGACGAATAAAGTGGGATTGACGAATAAAGTGGGATTGAGGGATGAAGTGGGATTGACGAATAAAGTGGGATTGACGGATGAAGTGGGATTGACGGATGAAGTGGGATTGACGGATGAAGTGGGATTGACGAATAAAGTGGGATTGACGGATGAAGTGGGATTGACGGATGAAGTGGGATTGACGAATAAAGTGGGATTGACGAATAAAGTGGGATTGAGGGATGAAGTGGGATTGACGGATGAAGTGGGATTGACGGATGAAGTGGGATTGACGGATGAAGTGGGATTGACGAATAAAGTGGGATTGACGAATAAAGTGGGATTGAGGGATGAAGTGGGATTGACGGATGAAGTGGGATTGACGGATGAAGTGGGATTGACGGATGAAGTGGGATTGACGAATAAAGTGAGATTGAGGGATGAAGTGGGATTGACGGATGAAGTGGGATTGACGGATGAAGTGGGATTGACGGATGAAGTGGGATTGACGAATAAAGTGGGATTGATGGATGTGAGATGAAATGCGAGATAAGGTGGACGTGGGATTAATGGAAACTAGATTGAGGGATGAAGGAAATACACGATGAAGGAGTGCAGGATTGAGAGGTGATATAGGATGGAGGGATGATTTGGAATTGAGAATTGAAATGAAATTAAGTGCAATTGAAGGTGATGCGAGATTGAGGGATGACATGAACGTACATGATGATGTGCGGTATGACTGGGAATGGAGAGGGATCAAGGAATAGTGTAGGATTGAGGCGAGATTGAAGAATGCGAGATACAGGATTGGTGAGAGATTGAGGAAGGATGGGTGACTGAGGGACATATGTTGTATTGAGTAGAGATCTGGATGTGCAATTAGTGGTCGGTGGGAGGTTATGAATTTTAGGGATACTCCGATATATCATACGCTTAAAACATGCTTGTGTAGATTGAAAGTATTTGTGTTCCAGGGTTTGGAAAGCAGACCATTTTATTCAAAAGCAACTACTTAATTCACGAAAAAGCGTTTACTTTGCTTCCCTATACGAAAAGGTATATAGATTTATATGGACCTTACTAAGTAAGTATCCACTTTCTTCACTGAACACGAAGAAAGTGCAAGAACATACCTATGCGGAGAGAATAGTATTATAGTTTATAATGTTGATAATAAACATAAATTTTGTAAGGAGCGTTTGCTGTACGACATAATTTTCTGCCACTTTTTTGAACATCCCGTAGTTATCAGGAATAGACCGTAAATGAAAATGTCCTTTGAGAAAATGCAAGTTATCTTCAAGTAATAGCAAAACGTATGTGAGAAATGATATATACACCAGAATGAAGCTTTGATACTTTTAAAAAAAAGAAAACGTACGTGAAAAAGTGTAGTGTACACTCGAACAGTACTAAAAATAATGTAAGAGAATCTACAGTGCGTTCCTGTAAAAGTATATTGAAGGTAAAATGATAAACTAGACATTCAAGTATGAGCAAAATATGGATGAGAAAATGTTCCCCACATTCCCCAAATAGCAAAATGTAGGTAAGATAGCGTGCAGTAAATTCACGTAACAAAAAATATGGATATGAAAATGGACACTGCATAGGGGTGATTTCAAAATGATGGTGGCAAGTTTTAGTAGAACGGAATAATTACAAAATATTTGCAAGAAAATGTGTGATCATAAGTGTGAATTTATAACATTGGTAAGTAATTTTTCAGTTGACTATAATTACAAAATTTTCTCTTCAAAGTTGGCTCGCTGCTTAGCATCGACATTCCCCTCTAAGTGTAGAATGATCGATCGTAGAGAAACTTCTAAGACCAGATAGGCTTAGGTTTGAGAGGTTAGAAATTGGCTTAAAAATTAAGAAATAAGTTTGAAAAGTCAACAATAATTTGAAAAATGTGAAAAGTGATTTAAAAACTTGGTAATATGTTTAAAAACTTACGAACGGAACATGTGTAAAATTGCATGAAACTTGAGAATTTATTTGAAAACTTAAAAATTGGATAAAAAATATATAAATTGGCTGGCAATTTCTGGAATAGAAAAGTTGGGAATATGTTTGAAAACTTAGAAATTGGTTCGAAAACTTATGAATGGATTTGAAAGCTTAAGAGCAGGTTTGAAAACATAGAAATAATTTTGAGAGTATGCAAATTTACTTAAAAACTTCGAAATAAATTTGAAAACTTAGAAATCTGCAAATGGGGATTGGGCATGGGGTTGAAATTTTGGAAATTTGACTTCAAAACTGGAAGATGGCTTCAAAACATGGAAATAAGTTCGTAAACTTGAGAAAGATACATATGAAAACTTGAGAATAAAATTTAATTGTCTTGAAAGAATCTTTTTCAATTTAACTCATCGAAAATAATCACAATTCTCCAAAAATTGTTGAAGTCACGGACAGAGCTCAAGAGAAACAGATGCTGCATTTTTCAACTAGTATATTCGCAGTAACGCAATATTTAATGCTGTTGAAGCAGCTTAGATTAACTAAAGTAGTTAGAGTTTAATATGAAAAGCAAAACCCAAATACTACAAAAAAAACACAACGCATTTTCAATGAATTGACGCATGAAATTAACCTCGTCAAGTCTCAAATCTCTTCATTTTGAGATGATATATATGTTATATTCTATCTGGTGATCAAACGGTATTTATTCGACATAGTCGAGTCGCAACAGGAAGGCAAAGCTGAACAAAAAAAAAATTTGTGTTGTGTTCAGCGAGTAAAGAAATCATCCTGCTCTCGGATTATGGGCATCGGCTTCGTTGTATTTTATGTTTGTCTGAACTACGTTTTTGTTGCCTTAGCAAATATTAGCTTAACTGAGCATTGTGTGGATAGGATCGTACAGAGCATTGTGTAGAGTTGTGATATTCATGGTAAACTTCGTGTGAAGTCTTACTTACGTTTCTTTGGGATATTCATGAAAAAAATCTTTTGAAGAGTTACTAACATTTGTATTTTCCTCTAAAAAAGTGGAGCATTTCAAGCAAACCTCTTGGCAGCGTTAAGTTTCGCTTTGATAATTTGAATTTCAATGTTGAGCATTAATAGATTTTAATTGAAGAAACATTTTTGAATATTCCTCCACATGAATCGAAGAAACACTGCAAGCCGAGTTTGGGAGGGATAGATGGAGTTTATGATTAAATTACCTACATTCATTATTGAAATAGAAATTGTGTTTTAGCCTATATCAAGAAACCAAGAAATAAGGGTACTATGAGGTTATTTTGTTAATCTTAGTTGCGCAGTATTAAGGCGCGTCCAGACCTACACTCATGTGTGTCAAACCAGCGCCACACACACATCCATGGACTCAAAATCACTCCAAAAGTTGAGTCGACACTCATCAAGCCGTTTTCCGGCAATGTTGGAAACCATGGCGCTGAGTTGTCACACTTCCCAGTCGCGGGTCTGATCCCATAGAGTAAGGTTGGCTGCGACATGTGCTCCCGAGGTTCCGGAATTCTGGAGTAGAACTGCCACCGGTATTTTTATTGGTTTAATAGCTCTCAACCATGTTTGTGAAAGGTTCAAAGTAAGGAATATAAAAACAAAACATTAAAAGCAGTCGCTCTAATTGACATCAAGAAAACAATGCAACCTTTCATTCCTGACCTGACTGTAGAGAATATAAAAAGAAAAATAAATACTCTGCGTACACAGTTCAGACGTGAACTTAAAAACATTGAACAATCTAAAAAATCAGGAGCAGGCGTGTCAGATGTTTATACTCCAAAACTTTGGTGCTTCGATCAACTGGTTTTTCTTAATGAGGGTGAGCTCCAAAGAGAATCTCGCTCAAGTTTAGATGATGCCAGTACTGGAGAGGTAAGTAATTTGATTCTGATGAAGTAGTGACTCCGTCAAACCTTACATTATAAAAATTTCCGCGTTAAATATAATTAATGCTTATTTAACGATGAGTACATCTTTTTGCATTCGCTAATTAACTATGAACTTTTCTTGAATCATTTTGCGCAATATTAAGTCAAGCACACACTAACAATAAGTGATATAAAGAAAGCAATCTATGAAAACTGTGAAACATTTATCTCATGCGAATCAATACGCAGAACAATGAAGCAATGAGCAAAACTATGAAAGAATCCATTATTTCTGAGACAATTAAACGCAATGTGAATCATTCTGCTTATGAGATTTATGTGCTTCCTGCTATTACGTTTATCTAGAATGATTACATTCTGAAGCAGTGTTCGTATTATTCAGCGTGCTAAGGTTTACCATGCACTTCATGGTTTCGCCGAATGTGTCATTCAATTGCTGTATGTTTCGCTGAGCTTCTGATTATTTAACTGGTATTTGCAAGAATGTTTCAATAGGGTATAAGTGTTCTTCTGTTCTGTTCGATTGTTCAAGAAAATTTGCGTATTGTTTCATTAAGAATTTCATTGACCTTAGACTGTATAACATTGACTGTCTTCAAAACCCATTGTACCCATTCTTCGTTGTAGCCATTTCTTCGTCCAAATCTTCTTCTTTTTATACTTCCGTAATATTTTCAAGGATGCTGCAGCAATACAGCACACAAGCGCTGCTTCATAAGCTTTTTGCACTTTATTGCCGCCAGTTAATGAAGAGCGCACCTTATCACGACCAGAGACTGCACCGCACTGAGATTAACAACACATCATAGGTGTGGACAAACCGACAATTTGAGTGTCATCAGAGTCCATGGACGTGCGTGTCAACTCGACAACATGAGTGTAGGTCTGGACGCGCCTTTATATACGTCTTTGCGGGACAATGACTTGAAAATTGAACTTTGGACAAAAACAACCCGGTTCGATCCTAGCCATGCACACGCAAATTTTCACGAGAGCATGTGCAGCTCCTCTAATGGGGATGGCAAGCTTGAAATGCAGGTAGAAAAGGTTAGAGGAAGAACTCTTAAAATTCACCGAGCATGCACATCAAAATATCATTCTTTAACGTCAAGTCGAAATGTCGAAAAACTACTTCTATAACTCGGTAGCAGTGTTCAATAATGTAGACGCACGGTTGAGGCAGTCCAGATGCACAATGCGCATCGTTTCATGACTTGCAACACTGGGCGAGAATTCAAAGTAAAAACCTGCTTGTTCGGTTGTCCTCTCGGAACCTCCTCATACCTCCCTCCAAGGTCGCCTCAGCACACGTCATGGCTCAGTTGGGGCTTATCAATCCATCCAGACGGAACTTCGTTAAATGAACCCTTTCATTTATATTTAAGCTTTGCACCTTTCTACACACAGACATGTGTTGCTTCTTCAAAAGGCGAAGTTAATCAACTCAAAAAAAAAAAGCTTGCGCGTTAACCTCTCACTCTCCATGGGTTAAAATACTAAAAAAAACTATTGTGTTCGACTCTAGTGAAATGCAATACGATCTTGTGATGAAATTTTATAAGAAATAATTCAGAAATTAGGAAATTCTGTGGGAAACTTCACAACTCTAAACAACTATTTCCATTCCTTCTTTTTCCATCCCTACTTTTAACTTCTACACTCCTTCACTCAGATGTTATGAAATTATGGAAGCTTCTTAATTAATTAAAGCTTCCATAATTTCATGGACCATAATAATATTGTCCATGGACCATATATTATATGGAACAGGGACCATATTATTATTACCATAATAATATGGTCCATGGACCAATTTTATAATACGCATGGACCTAACACATGTTTTTATATACGAGTATATGAGTATAAAACCAGGCATTAAAATTATAGCATCATTCAGGCTGTCATCAGGGTTGAAATGAAGAAGAAATCATCAAAAAACACCCAAAAATGCCAAATAAAAACCTTAACACTCAGAACACAAAACACAAATTTTGACATCCTTCACAATAGAATGATGTAATAAAATTTAACTATCATTCAGGTTCTAACAAGGTTGGGTGGAAAAAATCAACCAAAGACACTCAGAAATGCCAAACGAAAGCTCAAAAAAACTAGGGAAAGAAAACAATGGGTGGATTTTTCTTTTTTAAGTATTATTTGGGCGCTTTTATTGTTTTAGGTTTCAGCACAATTCTGGTTGCACCCTCGCAGTTTGACAAAGGGGCGTCATTCTTGTAATAACATACATTATCAAACACGACTACGCAACAAAGAGAATGCATTATCCTACGCTTTAAATATTATATTTCCAATAGGTCGATTCCTAGGGAATCTCACGCGTAAGATAAAAAGGAGAACCAACGTAAAAATTTACATTTTTACGTTGGTTCTCCTTTTTATCTTATCCTACGCTTTTCTCTCAATCATTTGTTTCGACTATTGACGAACGATATCCATGTGCGTGTATCAACCAAGGACATTTATGTTAAGTTAAAAACCAATGATGTATTTCGCATCATCTTTATATGAACTAAGAAGGACCTTTATGTTAAGACATTTTAAAATCCAACGACGTTTTTCGCATCACGTTTAGTAGAAATTAACTTATCTTTCTTTCTCTCTTGCACATAGTGGCGCACCCAGCTAGCCTGTCAAGCCCACGTACAAGGTCACCCGGCAACAGCCCATGCAACAGCCCGAGCTGATGCTCGGCCGCATTGAGGAAGAGCTTCAGTTAAGTCTAATTCACGACCGCATGTTCCGAGCGCTCGCGTCAACCCTCGCATCTGTGATCACGTGCATGAATGCGCCAGTGAGGTACGTGAAGAGGCAATCCACATCGGGTCCAATCGGAGAAATCTGTGTCTCGGCTCGTGACCTATTGATGGACAAGTGCAAGGAATGAGGGTTATAGATCCAAATTTCTTTACTCTAGCCTTTGAATACGGAAGCGAAGCACTTGGAGAAATACATTTAGTATAGAGATAAGGGAACGCGGAATCTATGCATAAAGGGCATAGAAACAGTGAGTTGAGAAAAAAGTTCTCGAAACAAGATAAATGTTGAAGAAGAAAGTAGTAGGTGCTGAAAAACAGGACAGCAGTGAGCCAAAAAAGTTATTCCTTAACATAACAAAAAAATTTTATTGCAACCAAAAGACGGCCTAACTCTCAGTTCGGGATGTAAAATTTTAACCTTTGGATATTAAATAACACGTTGACCACCCCGTGAGCTGTTTTCATTTCTTTTAAAATTTCGGACATTTTTAAGTGAAATCTGAGAAACTATCGATTTGAAGAAAGCCGTCTCTATTAGAGTAACAAAATAATAATATGCACACAAACGCCGTTTGAGTATCATATTTAGATGTGTTAAGATACACATTTTCGATGCACAACACAACCACGCAAAACTCTTTATTATTAGTATAAATACCGATGCTTTCAAACTTGCACGTCAAAGTTCCATTCGTCTTAAAAAAATATGATTTGTGGTATATTTAATGATCGGAATGTTAGCCTCATCAAGTCTAATATTAATGAAATTATAAATATAGACTTCATTATATTTAATCAATTATAATATGAATATTACCCTCAGCAAGTCCACCCAATCATAATATAAATATTACCCCCAATATTCCCCATCGATTACAATATAAATATTAGTCTCATTAATTTAAACAAATTATAATGTAAAATATTTCCCGCATTATTCCCAATCAATTATAAGACAAACAATAATCTCATCAAGTTGAATCAATTATAATGAAAATATTACCCGCATTATTTCCAATCAATTATAATATAAATATTGAATCTCATTAATTAAAATCAATCATAATATAAATATTACCTTCATGAAGTCCAGTAAATAAACGTGCGGGAAAGCGTTTGAAAAAGAATTTAAAGCCCCACCCAATAAGTGAAGGTACTGTGCGTGTAAGTTTCATAATGTTAAGACCTCATTGGAATACCGAGCTGCAATTTAGCCTTCATTCTAGAGGCACAATACGCAGGTGAGGCGTTGGCATGGCGACGTAACCAAACACCATCAAGAAGCGCTACTAGCGCTCCTTATGGCGGAGGCGCGTTTGAACTATCCCGATAGTATCGACTACATCGTCCATATATTGAGCGAATTTCTGGGTATACTACCCAAGAAAAGACTGCACCATCTCGAGTTACTAGGAACATCCCTTATGCTACGCAGTTTAACTATGAGAGTATAATAGAAAAGAAGAACTTTCAGATTATTTTAATAAAACGTTTTAAGCGTCAGCTCATCATCTGTCATAATCTGCGACTTATCGAATGCATCGCATGAAGCAGAATGATCCGTTTTCTACAAAAGAAACAGGAGAAAGAAGGACAGCCCCACGGAATAGAGCTCACAATCGTACATCAATTACTATACTCAGGCACACGCATAAGCGTCGAGCAATGAGCCCTATACGGCTTCAAGACTTAGCATGTCGTCAATACTATATAACAAAACACCATGTGTCTCCTCAAAATTTTAAATAAATGATAATTTTCTGAGTAACTTCGCTTTTTTTATTACAATTGAAATCTCATTAAACACATTAATTAAGTTCGTTGGTCTGACCGTCTCTCTTTCACGCTCTTAACAGTAACAGTTTGCTTGATGACCGTATCTGTGATACGAGTTTCACCAGTGCACAAGTACAAGAATATTTTAATGGCGAGTACTATTGGGATGGATATATTTGTTTGTCATCCTCATCTTGAGACTTGTTTAAGGAACGAATCCCGTCATTTTTGACGGGTCGTGTACACTAGTGGAGGACGATCATGTCTCAGAGTATCTTCAACAGCTCAGCTGTTTCTTGATCTGTTTGTTTGTTCAGAACCGTCGTCGTGGCTCTCGCTCTGCGCTCAGTTGTGCTTGTTCTTTTCCAACGGTCACTGGGTGTGTGTTGCCAGATTGGTCTATTTTATTAGACAAAATCCTCCAATTTAACATAGTTTTTCGAGTACAATTTGGATGAATAAATCATACTTTTTTCGAGTGAAATTTGGGCGTAGAAATCACATTTTTTTTCCGGGTTCAATTTGGACGGAATATTCCCATTGTTTGTGAAGCGCAATTTAGACGTAGAAATTATAGTTTTTTGGGTACGATTTGGGCGTAGAAATGCCATTGTTTTTCAGGTATGATTTGCACACGTAGAAATCGCATTGTTTTTCGAGTACAATTTGGACGTAGAAATTACTTGAAAACCTGCAATCTCGAATGAGGACCAAATTAGAAAAAATTGTGTGTTTTTAAGTACGGATGAACTTATTCTAATTTTCTCTGAATATGGTCATTAAAAGAGCCAATCAAATATTATCTTGGATATTATCACCAAGTCTACTCTCCATAATTTCAAAACACAAGCGTATTTCAATATGATAACAGTCCCTGCATAAGTTACTCTTATTCCAGAATATCATAACGTTTATTCTATATAATTTCCAAACACAAGAACTGACCAACAGCGCAACAGGCGACGTCACCGGAACTGAAGAGGCCACCGTACGGGTTGAGGTGCTCTTTATGTGGTCGGCTGGTCAGGATTATGGAACCTGCCTTCATCATTGCAATCAGCCTTCATCATTGGAGCCAGCCTTCATCATCGGAACCAGCCTTCATCATCGGAGCCAGCCTTCATCATCGGAACCAGCCTTCATCATCATAGCCAGCCTTCATCATCGGAGCCAGCCTTCATCATCGGAGCCAGCCTTCATCATCGGAGCCAGCCTTCATCACCGACACACAGACGAACTCGACTCACATCAGCAAGAATGCGGTAGTGCAAATACGAAAACAAAACATTGCCAAATTGTCGAATGGAGCCAACTCAAAATGGTCTTCAGACAGCAACTAAAATTGTTTAATGGGGACAAGTCAAATGGTCTCCAAAAAATAACTGGAGTTGTCAAAAAGAGTTAAATAAAATTGTCTCTGTCGTAAACCGGTAACACTACACAGACTCTGAGCACACCCTACACATTGGGCGGCCACAACACAACACAGACACAGCACGCGCTACATGTTGGGCTGTCCATCGTAGACACAGAACGCCTTACATATTGAGCTGTCCAACATAGATACAGCCCGCCCTTCATATTGGGCCGCCACAACATAGACACAGCACGCCCTACATATTGGGCTGCCACGACACAGCATGCCCTACATATTGGGCTGCCACGACACAGCATGCCCTACATATTGGGCTGCCACGACACAGCATGCCCTACATATTGGGCTGACACGACACAGCATGCCCTACATATTGGGCTGCCACGACACAGCACGCCCTACATAGTGGGCTGCCACGACACAGCATGCCCTACATATTGGGCTGCCACGACACAGCACGCCCTACATATTGGGCTGCCACGACACAGCATGCCCTACATATTGGGCTGCCACGACACAGCATGCCCTACATATTGGGCTGCCACGACATAGCATGCCCTGCATATTGGACTGCCACGACACAGCATGCCCTACATATTGGGCTGCCACGACACAGCATGCCCTGCATATTGGGCTGCCACGACACAGCATGCCCTACATATTGGGCTGCCACGGCAGAGCATGCCCTACATATTGGGCTGCCACGACACAGCACGCCCTACATATTGGACTGCCACGACACAGCATGCCCTACATATTGGACTGCCACGACACAGCATGCCCTACATATTGGGCTGCCACGACACAGCACGCCCAACATATTGGGCTGCCCCGACACAGCATGCCCTACATATTGGACTGCCACGGCACAGCATGCCCTACATATTGGACTGCCACGACACAGCATGCCCTACATATTGGGCTGCCACGACACAGCATGCCCTACATATTGGGCTGCCACGACACAGCATGCCCTACATATTGGGCTGCCACGACATAGCATGCCCTGCATATTGGACTGCCACGACACAGCATGCCCTACATATTGGGCTGCCACGACACAGCATGCCCTGCATATTGGGCTGCCACGACACAGCATGCCCTACATATTGGGCTGCCACGACACAGCACGCCCTACATATTGGACTGCCACGACACAGCATGCCCTACATACTGGGCCGCCACAACATACACACAACACGCCCTGCATATTGGGCTGCCACAACATAATCACAGTACGCCCCACATATTGGGCTGCCACGACACAGCATGCACTACATATTGGGCTACCACGACACAGCACGCCCTACATATTGGACTGCCACGACTCAGCATGCCCTACATACTGGGCCACCGCAACATAGACACAGCACGCCCTACATATTGGGCTGCCACACCATAGACACAGCACGCCCTACATATTGGGCTGCCACAACATAGACACAGTACGCCCTACATATTGGGCTGCCACAACATAGACACAGTACGCCCTACATATTGGGCTGCCACGACACAGCATGCCCTACATATTGGACTGCCACAACACAGCATGCCCTACATATTGGGCTGCCACGACACAGCATGCCCTGCATATTGGGCTGCCACGACACAGCATGCCCTACATATTGGGCTGCCACGACACAGCATGCCCTACATATTGGGCTGCCACGACACAGCACGCCCTACATATTGGACTGCCACGACACAGCATGCCCTACATACTGGGCCGCCACAACATAGACACAACACGCCCTGCATATTGGGCTGCCACAACATAATCACAGTACGCCCCACATATTGGGCTGCCACGACACAGCATGCACTACATATTGGGCTACCACGACACAGCACGCCCTACATATTGGACTGCCACGACACAGCATGCCCTACATACTGGGCCACCGCAACATAGACACAGCACGCCCTACATATTGGGCTGCCACACCATAGACACAGCACGCCCTACATATTGGGCTGCCACAACATAGACACAGTACGCCCTACATATTGGGCTGCCACGACACAGTACGCCCTACATATTGGGCTGCCACGACACAGCATGCCTTACATATTGGACTGCCACGACACAGCATGCCCTACATATTGGGTTGCCACGACACAGCACGCCCTACATATTGGGCTGCCACGACACAGCACGCCCTACATATTGGGCTGCCACGACACAACACGCCCTACATATTGGGCTGCCACGACACAGCACGCCCTACATATTGGACTGCCACGACACTGCATGCCCTACATATTTGGCTGCCACGACACAGCATGCCCTACATATTGGACTGCCACGACACAGCATGCCCTACATATTGGGCTGCCACGACACAGCACGCCCTACATATTGGACTGCCACGACACAGCACGCCCTACATATTGGACTGTCACGACACAGCACGCCCTACATATTGGACTGCCCCGACACAGCATGCCCTACATATTGGGCTGCCACGACACAGCACGCCCTACATATTGGGCGGTCACAACATAGACACAGCACGCCCTACATATTGGGCTGCCACGACATAGCACGCCCTACATATTGGGCTGCCACGACACAGCACGCCCTACATATTGGGCGGCCACGACACAGCACGCCTACATATTGGGCTGCCACGGCACAGCATGCCCTACATATTGGGCTGCCACGACACAGCACGCCCTACATATTGGGCTGCCACGACACAGTACGCCTACATATTGGGCTGCCACGACACAGCATGCCCTACATATTGGGCTGCCACGACACAGCACGCCCTACATATTGGGCTGCCACGACACAGCACGCCTACATATTGGGCTGCCACGACACAGCATGCCCTAAATATTGGGCTGCCACGACACAGCATGCCCTAAATATTGGACTGCCACGACACAGCACGCCCTACATATTGGGCTGCCACGACACAGCTCGCCTACATATTGGGCTGCCACGACACAGCATGCCCTACATATTGGGCTGCCACGACACAGCACGCACTACATATTGGGCTGCCACGACACAGCACGCCTACATATTGGGCTGCCACGACACAGCATGCCCTAAATATTGGGCTGCCACGACACAGCACGCCCTACATATTAGCCGAGACTATGGACACTGCAGGACAATCAATGCTTTACTCTAAGCGATGGCGGCGACAAGTCTAGACGAAGAATCGATGGAGAAAATTCCGAATCTCTTCGAGTCGGGACAGATCAAGTAGGCTGTTTCTTTAAAAATATTTGCGAGTTAGTTTTAGCACATAAAGAAGCGGTGTGTTGTCAGTGAAGTGGTCATTGCAATGAACCGCAAATGGCTAATGAGTCGTTCGCAAAATCGTACATGTGATACGAAATTATAAGTCGTCTAACACCTTTCGCTTGGAGAATCGAGCGTTACCGATACCGTTAATTTGATACAGAATAGAAATTCATCAAAAACTTTTTGTTGGAAAATGAAGCATTCCCAAAACTGTAACTTTGATACGATTTGAAAAGTCGTCAAAACCTTTTTCGGTAAAAATGAAGCGGTACCGAAAGCGTAAATTGGATACGAAATGAAAAGTCGTCGAAAATATTTTCCTGAGAAATGAAACGTTCCAAAAACCATACATTTTCTTACGAAATGACCAGTTGCTGAACACCTTTTTCGTTGGCACATAAATCGTTCCCAAAACCGTAAGTTCGATACGAAATGAACGGTCATCAAATACTTTTTGCAGGAAAATCGAGCGGTATCGAAACTCTAAATTTGAGACCATATACAGGATGTCCCAGTGACAGTAACACCATCACAAGAATACCAAAAGCATTTAATTTCTAGCAAAATTATCCTTCGAAATTAACCTGCAGAAAAGGTATTCATGATGGTATTACCGATACGGGAAAACGAATACTCAGTTCGGGTTTTCAGAGGACATACTGTATTTAGCAGTCAAATACATGCTTGTTCTAAACCAAGCACACCGCTTGGAGTGCGTGTGGGTTAAAGGCGGAGTCACAAGCGACATCCGTTGATTGCGTTGCCGTGGGATCTGCGTAAAATCAACCGCGTATTAACCACGGTCAAGGAAACAAACTAGGGTAATTTATATGGGAGAAAATACACCTCCTCTTGTTCGGCTAGCCAATAGAAAGCTTTATTCCAAACAAACTTTATGACGTCACCAAAACGCCATGCCATTAGACCAATAGTGGAGCCAGACTTGGGGGTAGCAATGCTACCAGATGTAATATGAGCGCTGCTATTGGTTCGTTGCCGTGACGTCAGTAAAACCACACCGTCAACGAAAAAAAGACTGGTTTGAACCTACCTTGTTTCCTCTACCGTGGTATTAACTTAAAAACAGCACCTGGACCGAAAGAGAATATAGGGTGTCGTAAAAAAAACTCATAGATTTGACTAGGGTGGTATGAGTGGAGGAGTGGAATGGTCTATACTAAACAGTTATACCAGTATAATTTTATAATTATATGGTAATCTTAATTAGCATAATTATACTAGTTAGGATTCTAACTAGTATAATTAAATGTTCACCATAACTGGCATAATTATACTCGTTTTAATTATAATTATCATAATTATATTAAGCCAGTTATATTAGTTTGGAATCCATGCATTCTTTCTGCTGCACCCAATACGTAGAAACTGTAACATTGTATTTTTTAGCGAGCGAAGAAGCCTTGAGCGCTTGTATGAGACTCTTTAACAAAATTGAGGTAAATTAGAGATGCGCTCTCGACACGTTAACCGCCATGTGAGCCACCGGTGGTACACGGAGGGAATTTTCATTATGCTGCTAAAAGCTGCTCAGCTGTACTGAACATATGAGAAGAGGGAAAAGAGAAGACAAAGAGAAGAGGGAAGAAGAGTAGAAGGCAACAAATAGAAAATACTCACAAACTCAACTTTCAAAAATACTTAGGGCTAAATGAAAGTAATTGTTTACTATTTTCAAAACTGGCCATTACAATTGACTTTAAATTTGAGTTGAATTGAGTTGAAATTGAGTTTAACCCTTGGCGGTCAACTTATTAACACTTTGACTGCGACGTGCGCCACCGGTGGTACACGGAGGTAATTTTCATAATGCTGCTGACCAGCCAGTAATCGTAAACTCAATTTTCATAAATATTCAATGAAAGCTAAATGAAGGCACGATCCACTTCATGTTTGGTATTTTTCCAATAGCTTACTACAATTGACATTAAATTTGAGTTTAGTGTTGAACTTAATATTTAGTATTCGCAGTCAAAGTGTTAAGAAAAAGTTTATAGATACTCTGTGTGATTGCTGACCCATATGCACTGCTGAAGAATTGAACTGTAACGCCTTCGGTTGATGACAGTCGCATTAGTGCCTGAAAAAGATCAGGAGAAGATGAGGTTCTAAAACCTACGGGTAAATTAGCTCTTTGAAATGATAAGCCGCCCTGTGCTCGCTTTAGGGTGATTGCTAAATCGCGTAGATTGAGGCAGCCCACGTCAGTAAGTGAGCACAACAACCAGTCCAGTGAGCACCTTTTTAACCCACGTCGAACATCGTAATCCAAAACTTAAACCTTAGAGGAAATTTTTTCGTAACCAACTTGTTATTTATCGTGATTTTCAAGTATCATTTAAATAACATGAGGACGTAATGAAGGTTGTTCACGGTTGTTATTTCAACCACCTGAGTTGGTAGAAGGAGTTGTGGCTGACTTTTTTCCTCTCCCCCATGGGAAGACACACCGAACTCGCGCTGCGGAGCTCGAACACTCAATTTTCTACTTGAAAGACGATCACGCCAACTTCTTTAGTCCACGTTAGCAATAATAAAAAGATTACTCGAAGCGTTAACTTATGAGTGTACCACAACACGGATAGCTGAGTAGAAAGCCGCTCAGCTGTACTGAAGATATGAGAAGGGGGAAAAGAAAAGAAAAGGTGAAGTGGGAAAGGAAAACGGAGAGGGAAAAAGAGAAGAAAAATAAAAGGAAAAAAATGCATAACAGACGAGGGAAAAAGAGAAGAAAAATAAAATGAAAAAAATGCATATTAGACGAAGGAAAAAGAGAAGAAAAATAGACGAGGGCAAAGGGAATAAAAACGGACAAGGAAAAAGAGAAGAAGAACAAACCAGGGAAAAGGAGAAGAAAAGAGAACAGAAAAAAAGTAAGGAAAAAGAAATTGGAGCAAAGAAGAAAAAGAGAAAAGGGATAAAGAGGAGAGGGAAAATGTGAATGATAAGAAAAGAAAGTGAAAGAATAAAAAAAGGAAAAATAGAAAAAAAAATGACGGAAATAGAGAAGAAGGAATTTTTTTAAAGCCCTCAAACGAATAGTTTCCTCTCGAGAAGAAGGGAAAGGAGAAGTAAAATGGTTCAAGAAAAATAGAACACGGAAGTGGAGAACCGGAAATTTTTCAACGCCCTCACACCCTCAGTTCCCTCTTGAGAAGATGGAAATATTCTCGTGGAGTATACAGTATTTGCGAAACGAAAAATTGATAAATAGAGTTCACAAATAAAGCACCACTGCACTTTAATCGAGAAAATAATAAAGTTTTGGAGCACACAGAGCTTTAAATGACATACTACTAAATTTGCAGGTCACTATTGAGCTTCAATGTACAAAATATTAAATTTACAGGGTACTATTGATCTTCAATCCCCAAAATACACAATTTGCGGATCACTATTGAGCTGTAAATGATCAAATACCAAAGTAGCGACGCATCACAAAACACTAAGTTTGCAGGTCACTATTGAGCCTTAATTGACCTAATACCAAACGTTCTGGGTGCTACAGAGCTTCATTGAGCAAAATACCACGAAAACCTGAGCTCAAAGCTGAAACATTAAACGGATGATAAGCATAGCAAATCAGATGAACCTCCACTGAGCTCAAAAAACTTATCTCAAAGTTGGAAACTGAAACGGACAATAAGCATTGTAAGTTAGATGAGTCTTTACTGAGCTCAAAGTTGGAAACTGAAACGGACAATAAGCATTGTAAGTTAGATGAGTCTTTACTGAGCTCAAAGTTGGAAACTGAAACGGACAATAAGCATTGTAAGTTAGATGAGTCTTTACTGAGCTCAAAGTTGGAAACTGAAACGGACAATAAGCATTGTAAGTTAGATGAGTCTTTACTGAGCTCATAGTTGGAAACTGAAACGAACGAGAAACATTGTAAGTTAGATGAGTCTTTACTGAGCTCAAAGTTGGAAACTGAAACGAACGAGAAACATTGTAAGTTAGACGAGTCTTTACTGAGCTCAAAGTTGGAAACTGAAACGGCGGATGAACATTGCAGTCTCCAAGTCAGTTTTTTTGGAAGTGGAAAGAGTGGGACGAGGACTTGCATTAGGAGAGTTTCTACCAGTGTTATGGTTTCAGCTATTGCATAACTTGACTAACATGCACCAGACTTGATATTCTCGAGCAAGCAGCACTACTCGGAACGGTAGGAGCGAACGGATGCGCCGCTTGCGCTGTAACGAAGGCAACAAGCCGTCAATTGCCCCCCTGTGAGGGCGGACTGCTTCTTGATACAACACCTCGAGTGAGGGAATCATCACGAGGGTCTGAACACGCGTTACCCACGAGGGCTTGATTCGAGGGTAAAGGAACGAGCACTTGATCCAAAGCTAAAGGTACGAGGGCTTGCCCCAAGTCTAAAGGAACGACGGCTTGATTCGAGGCTAAAGGAATGAGGACTTAATTCGAGGCTAAAAGAACGAGGACTTGATCCAAGTCTAAAGGAACGAGGGCTTGATCCAACTCTAAATGAACGAGAACTTGATTCGAGGCTAAAGTGACGAGGACTTGATCCCAGGCTAAAGAAGCATGAATTTGGTTCAAAACTGAAGAGACTTGATCTAAAGCTAAAGAGACAAGGACTTGATCCAAGGCTGAAGGAACGAGACTTGATTCGAGGCTAAAGGGGTAAGGACTTGATCCAAAGGCTAAAGGGATAAGACTTAATCCACGATTTAAGGGTCAGATGAAAGGACTTCACCCAAAGCTCAAGGTACAAAGACTTGATCGAATGTTAAAGTCACAAGGAATTGATCTAAGGATAAAGAGACAATGACGTGGTCCTAGACTACTGGGACAAGGCCTTGGTAAGGGATAAAGACTTGATCCATGGTTAAAGGGACATGGACTTAATTCAAGAGTCAAATAACAAGGACTTGATCCAAGACAAAAGGAAGTTGTAGTTACAGAGAATTTAGGACCAGAAGTGGGATTTGTATACTGAAATAAGACGTTATATAGATGCAGACTCTTTGAGTAGCGTTTGAATAATAATTTAAATTTTCCTCAGAGTGTTGAAAAAATCTCGCAAAAAAACAGGCAATAAATTTCATCCAACTCCTTCGGAAGAAGTGAGATGAAACTACCAAACAAATGAGGGTCGGTGACACCACTCTCTCATGCAGAGAGGAAGAACGCTAATTCTTTGGAATACTTTAGACTCAATTGGTTGCTCTACTGCAGCCAACAAAAATGAATCAGAGTTGTCCTTCATTGAAACAAATGACGTGAGTGACGAACAAGGAAGTGTAAGATCACTTGCATGCTTTATTCCTATTGTTAGTCTTCTGATTCGAAGTCTTAATTAAGAAGAAAAGAAAATATCAAGACGTTTTTTGTCAGCTAACAAAGAAAGTCAATTCACATAATGAACGTCTGCCCATGACAGAAAATGAAATAAAATTTCCTTCGGGTTTCATGCAGGAAAGCGATCAAGCAGCCTCGTAGCACTATAAATATCACAAATCTGCTTAAAATAGCACCATTGACCAATTGAACGACGAACAGTTTAGAAACAACGCATCTATATATCAGGCACTCATTTTGCGTAGAATAATGACGTTCAGTGTTTCATATTCTTTCATACCGTCAAGGGCGCTCGAAATTATAAGGCACTAAATCTACTTTAAAACTCATGAAGCTCAAAGATTCCAATCTCAATCAGACCAATCGCGTCATGAAAACATGGCAAATGGAAAAAATAAATGCAATATGATTCACTGAATATAATACCAAATTTTGACCGATATATCAATTTTAAACCAAATAATTGAACTAGAATTATGTCAGAAAAATTATTGCTTTCTAGTGAACGTATCATTGCTTGCTATTTATGACGTTCCTTGTAGGCAGAAGCACTTTGCACAACATCTGCTCAGCTATCCTCTGATCAAACCATTCTTCTGTAACTCAACAAATTCATGTTTTTTTTCCGAGGGGAAACGACACAGAAAATCACTTTAAATGAGAAGGTCCATCTTCGATTTCTCCACGGTTAAGTTAAAGGACCCAGCGGCTCTTCTGTTAACGTAGAAAACGGAGAGGTTACGTAGAAAACGGAGAGGTTACGTAAAAAACGGAGAGTTAATGTCGAAAACGGAGAGGTTACGTACAAAACGGAGAGGTAATGTCGAAAACGGAGAGGTTAAGTAGACAACGGAGAGGTAACGTCAGAAACGGGGAGGCAATGCAGAAAATGGATGAGGTTGCATCCCACTCGCTCGCGTTGTGTTAAGAGCTAAAAAATTAGTGTAATTAAAACGAAATTAAATTTAAAGGAAGATCGATGAAGACGCATTTTTCATATTCAAAAATAATTATTTTTATTTGTGTGTGTTAACTTTTGCTACGAAAAATTTGATGAATCTTCGTAACTTGATCGTATCCCAGCTAGTTTTTCTTCTTTTAATTCATTGCCATCTTTGGTCTTCATTGCATTATGTTTGTTAATATAATCATTTCATTATATTGACGCCTCATGGCCGAATTCTGTCCGCTACTATCTTGAATATGTTAAATTCACACATCTTTGTGAAACTGTTTCGCTATTATCAGGACATTATTGGACTTACATTTCTAAGTGATACTGTTTTCCAACAATCCTTATATTTTATTTTTCATTGTAGCTTTCTAAATTGGTACATTAATGCTATTGGCTTGATTTTTCACATTGCTAAAACAATGGAGTGAATTTCCACCTTCTGAACGCACATTGTCCATTGTAGCCATTGGTAGCCATTGTCCAGCGGTCCCACGTTAAGTTAGGTTGTAAGTAGCAGAGTTTAAAAACGACCTTACTGCTTCTAAAAAAATTCACTTCTTCTCTAAGAAGTGTGAAATTGTAATCGGATGATATTGTACCTCGGATGTTTAAATCTCTTCTAAAATAGGTGTTTAAATAATTTAAACGTTGTTCATTCCCACCGATACGTGAATGAGCAATTTAACAAGTATTATTTCTATGCCCCAATACGCAGTCAACGTTTGAAGATACCGTGTGTTGACCGTGGTCCCTGTCTGCCGCCTAACACGAGTATCTTCTCTCACTCTCATCAAGTTTCTGCGATCAAATCTCGGTTCTCACTCATGTATACTGCTTCTTCGTCACTGCTAACATCTTTTTAAAATTCTGTGTATTGACCATTCGCCGCATAACAAGGATATCTCTTCTCACTCTCGTCAAGTTTATGAGATGAAGCCTCCGTTCCCTCTTTTCTATACTGCTTCTTCTTCACAGTTGCAGATTTTTAAATTACCTTGTTGCGTGATCCTTGTCCACCGCCTAGCAAGGGTATCTTCTCTTACTCTCGCCAAGTTCATGCGGTCAAACCTCTGTTCTCACTCTTGGATATTGCCTCTACCTCCAACCTACCCTCACATGCTCCGTTTTTTTGTCGCACGTTGAGGGAACGGCGCGCTACACTTGCGGTTCACACGCGTCTCCAACCAGCTTGATGGGAGAGGCACTTAGTGACGTATGTGTGTGTGTGTGTGTCCGTGAACATGGGTGTGTGTGTATGTGTGTGTGTGTGTGTGTGTGTGTGTGTTGGTGTGCTTTTTAAGTAGATGTACTGCCCTCAATGTAACTGAAGGACAAAAGTTAACGATAGAGGGAGGTACGCTGCGTAGAGGGATGTTAAATTGCGCTCTGTAATATTGAAAGACAAAAGTTTGCAATGGAGGGGAGTATGCTGTGTTGAGGTACGTTTAATTATGAAACGTACTACCCTCACTGAAATTGAAGGATAAAATTAGCGATGGATGGAGGTATGCTGCGTAAAGGTAAGTTCCATTCTGAAACGTACAACGTTCGTTGAAACTGCAGCACAAATGTTAACGATAGAGGGAAGTAAGCTGCGTGGAGGTGTGTCTTATTATGATACGGACTACGACTAGCATATTCAGAATAGTCGAGAACAGTCAGTTGAAATGAGAATTATTGTAGAAGTCCTAGACTCGTTGTGACGTAGTGAAGCGATTGAGAAGTATACCTATGCGTCGAAATTAAAAAAAATCAGCTTATACTCCCTGTTTTTTCAGTAGTCAACACTACAACATGTGTATAAAAGCTTGCATTTCAAGAAATTTGATGAAATCAATTCCGTAACGCATAAGGGGGATTGCCCCGCAGAAATAAGAAATCCAAAAAATTTTACGAAAATTTATAATTTTTCGCTCTATGATATTTAAATGCGCGTCAGCTATCGAATCAGTCAGCTATCGAAACTTGAATCAGGCATGGTATTAACTGAACACGTGATTTGGCTAATAAAAACAAATAAATAATAAATTTAATAGATGATTTTATCTGCATAAATTGAGGTTGCCATAAAAGATATATTACACGCAAATCGACGTCATGAACTATATCCATTCCATCGTAGAGTTGCTTGAACAGGCGTAGGGTATAAATACAGTTGTGTTCGATAAATTGTTCCGTGCAGTTCGCTAAGCCGTCCTTAGTGAACTGCTGCTCCATTCCCAAGGAATATAAGCCCACGCACCAATACCACGGTAGAGGAAACAAGGTAAGGTAATTAATATGGGAGAAAATACACCTCCTCTTCTCCGGCTATCCATTAGAAAGGCTTCATTTCAAGCAAACTTTATGACGTCACCAAAACGCACGTCGTTCGGCCAATATTGGGGCCAGATTTGGGGGTGGCAGTGCTACCAGATGCAATATGAGCACTGCTATTGGTTCGTTGCCGTGACGTCAGCAAAACCACACCGTTAATGAAGAAACGACTGGTTTGAACCTACCTTGTTTCCTCTACCGTGCCAATACTCTATTTCAACAGCCTTTGGCCCAAACGTTCAGACGTAACGATGATCCGTAACTGCTGTTCCCGAAGAACTACTGTTTCTAAGCAACCAGCAGCTCACCCGAATACAGGGTGGGACACTCGATACTGCATTTTTAGGCTTCCACAGCGTTCTCAGAAATACAGGATTGACTGCTGCACCCTGTACTTCTAATGCTAAGCGGAGAAGTTTCACAATAATTCTGTTTTCGTCGCAACTTAGAACTCAAGTTTGGAGATTGCATTCTTTTAATTACTCGTCATTCTTTGCCGCAGATCAGGCCAAATGCATTTGATTCTGAAGCCCCGCGTTAATACGTTCACTACGTTTTCGCGGTTGCTACGTTTGGTTTAGATAAGTTGGAAGAAGTAGAATTTTAAAGTCATCTTTACTACTTGATTACTCTCTTATCCTTTCTAACAGGCGGGAAAAATATAACTGCTCGATAATATTTTAGTTCATAGTCTAATTTAGGTAAATGTAGTGAAATCGATGAAATGGTAGCCATTGTTACTGGTACGTGAATGAGTTATTTACCAAGTGGTACACAAATGTACCAATACGTATAGTGAACGCGTTAATGCATCCATTTGTACGCCGTGCAGCGTTGTTGGAAAATTTTGTTCCGTACATTTATTTCAGCTTCTACAGACTCTGAATTCTGAGCAGTAACCTGAATTTTTGGTATTAACCTGAAGAGAAGCAACGATTTGTTGAGCTTCGATAATCTTGTTTTGACCTGTAGTGCAAAACCGATGGAAAATTTCGCTTTGAAATTCCTTATTTGAATGGAAGTAAAATGCATGATTGTAAATGTATACCTGACATAAGAAGATGAAATCATTGAACATGAATTCAATCAAGCCGATAGATACATTCAACCTAGGGCATAAATTCAACCAAGCTCAACTCCCTAACACGCAATCTACGTTTTGCGTATAAATCATCTTCTGACAAGCAACACAAGATGCAGGAACGACAAGTCCAGAGTTTTTATGAGGACAAAAACCCCAAAGGAGGGAATATATGAGATGCTAGTAGATCTTTCTTGCTTCTCTGGGGAGGGAGTTAGTTCTTATAGCTGACAAAAAGTCCCTGATGAGTAACCACCCGGAAGAAACGAGGAAAGTTTTCTATCTGGCATCTCACGCCGATATACTTCGCTACATTCCGGAATCGGTGAATGTACCAGAAAATGTTTTTGATGAAACCAACAAACAATCGAAGCAGTACTAGTGTTGTATCGGTGCCGCATTGATAGCATAATGCAGCAGTGGCTGTGCAATAATAGAAACACAGACGTGAAGTCCACGTATACAGAATTTTTTCTGCATCGCATTTACGATAGCCACTGCAGTAATTCCATCAGTGCGCTCCATTGAACGGTAACGAATTGCAGTGGGCGGCTACTGTCCAACGGTTGAAGTACGTTATTGTGTATCGAAATGTTTTACACTAGTTCATGTGTTTTAGTGGTAATTCATCCTAAAGTTTTAGCTCAATGAGCTGCTTTGAATTGGCTTCAATAGCTTCCATTACTTCGCTGAACTGAAGAGAATCCTTCGAAAACAGTGGCTGAACTTTAATTGGAAATAAATGCAGGACGATGCCCATGCTTTCAGTGAGTTCGACTGGATATTTCAACGTCAGAATTATATAAAGGATTTAAAACGAGTAATAATATTGTACACTACATTACGGCAGGTAAGTTTTACTGATTCAAAAGTTTCTCATATCAGGGACAACCAAACATCTAATTACGATTGATTCTGAAAGAAGCATGTAGACTAATTGAAACTTTTTTGCGAAGAATGGTCATTGAGGGGATTTCATGATGCTGCTGAGCGACTTGCAGCCACCGACTTAATTTTTATAAACACTTATGCAAGCTAAATACAGGTGCGATCTAGTCAATGTCTGCTATTTGCAAAATTGTTTACAAGTGACTTTAAATTTGAACTGAATGTTAAACGTAGTGGAGCTGTTTTAAACAATATCAACCTAACTCAACTTTCTTGCCCCATCGAACATTATGAGATTCCGTCATTTTTCAGAGGACGGGCCCGAATAACTCAAGTTAGGGAACGGAAATATATAGTGGCTTGCGTTGTAGAATTGTATTGGACGGCTTTCGTTGACAACTGTGTAAGGATAAAGTTAATGTACGGAGAAACACATCATGATTCCCCATGGCTCTAACCATATCATAAGATGTATATTATAATCTCCAACCTTATTCACCCAGGTTCCAACCATATTATGATTTGTATAATCTCTAACCATATTTACCCTGGTTCCAACCATTACATATTATGTATATTATAATCTCTACCCATATTTACCCTGGTTCCAACCATTACATAATATGTATATTATAATCTTTAACCATATTTACCCTCGCTCCTACTATTTTACAATATGTCTGATCTCAAACCATATTGACCCTGGTTCCAACCATTACATATTATGTATATTATAATCTCTACCCATATTTACCCTGGTTCCAACCATTACATAATATGTATATTATAATCTTTAACCATATTTACCCTCGCTCCTACTATTTTACAATATGTCTGATCTCAAACCATATTGACCCTGGTTCCAACCATTACATATTATGTATATTATAATCTCTACCCATATTTACCCTGGTTCCAATCATTACATAATATGTATATTATAATCTTTAACCATATTTACCCTCGCTCCTACTATTTTACAATATGTCTGATCTCAAACCATATTGACCCTGGTTCCAACCATTACATATTATGTATATTATAATCTCTACCCATATTTACCCTGGTTCCAACCATTACATAATATGTATATTATAATCTTTAACCATATTTACCCTCGCTTCTACTATTTTACAATATGTCTGATCTCAAACCATATTGACCCTGGTTCCAGCCATATCACAATTTGCATTACCTTCAACCATAATCTCTAACCATGTTCACCTCGGCTCCAGCCGAATCATAATTTGCGCAACGCTTGGAATTAGCGGAGGCGAACAACTCGAGTTTCGGTTTGTTGAGGAAGTTTTGTCAATATCAGACACTAGGTCAAAAAAACATAAATGAACGAAATGAAAGTAGTATAAAATTAAAAACAATCGCACTGGGGCGTGTTCTAAGTTTTAGAGATCCGGAGTCCTCTGCCAATGAAATCGCTTTTAGGCAAATTTAATCACCAATTTTTGGCAATTTCGATGAGAAAATGATCCGAGTAAAATAAATCCCTTTTTCCTTGTTTAAGTAACTAATTTTGGCAAATTTGACCAGAAAATGGAAAATTTGAGAATTGTGTCTAGCAAAACACTAATATGGCAACCTTTCCGGAGAGTAGCTCTGAGGGAACGAATTGAATCGTCCTGCCTCAGTGGATGAAGTGGTGAAGTCTTTCCTAGCCATTGAGCGCTCTTTGCACTCCACCCACTCCACTTGAGGGACCTTTTCTTGCCCGTTGTTGACGCCGTTAAGGCAATTAGCGGCCCTCTCGTGTTGATTGGTGCCGTGGTGGGGCCTCACTCCACTCATGGTATCAGTGATACATGCGGGCAACACCTCGGCTGGCCTTTTTCCATTAACACGTTCCCTGCAAAAAGGCCCACCGGTGGTCACTTAGGGGATTTTCGTAACGCTGCTGACCGACCTGCAGTCACCAACTCACGCTGCTGACCGACCTGCAGTCACCAACTCACGCTGCTGACCGACCTGCAGTCACCAACTCACGCTGCTGCCCGACCTGCAGTCACCAACTCACGCTGCTGCCCGACCTGCAGTCACCAACTCACGTTGCTGACCGACCTGCAGTCACCAACTCACGCTGCTGACCGACCTGCAGTCACCAACTCGCGCTGCTGACCGACCTGCAGTCTCCAACTCACGTTCTGACCGACCTGCAGTCACCAACTCACGCTGCTGCCCGACCTGCAGTCACCAACTCACGTTGCTGACCGACCTGCAGTCACCAACTCACGCTGCTGACCGACCTGCAGTCACCAACTCACGCTGCTGACCGACCTGCAGTCACCAACTCACGCTGCTGACCGACCTGCAGTCACCAACTCACGCTGCTGACCGACCTGCAGTCACCAACTCACGCTGCTGACCGACCTGCAGTCACCAACTCGCGCTGCTGACCGACCTGCAGTCTCCAACTCACGTTCTGACCGACCTGCAGTCACCAACTCACGCTGCTGCCCGACCTGCAGTCATCAACTTAATTTTCGTAAATTCTTGATGATAGGTAAATGAAGGCCCGGTCCAGTTAATGTGTTTTATTACAGCCATTGCTTACTACAATGGACTTTAAATTTGAGTTATATAAAAGACTTGAATTAAACCCACCTCAAAAACGTGTTAATGTAAACTTGAAGTTGTTTTAACAATGCAACCAATGTGTTGAAACATGTGAACAAAGTGTTAATGATACGCCTTACGTTCAAATAAATGCAGTTTGTGTGGCATAGTTTTGACTTCAACATTAGTCAAAATACACAGCAATAGATGAAAATATGACGCCGGATGTTGTGAAATGATCTTTTCATAAGACATAGAACTGCCTTATCATTACAGCGAAGTACACTCCAAGAGATGAAGACCCTTTCATATCAGTAATAGAATGAAAAAAGACTGTAGTACCATTCTTTTTAAAGTCTATGTGTCTATGTCTAGATTATATTTCAGTGAAGCACGGCTGGTTGGAATCATATTAACTTTACTTGACTTTCGTGTGGTCAGTCAGACGACCCAGAGAAGTTGAGAGCAATTGACCGCGAGGAGTCAAATACAGCTAATGTTACCGCAAAAACTCGTCAGATGCAAGAGAGGACAAAAACCACAAAAAATAGGCTTTGGTTTCTGACTACTGCTGCAACTAGAGGCCTGCTGGAACTTATTTGGGGAGTACGCCGCTCATCAACATTTAGTTGAATACAAGCAAGTGCCTCAATCTCTTAGCACATTGGCTGCGTATTGGTACATATGTTTACCACTAGTTGACTTGCTTATTTGCGTACCTGTATCAATAAATAGCATTTCAATGGTCTCTCACTACCTTCATTCAAATAATTTAAATAAGAGTGTGGGGTACAAGTTCAAAATGTTATGTATGTGCCTTGGACACCAGTATATGCCTTGGACACCAGTATGTGCCTTGGACACCAGTATGTGCCTTGGTCACCGGTATGTGCCTTGGACATCGGTATGTGCCTTGGACACCAGTATGTGCCTTGGACACCAGTATGTGCCTTGGACACCAGTATGTGCCTTGGGCACCAGTATGTGTCTAAATTTCTTCAAGACATGTCTTCAAGTATAACCCTAGAACACAAACTCAAAAAAGCGTTCAATGATAATAACTTCAACGTTAGTCATGAGAAAAAGTTTCAGTGTTTTCAAAGTCTTCTAAAATCTCTCGTACAGTAATAATCATTGTATATTAAAAACTTTGGTGAAACGGTAACTGAGAGCCCAGGAATGTGGTTTTGTGCTTTTATTTTATTTTTCAAATAAGGGGTAGGGGTAGACCATTTTTTCAAAACAGCGGTAATTTTTGCACATAATTTAAGACGGTGTAATATCTGCTGTGTGGTTCTTGTAATAGCGTTAATAACAGATTTGTGTCGGATGAAACAGAATTTTAGGGCTAAGTGATGCGGGCTTTTCCATAACACACGAATGTGAATTTAAGTGGTATATGTATTTTAGTAAAACACGAATGAGTGGCTAGGTGATGGGGGCATTTCCATAACACACGAATGTGACGTTAATTGGTATAGGTATTTTAGTAAAACACGAATGTGGGGCTAAGTGAGGTATCTAAGTAAAGCAAGAAGTGACTGAGAGATGTAGGTATTTTGACAAAACACGGATGAGAAGTTGAGTAAGGTAAAAAAATTTAATCAATCACCAATAAAGGAGTTTATAATGTGCGGATTTTGATAAAACACAAATAAGCGGCTAATTAATGAAGCCATTTTTTGCTAAAAAAAAAGCCGAGTCATTGTATGCACGAAACTTCGAGACTTGAAATGAATTGCACATTGGCATTGACCATAAAATTGACCATTAAAAACTGGACGGAGCTTGTGAACCAATTCAACCTTGAAACTGTGGGGAGCTTCGTTTGTGGAGCTCATGAGCCATCGCCCAACATGGAGGGCTGAAGTCCAAGGCGGGATTTTTCAATGAAATACCTTCCATTGAATAAGTCTTTGACACAAGTATACGACTAAAAAGATGGAACTTTGAGGTCTAAAGCGGGACTTTTAATTGTAAGACTTCAGTATTAAGTAAGTCTTTAGCAGGGCTCGATTTTCAAATTATATACGTCGTATTAAGTAAGTCTCAGTAGATTCACTGCGTCAGATTTACCCGTATGATGACTCTATTTATTTTAAATCCAGTCAAGGTACGCAAAAAATCAGCCATCTTAAGCAGCGTGGTTTTACACCAAGTGCTGCTGAAGAGTGTCTTTTTGTCTCAGACCTTGGCATTTTCAGCAAAAACTCTTTACGTGCAGGCTGGTGACGAGTATAGCTATGCCAATACAGGTCATCACATGAAAAGATCCACTGCCAGCACTTGAAAAAGTTGTAGGTGCACCGCGTCTAAGCGTTGATGCCCCGTAGGCAAGACTATGAAATCCCAAATCGGTTTCGTTTTCACAGCCAAGACTCTGCCTGAAAAATTTTCTAGGGTATATGTCTGTAATTTAATACGTTGCTTGCGATACGACCCATCGGTGGGTCGTTTGAAAAATTTAAACAATTTTTTTTAATTAATGGCTTATAATGAGCCCAGATATCTAAAATTGCAAACAACTGTTGACTTTAAGTAACTTCAGTTTTGCCCATAGCAGTCAACATGCTAAAGATTCCTAGGCGGATAAAATGTTGATATTGTACACAAAAAGATAAAATCTTAACACGTTGACTACGGAGTGGGACAAATGCGTACCACTAGATAAATTGTTCATACAGGCACCAACATAAATGAATAAGGTTAACATCGGCATCTTTGGGATGCTTTATTTCCAATCAAGCCTGATACATATGATCTTAGCATTGGTTTTTCAAATGTCTTATAATTAACCCTATATATAGGACACCATGACGGTTCCCCCGTAAAGCCGGTACCCATTTCCGACACCTGGGTTGAGTGGGGTATTGTGCTTGAGCTTTCCCTTATACCCAACGGGGAAAATCTCCGCGCCAGCGCTGGGAACGAACCCGCGACTTCCAGCATACAAGTCCGATCCCTTAACCGCTGTACCACGGAGAGCAATAACCGTTCAAACCATTCCGCTAACTCTTTTTGAAGGAATTTTATCATACGAGAAAAATGTTATTGAGCACTTAAATTTTATACATTTCTCAAATGGATGGAATCTTATTCGGGCAGGTAAATCGGTTTTCCCAGTCTTCTTTGTACAACATAACGAAATCAACTTTACGACCCGCGCCATCGTAGTCAACGTGTTCACTCAATTTCTTCTTCAAAACCTACGTCATCAGTGGAGATTTTCGTTTTAACCTTGGGGAATCCCACTACATTGTGATAATTCCCTTGTTTTGAAGCGTGAATGCTCAGTCATGGCAACACTTCATACGGGGGAAAAAATCTGACGAAATCAACCACCTTCAAACTACTTACAAAAAACATCCAACACTTGCATCACATGCGCATCTTTTTCAGTTCCCTATCTATCCTTTTCCGCTTCACCTCTTCTCTTCCCGACACACTCTGTGTCAAACTCTCTTTCTGACTTTCCTATAAGCATCGTTCGTTCGTTCGACGCACTCAAGTTGCATAGGATGGCTATCTTTAATGAAATGTACTGCTTCTGACGGTTGTTTCTCGTTCCTACATTTTGAAGCGTTGGGAGTTGACCTTTCGATTTCATAGGACGAATTTTTTTCATCCACTTCTAGAGTGATGATTAAATTTATCATCGATATTTTGTTTCAAAAGCTCACAACTTTTCAAAATAAAATATGGTGGTCGAAGTTCGTTGGTACATGGTTGGCCCACAGAATACTTTACGCCTATGAAACCTCGCAAATTTGAACTACTTCTGGCCAAGTGCAAGAGAAATCGTGTTAACACTTCGTCGTTTCCTGTATTGTTTAAATAACATTGGTTTCAAATGACAGTCTTTCCTCTTCGTCATTTATTCGGCATTCCGTTTTTTTCTGATCCTAGTCACCCTGCCGGTTTTGTGCGTGCCCGACAGTAGACATTCATCGTATATTTTCTTCTACGTTATTTATTCGGTATTCCTTTTAGTCATCCTAGTCTCCCTGCTGGTTTCCTGCATGCCCTCCAGTAGACGTTCAGCGTATACGTGCTCAAGGAAAAAAAGAAGTTATGGCCGAATAAGTTTTGTTAGCCTTGCTCAATGCAAAGCCAAACTGGCTTGGGTGGATGCAAGTCTCGGTCAACCGTTGCCTGCAGCCGCAGCTGGGCGTTAAAAAAGATCGACTCTTGATTTTACGAATTAGAAGAAACCCAAATCACATGGACACATTTTGTACTTAATTTCTTTTTAATAAAATTTAGATTTCTTTAATGTATGAATTTAAGCTCTCTTAAGCAACACTAGGGATACATTGCCATCAATCATTTATTTTGACTAGTAACATGGGTATTACAATGCTCATGTGGGTGTATCATTTAAGTGTATTTTCGCTACTTTAAGATATTTTAAAAACCAATGATGTTTTCTACCATCTCTATTGGGAATAAACTGTCTTTTTCTTCTTCTTTTTCCTAAGTTATGGTATATGAATGCGGTTTTCGCTTTTATTTCAATATTAGTGTGCACAAACTTATGCATTTTTCAACCAAGCGTTACGAGGATTGTGTTCTCTTATTTACTTATATTTAAATGCACTGCCAAAATCAGGTTACGGAACGAAGGGAACTCATTTTTGTTGTGCTTTTCTGTCAATCATTTTTGTTTCAATATTTTGCAAGGGTATTACGATACGAATGTGTTATTATCAGTTAAGAATGTTAATGTAAAGGAATTTTACAAACAATGTATCAACATTTCATGTTTCTACTTTATTGGAAATAAAGTGTTTTTCCTTCTTTTATCTTCAAAGATTACACTCTAGTCCATTCTAAAAAGAGAACTTTAGTCCTCATTTAAAAAGCAAACTTTAGTTTCAATCTAATAAATGTACTTGAGTTCATTTCAGTAAGTGAACGTTGAATTGAACATTTTAATAGCATTCCAAAAATCAACCATGAATATTTAATACGGAATGTGCTAGTATTGGGTCACATTAATCACCCGTGACTGTGGAGCAGAACCATAGTAACAAAAGTTATCAAGAACTGAAACTCTAGCCAGAAGCAAACGTGAACCTACTACATATTATACTTGAGACTTCCAGCAAGACTATACTACATCATACAAATGACTCATACTCAAGTTTCATTTTAATATTTTTATGTATTCACCCTGGGGCACTTTCATGTGCAGGAATTATTGGTACTTGTGTGTTATCTGTCACCACTTGTTTAGGGTAACAAGTGTTTTAGGGGAAAAAGTGGAAAATGTAATTGTTTTATGTATATTGAATTGGTGTTCTGGACAGTATAAATGGATTTCTCATGTGAGAAAGTATCCTTGTTTTCGGTTGGTAGTTTAGAGACAGACTCACTAAGCAGCAAATTATGTACTGAATTTTGTGTTATATTGAATAAGTAGGCCGGTGATATTTTTTATTATTTAAAAGAATAAGCCAATGAAGTTCTTCGTTCGTTGTTTTAACGACGTATTCGCTTTTTCGAAAAGCGAATAGGGAGCGAATTATAAAAAGTATACAAATTTTTAAAAAAAGTTGTGAGGTTCATTCGAAGTGCATGCTTGAAATTGTGCAATAAATTCCATTATATAAACAGCAGGGGAAAGCGTACTGAATTTTAGAAAACAATCAGGGTCACACTTTGCTTGTTCATGACTCTGGATTTCATCAAAATATTATAAAATTCGGAAATAAATCGCAAAAACTGCTCCCGTGAAAATAACATTTAATTTTTCTTTACGGTAGTTCAACTTTGGAAAGAAAACTAGAAAACGAGATTTCTTCTAATAAAAATTATACAAAAAACATTATTGATTTTTGTAATCTTTCTACATGAAGATCCTTAGTTGGTAAACATTTTCAAATATGCAGAATTTTACCTGGAATTTTACCTGAGGAAGACCCGTAAGTGAAAAAAATCGGATGGTGCCAAACCATAGATATTTTCTATGACTAAAACATATATATATATATTACAGTTATAACTCATGGAATTAAAATGGCGCACATTGGTACGCACCTTGGCCTGGTAGAAAAATGACACTGAGCATCAGTGGAAGGTACATCCAATTGGCCCCCATCATTGCGTATAAGTTTGAATCAACTTTACGTTCTTCGTCCGGACACAAAACACCCTTACACTACCACTGCTGGAGCTCAACTGAGCAGTGTTGCCAAGACGCTCCGGGTCAGCGTGTCTGGAATATGAGGAGGTCTGCATAAATCAAGAATTTTCAGACAAAAAAAAAACTTTGAAGTTAGAGAACATTTCAAAGTTTTTGATAGAAATGTTTTTGTAAAACGTTTTAATGTTTTTTAGCAGGTAAAATTCTTCGATAGGGGAATGATGTGCAACAGGATATCTAAATTAACATAGATTGCTGGAAATAAACTTATCATTGTACAATCTTTACATTATTGGTAATTTCTCAAACCCTAATGGCTAATTATTTTTAACCAGTTCATCAGAACTCAACTAACGAAAAAAAACTTTTCTCCAAACAAAATACTACTACTCATTGAAAGCCAAACCGATGTTTTTAATTCATTTCAAGCACATTGAAGAAATATCCGCGGTTCGACCACTTTCAATGCGACATCCCGGTCTTGCAGAATCTGCAAGCGTAGAAAGACGCTGTGTCTGTCGTCGTCACCAACCTCCCCTCTTTTCCATCAGCTTACGTCAGATGTGCCCAACCTTTTTTTCGCTCCGAACCCTTAAAGAAATTTCAACCGAACCTCGCATCCCTTGAAATAAAAATGCCTACCTATGGCCAAACTCATAATAAATACCTGAACTTTCCTCGTACCCAGTGGAAGAAAATTGTCAACACATAGCCAATTTCCTATCATTTACATGAACTTTTCTCGCACCCCCGTGAATAAAAATGTTAATTTATAGCCAATATCCTATCATTTTCCTGAATTTATTTCGCACACCCAGGAATAAAAGTGCTAACATGTAGCCAATATCCTATTAATTAATTATTAATATTGGGAACCACTGGTTTAATTGGGTATAGTGCGGCTTGAGCCTAAGTTGTGGCTTTGAAGATAAGAAGAGGTTGGTAATATTTCATTGATGTAGATTGCGATGATTAAATATTATAATGTGCACGTACGTTGCTATCTAAAAAGTGTACTCAAACTTACGCTAAATCTGACTTCCGTCTGTCGTGTTCCAAGTTTTCTCACCAGTCAGAAAATATATGAGCAGAATGTGTTCTCTATTAAAAATAAATTCACAATTTACGAAGTGTCCTCAAAAATTTATCCACTCACCGATACAAGTATACATGATACTGGATAATGAAAACACGGTGATCTTTTATTAAGCTACTTTTTAAAAGACTGAAAACTAAAAAAATAAACCTGAATTAAACTGATGTATAGTTCCGCAACCATATATATGTATATGTATAGTTTATATATGTATAATTTTATATATATACATTGTTTAGAGGATAGAATTTTTGCGAATACCCTGTCTCCGTATAAATATATTGAGGATGAATTTTTTGTTGAATCTTCAGAGCGAACAACCACCGAATGACACCACGCTCTATAATACAAAGACCTGACACCGTAAGGTGAGGCTGGTCAGATCGAGTTTGTAGTCTGACTTAATCTACCTTTTCTTTTTTTCGTACATATTCTGTAAAGAAGGTCAGTTGTTCAGATGCTTCTCACGAGGCATTGGATATTTTTAAATTCATTTCAAGCACTTTAAAGGCCGCGGTTCGACCACTTTCAGTGAGATATTCACTTCTGCAGAATATGCACGCGGACAAGAACTCTGAGTCTCTCGTCATACATGTATGCCAGACCCAGAAAACGAGCGAGCACCAACAGAAAAAGAGCTAACTGCACCAGTTTAAAAAATTAATTTTCGCAGGTCGTAGAAGTCATTCCGAGTCTACTCAGTGCGGTCCAACAGAAAAAAAAACAAGAAACAAGGCGTAAGGAATGTGTTGCTCAGACAATATAAAGTAATGACTTGCGATTCTTCATGCTGAATCATTTCAGGAAAGTCTCGCAGTAAACACATAAGCAACTGAGGCTCAATAAGTTTGTCAAATCAACAATAATGGTTACATGATTATTGATCATAGGAATTTATTTATTTATAAAGGCTAACAATTCTATTGGTATATCGGAAGCTGAGTGTCCCTGAAAGTGATAAGTACGTGTCTATGAACGTAGTACGTGTCATAGGCGTGTCTATGAACGTAACGAGTCTTCACGCCTATGATTACTTAAAACTACATAGTGTACATGGCCCGTCCAAAATGACGGGATTCGATATTTTGCTTGAATAAATCTTGCAGATGGATTAAAATATTTTTGTACTTGTGCACTGGCGAAACTAGTATCACAGATACGGTTATTCGGCACATCTTTCTTGATTCCAATGAGTGGCAAATTAACAGTCTCCCTCATATATTAACGTCATTATTACCCCTATTGGAATTATTAGTGAACTACCCTTTAGGGAAGAAATTCATCGATAAATATAATGTACTGACACTATATTTTAGAAAGAGGGCCGGGAATTCCTTTAGGGTGTCAAAGGGCAAAACTATGATAGGTACTCTAAATCAAAAGCACAGGTTCAACGATAGTATTCTCAAGGAAATTTTGATGTTTTATTAATTGCTAACAATTGGCGCTTTTAAGTCAACTGCTGTGGGAGAAAAGGAGAGACAGACTTAATGAATAATATGCTCAGGATTTCACTAAAATCGCCTGAGAAGTTCAATAGAACAAACTGTTGTCAGATATAGTGCTATGTAATTTTGTAAAGTTTCTCTGCAGGTTTTGAGCTGTTTGTGGAAGCGAATTGTTTTCACTGCAGTCACTTCCTTTCAAGTTCCAAAAGAATTAATTTAATAAACCATACAACAAATGTTTGTAATTTCACACGTTTTCTACAGAAATTTTTTTTCGGGTTTAAAATTAGATGTAGTTCTCACTATGCAGTCGGTTCACAGACAGAATATTTTTAATGAAATCAACACAAACGTGACAATTGCTCATAATATTGTTCAACACGAAGTTATATTTACTCTGGCAAAGAAATTCCAATCCTTGAAATAGTTTAAGAAATGGTCCGAACTTTCCAAGAAATGGTCTAAACTTTTCTATAGGATCTTTTCCAGATCAGCCCCGCCACTAATGCAACATATAAGTTCACGCACTTTTAACTTTCGAAATAACGCATCTATCGACATAAAATTACTCTCAAACGAAAGATGAAAGCATTCTTTCTTTCCGTATCGTAGACGGTACGGAAACGGTTCTGTGTAAACTACTCAAATTTTAGGATTTACTGATCTGGCTCGCGCCCGTCAAAATGCATAAGTTCACCCACTTGTAACTTTCGAAATAACACATCTATCGACCTCAAATTGCTCATGAACAAAAGAATATTTTAACCTTTCATTTGAGAGTAATTTGAAGTCGATGGGTGCATCATTTAGAAAGTTACAAGTGGGTGAATTTATGTGCTGCATTAGTGGCGGGGCGCATCTGGAAAAGATCCCTTTTCTAGTCGCCGATGGTTGTTTACGAGGCCAGAAGGAGATGATCTTGGAGAAAACCTTCCACAAAATATTTGCTTCTTAATTTTTTTCTCCCTTCGCTCGTATATTGTATATTCTGCTTTTACTCATTTTTACCAAAATCCCATGTGTGAACAGTGGATAGAGCGTTTATTGCAGTCATCTACTAACTTTCATTTTCTGTGGTTGGAATTGTGATTCTGGTGGGCTAACTAATAACAACTTCATATAGGCCATTTTGAAGAACGACATGTATTGAAAAAAATTATTTCCGCAATGAAAAAACACGACACGCCAACGTGTTCACAAATTTCTTACCGTAAGACAATCATTACGATTTTGAATTTTGTGGTTTTGTAGTCGACAAGTGATGACATCCTTCACAGTTAGACAATAAATTTTGTTTGTAAAATGAAATTAATGTCCGATAATAAGGCAAAGAGATCTCAAGTTGCATTTTTTTTTGTCTCAAAAAATAAATAAAATAAATGAGGTTTTTTTCATTTTTAAAATTAATTTGATCATTATGTGAATTACACTATTTATCTCATACTCATATACCATTTGACCATAACATATTACTCTCGAAACTTCATTGTTATGGTATTCGTGGGGTTGCCCATGATTGGTTCAGATCATACCTAACAAATCGGAAGCAATACGTTGTCATTGACGACGCAAAATCGGACCCACAAAAAAATAGCCATGGAGTTCCACAAGGATCTGTTCTTGGGCCTCTCCTTTTTCTGATTTTTATCAATGATATTATTAAATTTACATCATTTTTTAAATTCATACTTTTTGCCGATGACAGTACGCTTTCTGCGGTCCTTCCGAACGAAAATCCCACTACGATTGCGGAGAGTATAAATAATGAACTCCATAAGGTTTCACTGTGGCTTAAAGCTAATAAAATAAGCCTCAATATCGATAAAACAAATTATACTACGTTCTCATACAAGAAAAATATATCTCTACCATCCATTAAAATTGGCGAAGGTGAAATCAAAGAAACGAACTCATGCAAATTTCTGGGCATCATAATAGATAAACATCTGACCTTCAAAGAGCACATCACTCATATTAGTTCTAAATTATCAAAATCCATCGGAATCCTGAATAAAGTTAAAAATTTCCTGCCTGAAACAGCCTTACTAATGCTTTATCGAACGCTCATTTCACCATACCTGCAATGCGGAATAGAAGCATGGCATGGAACTGATAAAAATAAAACTAATATAATTTTTACTCTGCAAAAAAGAGCCATCAGAGCGGTAAAGAACCTAGAATATAATGCTCACACAAATGATTCATTCAAAAATTTACAAATACTTAAGCTCTCGGATCTCTACAAAATCTCCATCTGCAATTTCATCTACAAAACATTAGCAAATGATGGCGACAATAGCCTTCAACAGTTATTAACTGCGCAAACTGGTCATCACGACCATTTAACACGAAATAAAAGTAAATTCATGCTTCCTTATTATTCAAAGGCCCGCTCGCAACATAGTATACTATTCGTTGGAACTAAAACCTGGAACTCAATACCTGCGGAGATCCGTGAAAGTAATTCTTACAAGGTATTTAAAAGAAATCTTGAGTCTCACTTCTTATCAGAATACTAGTCGTGTAAGATCACCAAGTCAAATCCTGCCTCCTACATGTCTGGTCCTAATAATGCAATTTGCCATGAGTAATATCGCCGATTTTCAGTCTGCTCCCAAATCGTTATCGAATATACTGTTAAATATTGTCCATATGACCTATATTGTAAAATTAAACATCAATATCGAGTTCATTATCCTGTTGATCAGTCTAATGCGAAACTAGGCTAAGTGAATTAGGTTAAACATAATTGTACGCCCTAGAATAATGTAATGGTAGGATGCCCTAGAAGTCGCTGAACTTATTCGGGCCCACAGGTAGCTATACTCAACTCTGACCATTGTATTAGACTTAAGAAACATTCTACCTCTGTATCTCCTGTGGTAAATAAATTGTTTAAATTGTTTAAATTGTTTAAATTTGTCACCAATTTCCAAAAATTCCTAAATTTCTTTTATTAATCAATCCGTGTGTTTCACAACCCTTAGCGAGGTACAATACAACGTTCTAAAGCTATCATGTTTTTTCTAATCTAAAACCAGTTTCTTTTTGTCGAAAACATCACTTGCATACAAGGACTTCCGATGACGGACATTTTAATTTTTGGCCCAAAAATGCAATTAGGTATATCTCCACACCGCTGGCACGAATTAGGGAAATGTAGCAGAATCTGTCGATTATAAAACAGTTCCCCTAAAACTTTAAATACTTTGATGAATTTCATTTCATTTCAAGAGAGACTCGTGTCAGAACCGTAAACATCGTTTTGGTTGCTATTTAACACGTTAAGTGCGGCGGGTTAAACTGAAGGTCAATATCCAGCTCAAATTTAGAGTCAATTGTAGTAAGAAATTTTGAAAATAGAAAATATTGACTGGATCATGCCTTCATTTAACTTTCATTTAGTATTTATAAAATTTGAGTCAGTGACTACTGGTCGGCCAGCAGCATTATGGAAATAACCTAAATGACCACCGGTGGGTCACGCCGCACTTAACGTGTTAAAGCACACATAACGCCATTTAATGAGTCTTTTTTTCAGTGAGTGGTAAATATTTATAGATTTCAAATGATGTGCTTCGTTCGTGCCTCGGAAAAATAAATGATGTCATAAAGACAATCCGCAATGATGAGGCTTACTTCACAGGGGAAATTTTCATATCAACATTTCACATTAATCAGCCAATTAACTTCTTGTATTATTAGTGTTCCCGCAACAAACATGTCACGAGTTGAATAATCATAACTATCATTCAGTTCCTTGTTGGTCTGTAGTGATCTTAAATTAAAAGAAAACAGCCCGTTTAGTTTCATTTCAGTATTTCACTGATATTCATTAAGAGGACAGGCCTGTTGTAGCCGCAGTCGGTAATTTTTTGTCCAGTTTTCTTAACTAAGATTGCCGAAGTAGAAAACGTAGAATAGTTGACGCCCGATCGAGGGCAAGGTAGGCAGAAGCATGTGGGCGAGGCTAGGGTCGGTGCGAGCGAACTATTAGGTAGGTATAAAGTGGAAGAATAGAACTGTTCATTAAACTAAGTCATTGTTCTCGTGCAACAGTTTTCATTATTCAACTTGAATGCTTATTATACTTATCTTGCATTTGTTATCGTGGTACTTCTCAATTTCATATCGTATTATTTAGTCGTTTATTTTTACAGAAACCGTTCGTACGTTAGGATGTGTGCTACTGAAGTGGGTACCAGAATAAAAGCGAAATTACCCTTTGAGTTTCACGACCTATCTATTCGAACGCGTGAAATTGTTCATGAATAAGCTGAGGAAGAAATCGTCCTTTCGTCTTCTTCATTTGTTTCTAGAAGTAGCCCCGACATATGCCGCCGGTACCACTCTTCTAGCCTTTCCTTCGTTCGGGTACCAGAAGTGAGCTTCATTTCTCCACAAGTTGTCATGAAACCTTCCACTTTCTCCAAAGTTCTCCGTATACTTTAGTCACATGCTTCTTATTATCAGAAGAAACGTAATGAGAAACGATCTCTTATTAGATTCCTCTGATGTTAATAAGAAGCTTGTGACCAAAGTATACGCAGAACTCTGGAGAAAGTGGAAGGTTTCATGACGACCTGTGAAGAAATCAAGCAAACTTCTGATACCCGAACGAAGGAAAGACTAGATGAGTGTTACCGGCGGCATATGTCTTCAATCGTCGAATTCCGCATCAGAGTTAACACGTATCTTCAAGGTGAAAGTGCTCCGCAACGACTAAAATCCCTACCAGCTTCGCCAAAAGGGTCTCTCCGCTCCGGTACTTCGTCTGCGCGACTGAGCTTAGCCCGACTCAAAGCTAGAGTCCTTGCTGAGGAAGAGTACAAAAAGAAAATGTCTAACACAGAAGAAGCGGAAGCACTGCCAAGGGAAAAAAGGCGAAAAGCTGAAGAGGAGAAACTGAAGACAGAGAAAAAGTGCTGGAAAAGGAGATCAGAATTTTAGAGTCCCACCAGAGTGCCAGTGATCAGAACACGCATGTTTACATCGTTCAAAATCTAGTAAACGTTCAGTTGTCGGGAACATTCCTAGTTTAGATGACGCCAGGAAGGATTTAGCTTCTGTCATCCGTAAACAAAATGAGATTTCAGAGCGCCTGGGGAAGACGCACGAGAAGGCTTCCCTGCCAAGGAAGGAGGTACAACCGTTTGACGGTAAAGACGCCACTACATTTCATCGTTTCCTTCAGTCGTTCAAGCGAACCATTGAAGTAAAATGTGACGACGATGCTGATCGTTTGTATTATCTAGAACAGTACATGGCAGGATCCGCCAGAGAGTTGGTGCGAAGCTGCAGTCACTCTAATGTTGTAGAAGCATACGCCAATGCAACAATTTTGCTAAACAGAGTACGGCAACGAGTATTTGGTGTCTTCGGCGTACCTAGATAAACTTAATAATTGGCCGCAAATTAAAAGTTAGGACGGAGTGTCCTTGCACAACTTGTCAACATTTCTAATGACATGTAAAAATTTCATGGAGAACATCAATTCGTTGAATCATCTAAATAGCCCTAAGGAGCTAATGAATATAATCCTTAAGTTGTCATACGAAATGCGGAGAAGATGAAGAGATCTTGCCCTAAGACTTGCTGAAGAAAAGAAAAGCATTAATTTCAATGAGTTGGTGGCATTTGTCAACAGGCAATCTGTTTTAGTCAACCAGCCAGTCTTCGGGAGCCTTGTCGATTCCGGTAAAGGAAAACAAGAGTACCCCAAGAACAAAATCTTGTCTACGAAAACGGAGGCTTTAGAAAGTCAACCGGTTAAGATCAACAAAAATCTTTTCTGCAACTACTGTAAGAAAACTAATCACGCTTTAGAAGAGTGCAAGTTTTTTCTGAGGAAACCGGTGACGGGAAGGAAGGACTTTCTATTAAAGTCCCATCTGTGTTTCGCCTGTCTACAGCCTGGTCATCTGGCGAAGGGATGTACCAAAAAATTAGTGCACAATTTGTTCTCGAAAACACCCTACGGTGTTGCACGACGTCTCTTATAAATTTCAGCAAAAAAAAAACATTCAACCAAAACCAGAGACCGTCAAATCTGCGGATGTCGCTACAGAGACTTCTGACGGTAGCGTAAGTTACGTGACAGGGGCTGGTGGTAAAGTATTTTGTACGGTGATCCCTGTTATTGTTAGAGTTCAGGGTGCTGGGAAACCGGTAAAAACTTATGCAGCGCTAGACAATTGCTCCTCTAGCTGTTTCATGAGTAAAAACTTTATTGCAAAACTGGGTGTAAAGGGGACTGAATCTACCTTGAAACTAACCACTATGAATAAACTCTCCACTGTTAGCACCAATGTCGTGAATAATGTTAAAGTCTCTGATCTAGATAATAACGTAAAAAGATGTGATACCAGTAGTCTATGCTCAACAATGTTGGCCTTTCAGTGCGGACGACATTCCAACCAAAGAAATAATTGCTCAATATTCGCACTTGCGAACTGTACCCTTTAGATTTATTGATGGGGAAATTGGAATGTTGATAGGCATGAACCGTCCCGAGTTGTTGAAACCTCTAAAAACAATAGGCGGCAAATGGAATGCTCCTTACGCTTTGCTGCATGGATTAGGGTGGGCATTTGATGGCCGAACTGATTTTTCAAGTAACGGTGTATTTTCTCATAGAGTAAATGCTACTAATCTTGATGATATCGAAAATCAGCTCGATAAATTTTTCGCCACAGATTTTGTCGACAATTTGAGTGCAAAATTAGCCATGTCTCGAAACGATCTGAAATGGTTGCGCAAGGTTGAAGAATCGATAAAACTTCGTGCGGATGGTCATTATGAAGTAATTTTGCCTCTGAAGGAAAACTTCGACTTTCCGAATAATAGAGATAAAGTACATGCCGCTTTCATTAGTTAGATGCGCCGTATGCAGCATGATCACTCATTTTAACGATAACAAAAAAATTCATGCAAATGGTGCTAGAGTCTGATTACATGGAAAGGTTCCCTGCAGACGAGGGTGAGCCAAGTAGTGGCAAATGTTGGTATTTGAGCCACCATGGTGTATACCATAAAGAAAAGAAATAATTGCGTGTAGTTTTCAATGCGTCCCTTAAATTCAAAGGGGTGTCACTCAACGATTTTCTGGTGCCTGGTCCTGATCTAACAAATAGCCTTTTGGGGGTACTACTTAGGTTCAGAGAGGGAAAAATTGGGATAATGGGAGACATTAGCAAAATGTTTTATCAAGTAAGGGTGCCTGTAGAGCATACAAATTTACTTCGATTTTTCTGGTTCGAAACAGATAGCTTGGACTCGAGGCCAGTGGAGTTTAGGCTGAAAGTGCATTTGTTCGGAGCGGTTTCGAGCCCTTCAGTTTCTAATTTTGCGCTGAAAAAGGTATCTGAAGATTTTCAGATGAGTGAGCGCTGTAAAGATGCTATTAATGATAGCTCTCACGTAGACGATTTGTCGATTGCTACGAACGATAGTTCTAGTGGGGAGAGTCTACTTAACGAACTAAGAAACTCGCTACGTATAGGGGGATTTCATTTGAGCGATATAGTCAGCAATTCGACTGAAATCTTAGAGCCGGTGCCTTTTCACGATGTGAAAGTAAATGTAAAAACCGTAAACTTGGCTGCTAACGAGGTAGAGTGTGAGCGCGCACTCGGTATTGCTTGGAATATTGTTAATGATGCATTGGGATTCAAAATTAATTATGAAAGAAAGCCTGTCACTCGTAGAGGTGTGTTGTCTACTATAAACGGAGTGTTTGACCCGCTGGGTCTCTCAGGACCGGCCATTGTGCCTGGCAGAAAGATCTTTCAAGAGACCTGTAAATTGAAATTAGATAGGAATGATAATCTGCCCGATGAATTGGCTGCTAGGTGGGAAAGCTGGTCAGCACACTTGCCAATGCTTAGTGGATATGAATTAAGTCGTTGTTATTGCTCAAATGTTAACAGTATTCACGAAATTCATTATTTTTCTGACGGTAGCGAAGTGGCATACGGTGCCGTGGCGTACTTACGCTCGATCAATGAAAATGGCGCGATTACCACCGCACCAGTTATGGCTAAGGTAAGACTCGTGCCTTGGAACAATTCCATAAAGACTATCCCGCGAATAGAATTGAATGCAACTAGATTGTCTGTTATTCTTAAAACCATCTTGAATACAGAACTAAAAATCCCTATTAAAGACGAAAATTTTAGGGCGGATAGCACTACTGTCCTCAAATACATTAATAACGACAATCTGAGGTTCCAGCGCTTTCTAGCGAACATGCTCGCCTTTATAAATTCCTGCACGGACAAATCTCAATGGAGATACGTCCCTAAAAGGGATAACCCAGCTGATCATAAGGGGTGTCAGTAAAAACCTTCCTGACTTTGAATCGCTGGAAGCTTGGGCCAGAATTTTTGAGGTGCTCGAAAGAGCACTGGCCGTGTTATACTGTCCAAACTAAAATTTCTGATCTCGATCCTGAAGTAAAAAGGCAGAAGGTTCTGGCTGTTGAAGAAATTGATGATCCTATAGATAAAATTTTGAATTCCTGTTCGAGCCTTCTTGATTTGTTCGTTAAACTTGCGTGGTTCTTAAGATTCAAAACCTATCTGTTGAACTCTGCCGCATGTCCGCTTGGCGGAATAACTGTCGGTGAACTTGAACTAGCAGAAGGCGAAGTTTGGAAGGCGATTCAGAAGAAATATTTCTGATACGGTTACAAGCTTGAGCACTAGCAAACCCCTTCCTCGATCAAATCCTTTGAGAAAGCTAAACCCATTTGTAGAGAACGGGGTCGTTAGGGTCGGCGGACGCCTGCAGAGGTCACAAGAATCGTTTTCATTTAAAACATCCCATTTTGCTGCCCAGGAACGACAGAGTTGTCAAGCTATTAGTCGAACGAGAGCATGCAACTTCGGGACATATGGGCAGAGAAACTATTCTTGCCTCATTGCGACGCAAATATTGGATTGTCGGTGCTACTACGCAGATTAGAAGCGTAATTCAAAACTGCATTCATTGTAGGAAGCGTCAGGGTGCTCCCAGTCATCAGATCATGGCTAATCTGCCTGCTGACAGAGTTACGGGAGATGATCCTCCTTTCACTAAGACTGCAATCGCTTTTTTTTTGACCATTTTTCGTGCAATACACTTAGAAATTGCTCATTCTTTGGAAACTAATTCTTTTCTAAATGTTTTTCGTAGGTTTGTTGCTCGCAGAGGCAACGTGAGAATGGTTCGTTCGGACAACGGTACGAACCTGGTTTCCGCCGACAAAGAATTAAAGTCAGAAATAGAGAAGTGGAATAAGCTCCACATTGAAAACTGGATGCGACAAAAAGCAACAGAATGGCACTTCCAGCCCCCCGCTGCCTCTCATTTTGGAGGAATTTTTGAACGGGAAATCCGTTCAGTGCGCAAAGTCTTGAGCGCTCTGATGAACGAGCAACCATTGAAATTAGACGATGAACACTTGTCTACGCTGTTTTGTGAAGTCGAAGCGATCCTCAACAACCGCCCACTAACGGCGGTGTCGAATGATCCCCAAGATTTGGACGCAATTCCGCGAAATCACTCGCTTCTCTTGAAATCCCAGGTTACATTTCCACCGGGATTGTTCAATAAAGACGACATGTACGCACAACGCAGGTGGGGCCAGGTACAATACTTGGCTGACGTCTTCTGGACTTCGATGGCGGAAGGAATATCTGCCCCTCCTGCAGCAACGACAGAAATGGTGTCAACCCTTGCGATCACACTAAAAAGGCGATCTTGTGCTCGTCGTAGATCAGCTTTTACCTCGTAATATGTGGAGCTTGGGAAGAATTGTAGAAATTTAGCATGATTCCAAGGGTCAAGTTAGGTCAGCAAAAGTAAAAATTTCTAAATGTAAGGATTCCTCTTTACCGAAGTTTGGAACATCCGAACTTGTCCGTCCTATTGTTAAATTGATCTTACTGCGGCCAGTTGATGAATAGTTTGTGAATGTTTCCTCATTTAAGGGGCTGGAATGTAGCCGCAGTCGGTAATTTTTTGTCCAGTTTTCTTAACTAAGATTGCCGAAGTAGAAAACGTAAAATAGTTGAGGCCCGATCGAGGGCAAGATAGGCAGAAGCATGTGGGCGGAGGCTAGGGTCGATGCGAGCGAACTATTAAGTAGGTATAAAGTGTAAGAATAGAACTGATCATTAAACAGTCATTTTTTTCGTCCAACAATTTTCATTATTCAACTTGTATGCTTATTATACTTATCTTGCATTTATTATCGTGATTCTTCTCAATTTCATATCGTATTATTTGGTCGTTTATTTTTACAGAAACCGTTCTTACGTTAGGATGTGTGCTGTTGAAGTGGGTACCAGAATAAAAGCGAAAATACCCTTGGAGTTTCACGTCCTATCTATTCGAACGCGTGAAATTGTTCATGAATAAGCTGTGGAAGAAATCGTCCTTTCGTCTTCTTCACGTGTTATGATTATTTTTAGAAAATCCTACAATTTCCAGATAATGGTAAAAACAAATCTTTAGGTCATCTTCAATTCAGGGTAATTATCTTTAATTTATAAATCTTTCATTCATAGTTATGATGTGCTCATTGTGCATCAAACATGGAGGCTCTACCCATTGTACACGAAGCACAAAAGTTTCTGAGTAAGTTGTGAACAGCTTTTGCATATGTAGATGGCCTTTAAAGTTTTATTTTCCAGACTAACGGCACACGATTAACATGAGCACTATTGAAGGTAAAAGCTACATGACGTCACAATTGGTCAGTTGGTTTCATAATAATTTGAAGCGTTTTTTCCAAGATTGAAGCCAATTTTATGTTAGGAAAAAGGTTTTACTTACAACTTCAACAGGAAACTTTTTCTTCCGCGTTAGACTTGGTTGTTTTCAGATTATTATTGGCCATATTTAACAATCTCTTTTAATCATTCTCTTAAATCCTGATTTCGCTCTGTTAGAAAATGTCACAGACCATCAAATAAGCCTCGAAACCAACCTTTACAGAAAAAAGATGGAAAATTTGATTTTCATGACAATGAATACTAAACGCTCAGCTGCCCTCCTGTTCTATTTTCTGCATTGAACTTTCACCCAAACAGGAACTGAGGAGTGAGACTGATTACAAACAATTGACCTGAAAAAATTCTTCACCAGTTCAAAGTTGACTGAAACAAACACTCGTCCAGGTTATAATTTACTTGCAGCAATAAGTTTTGAAGTACAAATTTACCTTTAATGTCGCTTGGGGACAATCTATGTCAGAAATAGGGATATTAACTTCGGTAAAATACCGAGCAAGGCAAAATACTTCACTTTGTTTGATGCCAAGTACTGAAATATCGAAACCCAAAACAGTGCTTGTTGAGAGCAGTGTCTTTTTACCTGGTCAGAAGGCTCTAAGCGAACAGATTAATTAAGCTATAATATACGATTTCACACACAAAAAGACGATGAAAATTAAGAAAGAGATCAAATCTGCACGTAGTAATATAGATATTCTCAAAGAATTGTAACAATCTTGAGTGCAAATTTATTCAGAATTCGAGCACGTGGTGGTGCACCCGGGAATTAAACGATATCATATTGTGAAAACCTACGACCACCACGGGCTAAAATCTGCCCTAGTTTTTCTTCTAATACGATGCTTGATTCAAGGCACGAATAACTGGGAACAATTTTATCCGTAAACGTAGAGGTTAGACTAAGACGATGCTTCTAAGTTGAGTATTTACTTCTCAAAAAGAAAGTAAATTTTGCTTCGTAAGCAACTCCAATAAAATGTTAATGGAAAAAATCAAAGAAGTCCACTCTGTTAAAATTGTGAGTAGTCTATACTAAAAACGAACTTTTCTGGCCTTGACCGATCATCAGCTTTAAATTTGCATGCATATACATAGAATTTAATACTATGACTAGGTTATTGTACTCATTATATATAAGCCAGAGATGTTAAAACATCGGTAATCACGATGAGACTGCCAAACACGTACAACATGAACACAGGTAAGCCAGAAAATGAATGCATTGCACGAAGTGAAAGAGTTATAAAGAAAATAACAGAGAATTTCCTGAAGCTACAGTTACCCAACCAAAAGCAAGGGATGCGCACTCTGCATATCATTAAAGTTGTGTTTGTTCTAATGTATGTAAAGAGATTCAATAATTCTAAGTTTCGTTACATTGCGAATAGACCCAAAAATTGTGAAATCAGAATCGGAAATTCTGACATCACACTGTGCCTCTGCATGAGATCTTATGGCAGAGTGTAGAGGGTGACAAAGCCGAGCCCAAGTTCAAGAATTTATTCCCACGTGTTTCGCCAGTCTAACACGTAAGTACGGGTTGGTTAACAACCCGTTTCGTTACATAACGTGTCAGTGTAGACCACACGTTTTTAGTGTAGACTACATACAATTTTAATAATGTGAACTTCTTTGGTTTATACTCTTGACTTTTTATTGAGCATCTACTGTACTGCAGACACGCCAGTGCTGCTGCGACAACGTTTTCAAGATACATTAAAATTAAAATATTACTTCTTCCATCGTTTTGGACGTTCATCCACTTAGAGGGAATACTAATAATGGTGGTCTAAACAATAAAGCAGCAGCACATGCTGTTGATATTGAAATAATGCGTAACTAGACAATAGTGAACACTTGAGCTTGAAATAACTGAAACAAAAGCGCTGTACTGCCGAACACAAAGACACTGGACTGAAAAATCGGAACTTGGGAAAACAAGCTAGCGAAAGCTATTCGCAGCACAAGACTTGAAAAAACCAAAACGAGTTATTCTGAAATCTTAGGAAATGATACTGGATAATGCAAGGAAACGGAACTGCATGCATAAATTTACAGTGGTCGTTTACAGCTCAGGCCCGTACTTGAAGCACAACACTGGGTACCAATAAAAAGACTCTTTTCCTGAGATAAAAAGGACACCATCACTTCTGAGTATAGAAGCCTCTCCGCCAGATGGCAACGTTCTGAACTCCCCGAAGACGTCGCGAGACACAGGTGATCCGTCGGGCCAAAATAAGTCTTTGTTCCCGCTGCCCTGAGCGCTGGTGAAGGCGGACGACGCACCTCCGGCTGCAGCACCGGCATGGTAGAAGAAACACGGTAGAGTCAGACCAATTTTTTTTCGTCGACCGTGTGGCAATGCTGACGTCATGGCAACGAACCAATAGCAGCGCTCGCTTCTCATCTGGCAATACCGCTAGACCGAAATCTGGCCCTACTATTGGCCTAACGATATGTCGCAATGGTGACGTCATAAAGTTTGTTTGAAATAAAGCCGTTTCATTGGCTAGCCGAACAAGAGGAGGTGATTTTCTAACTTAGGAAAGACTGCCATGTTTCCTCTACCGTTTCTACCGCCATGGATTGTGAAAATGTGTTAAAATCCAGCTATTATTCTGCATGCTATCGTTTTGTATCGTATCATGCATATGCGCTTTTGTATTAAATTAACTAATTATCAAGATAGTAAATTTAACAAGTATACTCACCTACTTACCAATGTGTAAGAATCAATCGATTTTTGCTCGTGCTATCACTTTGTATCGTAACGTACATATACGCTTTGGTAGAATTACAAATTGTTAAGTTGGTTGGTTCAATAAGTATTTGAAAACCCATACTTTTATAACGTACCAACTAAATAATCAAATAAGTCGTACTTGGTAGCTTTAATAAGTATACCTACCTTGCAACGCATTAGAGTCAGTCGGTTATCGATTGCGCTATACTTAATGAGCGTACCAGCCTGGCTTTCAATAACTGTATATCTTAGTTATTTCTTTCTTGAAAACTTTATAGCCTAGAAACCAACTTCGTTGTTCGAGAAGTTAATACTATATTGAACTTTAACGCTAGAGGTAGAACGTGTGTTTAACAATACTCCTTACTTCATGACTAAAGGGCTTCACTATTTACTATTCACTATATTGCTAAAGGGCTTTATAAAAAAATGAATCACATATTATTGTACAATGTTGCCGTTCCCCCCAACACATTTGGCTTCGTACATGTAACGCAGTAGTTGAGGAGGAACATTCGAAGAATGTTCGAGTGCGGATGTAAAGCAGTTGAAATAAATAATTGAAATTCGTTCAAATTTTAAAAATAAAAATTAGCAGTTAAAATGGAATGTAGTTCGGATGGAAAAAATGTATATTATTCGTTGGCTATACCTTCTTCAGCGTTATCTTATAAAAATCAATATACCTAAGCTTTTTGAATTGACTAATAATTAATAATTATTATAAATTATTTCAAAAGTCAAACTTCAAAATGCACCTCCAACGCAGGTGAAACTATCATTTAATGAGAAATATCAAAGCCATACTTTGTATTGAAATAAGAAAATGGAGCGTAATGAAAATCAATAAATAATCAACTTGTTCAATTTTGTAATTTTTCTCTTCATTTTTCAACATGAACATTGAAAATATTCATCTATGTCAGTTTTCTATGGCTCATGAACTTCGTCTTCCCAAAATTTTTTCTTATTTTTAGAGAGCCAAATTATTTTTGTGTCTATTTTTAGCATTCTACTGAAGATTGTTTAGAGTGATACATTTTTATTTCACAAAATTATAGCACAAAAAGCACATGTACGCGTATGTGTAGTTCTCGATGTTAGACGTTCTCAAAACAATATTTAGCAAGGCAACTTTTCCTTCAGAACTCATTATACAAGGTGTTTCAGAACAATATTGCGAGTAATTGTGTAATTAAATTTCATCCTTTAAAACCATTAACAGCTGATATCTAAAACTAGAACTTTTTCAGAAAATTTATTTAAAAACAAGTGTTTATTCGGGCATTTCTACTAGATGTGCAAATTTGTAACTAAGTTGAATACCTCTAGCATTATAAGTTAACTGGGTCAAAGTGATGCTTAAGGTGGAAGACGTTACCTTCCAAGGCTTGCATCGCCTGATGCCGCTGTTGTTGCGTTTTGATGCTGGGCGGAGAGCCATTTTCTGCAGCGCACATGGACCGTTGAATGTGTGGGCTAGGGTCATAAGTTCTTGCTCTTGTGGTGAACATCTTCTCTTCTGAGGAAACACGTAGGATGGGTTATCATAGTCATACTTGTGTTACAGTGTTATTCCCAATAAAAAACACTATGACAAAGTAGCCTATGCTTAGTGGGCAAAAAAATCAAAATAAGATTAACGAGGGCAAAAAAATCAAAATGAGATTTACAAAAACATTTGAGAGGAATGTAGAATGAGCAAATAAATACGATTGAGGGGTTCCCGATGTATTAAGTATTGCTCAAAAAGGATGGTGATTATCTCACAGTTTGTGCCCTGTTATTTGCGGCATCACCCTCATTATGACCACGTTAAAAAAAGTCAAAGTATCTTCCAGAATGTAACTGATTGTCATGGGTGTTGCCATTGAACTCAACTTCATTTCCTAAAACATAAAATGCATCTTCCAGAACACAACTGATCATATTGGACGTTGCTATGTATCTCAACATCACTCAGAGTTAAATTCTTTAAACTGCTGTTTCTCACTCCTAGTTAGACCAACTTTGCACTGGAGATGCCATTAGACAACAAAAAAGTGAAAGAATGGTGCTTAACTATTGAAACAATGCAAAATGTACTCAATCATCATAGCGTAACCCTTTCTTACATGGGGAAATATACAGAAAATTACCGAACCAACAACTTATGGAGCCGATTCCCTTACGGCGAAATGTCCGTGGAGTCAGCAGAAATTCTTCACCTTTGTAACTTGTTGTGAACATAAAAGAAACATGGATACAAAACAAGTGCATTTAACTTATTTTGCAAGCAGCTGTCACATTTTCAACTGACCGACTGGATACGAGAAGACTGTCACGGCTCCTTCTTTCGGGCCCGAGCTCACAGACTGCGGAGGCTTGGTAGAAATTTTGCACATCGCCGAGTCTCTTTCGTAAGAAACGGCCGCGCACGCGGGCTGTACGAAGCACATCTTCCTGCACGTACCTGCACGAAAGCAAGCAAAATAAACAAATACAACGCTAAAATTATTCATTTGAGGATATCTTTCTATGGATTAAATATAGGGAGGGACTCTCCAGAATACGAGTAATTTTATTCCCGAAATACTGTAGAGGTTATAATACTGGATGGAAAAGTAGATGGTGTAAATTAGAGACACATGGTTTTGATTATCAGAAATTGAACAGGAATGAAACATTACATGCAGCTATTGCCTGCGGAAACAAGAAAAACGCCTCGCGGGAGCGAAAATTCTTTTTTTGCGTTGTGAAAGGCAAGCTATCCAAATTTATGCTCACTGACGAGCAAAAATTAGTCGTAGAGCAGCACTTCAACGTCCAGAATGATCCAGTTTGGTTTCGAGAGGGTGAGGTTGAGGTCCTAGTAGTTACCCGAAGATAGAGAGCTGCTTCCATTATGGTGTGGGAAGCCGTTACCGTACCTTGTACCAGTCCATCTGCTTTCTGGCGCACGGAGTGAAACTTTACCCATAAAATTATCACACAATATTCATGAAGAAAACTTGTCATCTTGGGTCTAGAAACTCTTCCAAAACGTCCATGGATCTTTTCAACAAAGTTTCTTATTCTGACTCGGGGCTAAAAAGATGCATGAGTGGCTTTCAACCAATGTTCCTCATTTCATTACCAAGGAGGAATGGCTTCATCCATAAACAAATTTAAATCCTTTCAACTTCGGTATCTGGTCCATTCTAGCAAGGAAGGTTTCGGCAAACCTTCAACAAATTTTAAGACTCTGAAGGCTAAATTCTGCAAGGAATGGGATAGAAAAACCTAAACGATAATTTACGACTCATGTATATCTTTCTCCAAGCGTCTCCATCTCGTAATCGACGTCAATGGTGCAGATATCGAGTGAATATTACTTATTTAGAAGTAAATTTTCAGCAGTAATATTAATCTTGTGGGATTTGAATGTTCCTATTCATTTTAATAAAATTAGGTCAAAAATAATTTTAACGATTATTATTTATGACTCTTCACCCACAATAAAAGAGCCTATGGCAATAATCAGATGTTTCAAGCTCCTTTTATTTTTTGGTTAGCGCCAGTTCGAAGGCCACCTCTTCAAAGGCCTCAATAGTAGTCAATTTTGTTGCTTTGAAACTCGTCTGCGAGCGCAAACTGCATTCCTGGATTTGGCATTTTTTGGTGGGCATTTCCATCAGCTCGTTATTTTAGCTGCATGATTTGAATATGAATCATATATAAAAAGGTGCACTAGTCTGACCTATGTATAGTAATAGATCAGTTAACTGTTTTTCTTATTTGGAAAATTGTACACTATTTTATCTTTATTTCAGGTTTGTTCGAAGACATTATCTTCGAGCCCTCATCACGTTCATAAGCGAATTTTTCAATCCGAACGCGTGCATACTTCAAAATATCGTCTTTGGGAGCATTCCCTTTTTCACAGTTTAAATTACAATGTAATTAACAACGGACTGACAAGAAAATTCAATTTTACCCATTAGTATTTTTATCGGGATCTTCATTAACGGCAAGAGATATCTTTAAAAAAAGTACTTGAGATATGACACTAATGTCATAAACATTGAGAGCTAGCTATTAATATGATACATAAAAAATAGAGTTAGAAGCATTTCCATATTCGAACCGCTTTTCATTGAATTCGGTCGTCAGATTTCATTTTCATGTGATCGTGTTTCATTTGAAAACAAATCCTTTTGTTTTCTAAACAAAACTTACAAAAACCCATTCAAATTCGGCTTTGAAATATTGAAGAAACATATTCAGGTAATGAAATGACGATATTGAGATGCATGGAAAGTGGGCTTGCCTAGTAAAAGGTAGAAATCTAATTTAAAATTAAAATGAAATAGATTTTCTAAGTTGATTGCCAACTACAGGAGTGGTCATTGATTTTGACGAAACTTTTTTCATTTCAGGGCTTTTATTTCAGAATATACTTATGCCTAATCGTTAACAGTTTTTTATAATGTAGCAAAATTACTAAGAAGCGAGGCTCAAAAAACAAAATTGCATGGATATTTTAAAATTTATCCAAATTTATTTTTCCTAAAATACGGAAAACTTGTTTGCGTTGGTTTTCAAGCTGACCCGGGCAGCGGAACTGATGAAAAAATCGTTTGCAAGGTAACTGGTATGTTTATTTGTAACTTTTTTTAGGATTTGAAAAAAAAAATTTTACCAGATTCAAAATCATGGTGATTTCGGAATAAGCTAGGAAAACCATCATTCTTCTCTATCAAAAAAGGAATTCTTTTCAAAGCAGCTTGCATCATCGTCAATTGCCTATAGATTGATGAAACAATTCCACGATACAAAATCCACGGTGGCAAAGACAGACCCTGGCAGGAAGAGATTGTCGTCGGTTCGTTTAGATAGAGCTGTAGTGCACTATTCGTTACGGGAAAAGATTGCCAGGAGTTCAGAGCTTGCACTAGAAGAGGAGAGGGATGAGGTCCATGCCTCTGCGCGAATTTTTCGACGTCGACTCTCCGACAACAGACTTGCTTTAAGGAGAGCTGGGAAGAAACCTCTTTTGACGGCAAAGAACATCAAAACCCGGTTCAATTTTTGCATGAAATACCAGCAGTGAACTGCTGAACAATGGAGCAAAGTGATCTTCTCTGATGAATCTCCGTTACTTTTTTTTGCTACCTTCGGGAAAAGCCTTGTGCCACAAAGAAAAGCCGAAATTTAAAAAGAAGTGTTTCGTTCTAACGGTCAAGCATCCTGGCACTCTTAAAGTCCGGGACTGCTTTTCTGGGAAGGGAACTGGAGCACTGACGATATTACCCAAAAACACAGCAATGGATGCGGCCTGGTAACCGAAAGTCTTAAAAGATCATCTCTTTCCGGCGATAGCTGGCCAGTTTCCGGCAAAAAGGTGGTCTACCAACATGATCGCGCTTTCTGTCAGAATGCAAGAGTGGTTAAAAAGATCCTTGATGACAATGGAGTGGAGATTTTGGGTCATTGGCCTGGAAATTCTAATGATCTGAATATGATCGAAAATTTATGGTCAATCATCAAAAGTCGAGTAAAGAAGAAGAAGCCAACTTATTTAGCGTAAATTGGAGCCTTAATTGAAGAAGAGTGGAGGTTTTTTGTTCATATTATCATTGAAAAATTAGGAAAAACCATGCCAGAGCACATCAAAGCAGTTTGAAAGAAGCGTGGTCAACATCGCAAACATTGAGAATAATTTCTTTTTAGTTGTGCAGGGTATTAAAAACTGTTTGTGCACAATTTTTGTTTTGTATTTATCCTTTTTATCTTTTTCCGGGAGCGAAAAACTGAAAATTCCGCAAGGCTACATCTTAGTTTAAGGAAAGAATAAAAAACTCACTTCTCCCAAAATCATTGGCCATACCTGTAAATGGGCTAGAATTTAAAATTTTGTGGCACACATCCATCATTTCAATGAAAAAATCGGTATGAAGGTATAGCTTCCACCCAAATACTGAAATACTGATACTATAATGCAGATGCCATAGAAGTGTTACTGTAATATAAAAACATCAATACAGATAATAACTGTAACATGTATGTGAGTTTTCGCTAGATTATTTCACTTACAAAAAGAGTCGACTTCTTTGGAGAAGTCGGCATCCACCACTTCCACATCTTCCACCACCGTCTGCTGGTGTACGGCGGCTGCGGCTACCGCTAACATCAACAACTTAAGAAAATGATGGTGGTGATCAGGCATGTTTGGGCTTCAGATTTTGACGACCTTTTTCACCTATATTGTATAATTAAAGTTCAAAAAGTATTGTATTTTGTTTTCCAAGTTCCACATCACACCTCAGAACCGTTATTTTCCTGGAATGATGATACATGTGAATTGTGAATATTCAGCAAAAATTAACTCGTTCAGCCGTGTCACCAAGAGCTAGATTTGCACTCCGAAAGAAAAGGTCTCCTGGTCGATCCTGCCTCCGCACAGAACATTTTTCGGAGCAAGCAGCTTCTTAGACGACGTTTACAGCGCAGAGACAGAGCAAGTTGAGTAAGGGCATAGAGAGACCCTCCTACTCAATGAGTCCCCAAGTTCCTTAAAATAAAGAACTCAATAAACAAAACGATTATAAATAGTAGTTCAGTACTTGCGAGAACAACATGAATACAATGAGCCTAAGCGTCAATACTCTCTCCGTTTTACTTTTGCCCAATTTAAATCCGTGCAGTTAGAAAAAATATCTAGTTCCTAGTAGTATTTGATGCAGAACGACCATTACGATGTTCATGAATATACATTGAGTTGACTTTTGGAATAGAAGTTATTGATACAGCTAGTTGAGATAGCGGGTACCTTCAAGACACAAAGCATGTGCCAAGTATGATAGGTGTCACTCTCGCCCCCTGACTCAGACAAGGCAATAATTCATCAAAGTTACTCCCGTAAAACCTACAGAACGCGAGAAGTTGCGCTGATTGACGCAACTTTTGCGCTATAAGTGTTGCGTCTCAAACTTACGCTGGCCACAGAGCTCAGCACACGAAATGCAAAAATGTGGATTCCCATAGCAAATCGTAAAATAGAGAGAGACGGGTGCAGAAAGTTTCGCAATAACGGACATCGTCATGAAGATGATCATGACGATGAATGATACAGGCAGCTACTACCATATTCATGATGATGAATGAAACCGGGTCAGTAGGGCAAGTTTGAATACAAGGAGACTAAAACCAATGCTCCTTCCAACGCTAGGTCAGGGCAACGATTGCGCGCACTGGCCAGAGACGTCAGCACCCAGAATACAAGTACCGTTGTCATGCAGACTAGGTAAACTGCAGGGCAATTATTCCAATCATTGCCAGCTGAAAGCGTAAAGATTTTGAAAGGTTGAAAGGTAATTAAAAACTTCGGTGAAATTCCCTGAAATGCTTTGGACTTTGAAGTCCTCTCATGCTGAATTTGTAATTGATGGAGAGGTGAAGAAACTTCTGCATTTGAACATTTGGTTCTTCGAAGCTTAAAAATCTGACGAAGAATGCTCAGTCTCCTCTCACATTTTTACATAAGCATAGCGAAGAAAGAAAAAAGAGGAAAAAAGTATATTTACCAAGCGTTAGTATAAAAATTCAACAAATAGATTTTTTATTATTCTATACAACTAAAAGCATTATTTCCATTTGGTCAAAAAATCAATTTAAGTTTTTGAATACCTGTAACAGTAATTTAATTAAATGATAACAAAGTGGTAATTATATGTTATTGTAGTTGGCTGTTTATATTGATGATAAATTTTCATTAACGTTGCTAAATCGGGATTACCGACCTCGATGCATAGAGAAAAGACTGAAAATTCAAGTTTTTAGTTTTTCAGTTGGATTATTCTCTTAATATTGAAGTCGATTATTTCAGTTCATGTTTAAGTTCAACTTCAGGTTCATGAAGTGGTTGAACTTTAGATTCAAGTTTAGTTTGATGTTAAGGTTCAACTTCAACTTCACCATCAGGTTCAACTGCATTTCAACTCTGACTGGAACGCGGCCACGGAGGGGCTTTTAATAATGCTGGTGACTAACCAGTAGTCACAAACTCAATGTTCATAAATACTTAATCAAAGCTAAATGAGATCATGATGCAGTTAACGATTGTTATTTTTAAAATACTCATTACAATTGACTTTAAATTTGAATATTGAACTTCAGTTTTACCAATCGCGGTCAAAGTGTTCAGGTAAGGTAGAACTTCAACTCTTCGATGACATTTGAGTATAGGTGTCTCCAAACATACCAATGAACACACATCTGACCGCCACACACACACGTAAAAATAATTTCAATAAACTTTGAGAGCTGAACGTGACCGCTAAGGATGTTGCTGTCCTCACTGCATTTATTGGGAATGAATGCTTTGTTGCAGCTCGATGTGCTGGATCAAATAATTCGACGCGCAAATGATGACAGACTTGCTGTGTTGGGCGAAACATAAAATGGCGATAAATTGGAATTAGTAGTTCCAGAGGCCTTCATTAGCCGAAAAATGGCGATTTCATTCATCTTGCCGCCTCTCATTTGCTCTAATCAGACCTGAATCCATTTGCTGCAACGCCAAAACTTTTGACGATTGAAAACTCACCTAATTCTTACCTTTGCTTCCGTCTTAAACCATGTCCCCCTGAAATTGTCCAATTGCTAGCTTCTAGAAATGTCGAAGAAAAATCTGAGAAATATAATTCCCAACTGCAAACGGAAGTTTCTCACTCATATTTTCATACGAACTTAAAAACTGTGCTCTACAGAGGGTGGGATTTTTTGGTTTCTTCGCCTGAGAAGCTACGGTCTATCTGCCAGAAAATCATGTACTGGCACCCCTGGAAACCATTTTTTCATTTCACCTTGAAATAATTAGCCATTATACCCGGTGGTCATTTGGCCATTACTTCTAGAAATCATTTGGTTATTTCACATGAAAATTATTGGATCATTGTTCCTAGAAATGATTTGGTCATTAGACCTGGAAATAATTTGATCATCACACCATTAGCATTCCAACCCCAGACACTGAAAGTTAGTAGATGACCGCGAGAAAAGTTCATTCCATCATTCACCTATGGATTTTTAAAAAAAAAGTGAAATATTCAATTTACCAGTGAAGTTGGAATGTAATCGAAACGTAAAGAATGTCGTAGAAAATTTTCTTAGACATCATCTCTGCTCTGTCTTCGTCAACAACCACCGGTGACTACAAAAGTTCTGAGCATTTCTTAGACTAACTAAGGGCATGAAATTTCTAAACCTGCTTAATTACAACTCGTGCAAAAGTATACATATACAAACATATAAAACTTGTAATGAAATACCATAACAAGCAATTGTCACGTTTGCATTAATTTCAATAATAAAATATGGATCATGAACCGACTGCTGGTTGAGTATCGTACAGTATATTAATTAGTTTGAGGCTCCATTTCACTTGCATAGAGGTTTGCAGCTAAGAAAGAAAAGGATCATCTAGCACGAATTGTAGAAAACAGGGAATCTATGCAAAGAGTGTTTCCACATAGAATATCCTACAACAGGATGAGTTGCATGTGTACGGGGCAGACTTCTCAACTTAAGACAGTCTGAAAAAAATATGCGAAGCTAACTCCTATCAAACAAAACGCCGGTATATGTAGGTCATAGTTAATTGATTGGTGTTTTTCTGAAGAAAAATCTCAAACTTTCCTGTATACCAGTAGAATTATGCAATTAAACTGTGTCCTTTACTCGATTTTGCTGATTTTTGATGGCAAAACATTGTTTAAAAACTGTTGATCTCGAAAAAGTATTTCAAGAAAAAAAGGCTAACTTCCAAGCCCTGACTTGGCGGTGCTGACTCCCATGTACTTGAATATTCAACCCTCAAAAAAATTATAATAAGAAAATATAAATAGACATAAATTGTGCTCTTCTCACCTAATGATATTAGGTCTCACACGCACTATTTCTTTGTGTTCTGCTTTATAATTAATTGTAAGTTTTATTTTAAATTGGTGATAAACATAAAACTCAAACCAACCACCTATTCTTATTTACGTATGTTTATACGTAAATATATAAAAAATACATGAATACTTATAGTAAGGTGAATTTAGTTATAAAAATATCACATATATGGGTATGTATATATATATATATTTTTAAAATGTGAATGACCCAATGCGCTATTTTGCGTAATTTAAATTTATTTGATCATTATGCTAGGAATAATAACATTTATCTCTTCATACATCTTGCATCTCCTCCCAAATTCTATCAGTTCTTCCCGTCTTTTTATTTTTTTCTTTTTGCAATTGGACAACACATAACAAACTACCATACAGCATTCTTAGGTTAAGAAGTTTTTTCTGATATAAAAATCAATAATTCTTAGAAAACATCACTTGCATAGAGGGACTTCCGATGACGAACTGTTCAATCTGTTCCTAAAAAATTTAAGCCCTTCGATGAACTTCATCTCAAAAGATACTCATATCAGAGCATTAACAAAGTTTTGACCGCTATATGAGGCACGTATTCATTCTGCATATACAACACCCACATTTGCGTACCATTTGCTGAGTCCTTTTCTCAGTGAAAGTTAACAGAGTTTTCAAATGATGAACTTTGTTTGTGGTTCGGAAAAGTCAGTTATTTCGAAAATACAATTCACAATATTGAGGCTTACTTCAAGATTAAGCACTGATCAAAGTCTTTTCTAATATCCATCGAAGAATCTCTAACTATTCTTTTCTTTTCTAAGATGGAGTGCGTCGCCTCTCGCTGTATTTCCCTCAAATGTCTTTTTCTTATGTCTGAACGTATTCCACTGAAGACTACCTTTCTTTAGGTGAGTTAGTCGCGTAATTGTTAAACTCAAGGTGTCAAATTATTAGCTTATTGAATTCTCACGTCCTCCATTTTTTCGCACTCTAAACTGTCCTAATCGCGGGCAGTATCTACGTCCTGAGACTGTTGTCCAGTTCTCTCGCTTCGGGTCAGCTACTTCTCTGAAGGCCCTCGGTTTCTTTTAGGTGGGTTAGTTGTGAGCCGTTCATTGTACTATTGCCATAGTTTGGCTATAAATTTCTGGCCATTTTTTCCTCATAATCTAACTGGGCTTTTACTCGTGAAGTATTCACGTCGCGCCAGTTCTGTCAAGATTCTGTCTCTTCGGGTTGAGGCCTCTACTTAGGGAAAGCCACCCGCTACCCGTCGGTGGGTTAATAGTTGAAATATCCTGAACTTATGTGGTAACAAATTCAGTTTCTTATCTGTGCTTATTTCAAAGGTTCACCGGTTTATTTTGTTCTGCAGCATTGGTAGCCGACTGTTGTGGGCCTGTATTGTGACCCTTCTACCTCGTTGGGTTGTTGCCGAGACGTTGGTTCTAGCGCCGGACACTTCGAAGCGTGCGCAGCTTTCGTTGGTCTCACTGACAGCCGGAGCGGAGCTTGAATAGTCGTGCACCCTGGAATAACTCGGGAGCGGGAACGGAAGATCTCTCGTCAACCTCCACCTTAAATTTTCGTTAAACAGTGTTGTCAATCTACACTGTTTTCTGGGTTCCTTGCAGACTTCGGTCAGTTTTAAATGCAACCTTCTCTTTCGTTAAGGAAGCTAGCACTTTTTGTTTGTGGAGAGAGACAGTAACACTTGTTGGAGGAAACCGTAATATTAAAACTTGTAACTAAATTTAACTCAGGCTGTGGCCTATAGAAATAAATCTTTAACTTTGAATTTAACTCAGGCTGTGGCCTATTGAACTAGTCTTCAATTTCTAAATTTAACTCTTGGAGCGTGAAATTTCTCGCTATTGAATCTAAATAAAACTTTCTGTGTTGGGCTTCTGCTTAGCGTATTCGCCGGCCGTAGGCCGCATCTGACCATGTGCGTCCCGTTTAGCGGGTATTTCTGCTGTTCACCTTTGAACTATTATGAAATGAGTTAATTGAATATTTGAACTTGTATATGTCATTATTTTTCCTTCTTGTAAAGGTTAAGAGATAAAGTTCAGGCATTGAAAAATCTCGATACTTTGATTCGTTTCTGTGCTTCAGTGACACTTCATTAAATGGACTAGCCCATTTTAAATTATTTTTTCTTCAGAAAATCACTCACTTTCTTGATGATGATCAGTAAGATATCTGATGCATCTTGAGTTCATAGTGATGATCTTTAATACAATGTAATGAATGATGTGCGCCTTGCGCATCAAATACAGCGGCTTTACCCATCGTAAACAAAACACAAGAATTTCTGAGTACGTTGTGATAAGCTTTTGCGCACGTCAGATCGCCTTTATTTTTCACTGGTGTACACTACCCTTCAAAAGTTTCGGGATGCGATAGTTGGCTTAAATAAGTCCCAAGGTAAGGATGACAATTAAAAATGTCCATCCTAAAGTACACCCGATTAAAATATTCTTGAACTTGTGCACTGGTATAACTCATATCATAGATACGGTCAGAAAGCAGAGCGTGAAAGAGACTAACCAACCAAGACGGACAAGCCAATTTAATGTGTTCAATGAGATTCCCATTTAAATAACATAAAAAATACATAAATTTATTCGGGGGCACCTTAAGTTTATTTATACAGTAATGACTTTTCCTGACTAACGGCAAACGCTTGGCCTGAGCAATTTTCTACGTTAATCATACTTAGCATCAAAATTCATAAGTAGGTTTTATAATACTTTATATTAAAATCGGCAGTTTAAGGTATTTTCTGTTAATCACTCTCTCACGACCTAATTTTGCTCTGCAGGAAAACGTCACTGACCGTTAAACAAGTTTCGGAACCAACCTTTTAGAAAAAAGATTAAAAACTTGATTTTTACGTCAAAATGCACACTAAACTCTCGGTTACCCACTTGTTCGTTTTTCTGCATTGAAATTTTATTTAAATAGTTAAGGGAGTGAGGCTGCTTGCACTCTTATTTATCGGAAAATATTCTTGACCAGTAAAAAGTTGATTGAAACAAACACTTGTCCAGATTATAGTTTATTATCAACAAAGAGTTTTGAAATACAAATTCGCCTTGAATGTCTCTCGGAGACAATCATTGTCGGCATTAGAGATATTATTCTCTGCAAAATAATTTGCACGACAAAATACTTCGCGTCGTTAGATACTAAGTATTGAAATATCGATACCCACTACCGTGCTTGTTCAATGCACTGTTGAGTTACCAGGTCAAAAGGATTTCAGTGAACAAATTGTGTTATAATGTACGATTGGCCAAACACAAAAGAAAGTAGCAAGAAAGTTAAGAAAAAGCGATTGAATCTACACGGGAATGATTTCACGTGCGAACTAATATAGATTTTCTGGAAGTGTTGTAACAATTTCAGCATTTGTGCTCGTTGTAGTCAATCCAAAAATTAATTAAACGGAAATTGGTGCAACAATCTTGCGTGCAAATTCATTCACCATTCGTGCTCGTTGTGGCCAATCCCAACGTTAGATGATGTCATCATATGAGCCTACAACCATCACGGGATAAAATTAGCCCTAGTTTTCATCTAATTCTATTCTTGATCAAAATTACAGATAACTGAGGGTAATTTTTATCGTATACGTTGAGGTTCAACTAAAACTTGAGCATCCACTACACTTCAGACACGCCGGTGCTGCTGTGTAGACGCGAGTGCAAACAGTTTCAAGGCGTTACAATTATAATACTACTTTTGAGGATCTTTTCAGACGTTCACCTATTCACAGTGAATACAAATAATAGTGGTCTGAATTGCAACGCAGGAGCGCATAGCTGTATGAAATGAAATAGTGCAAAAGTAGATAACAGTGAACACATACGCGCGCGGTCACTGATACCAAAGCGTTATACTGGCTAACACAAGGACACTGGACTGAAACACAAAACATGGCAGAGCAATCTAAAGAAAATCATTTGCAGCACAGGACTTGAATATACAAAAACGAATGATTTGAAAATCTTGAAAAATGGAACTGGTTAATACTAGGACTTGGAGCTGCATTGATGAACTTAAGGTCGCAGTTTAAAAAAACCTAAAACAACGGCATCTACGGATGCTTTATTTCCAATTCAAGCCTGATACACATCGCCTTGTACATTGGATTTTCAAATGCCTTATAACTAACACCAGGATGCCATATGACGCTTTCCATCGGTCAAGACCGGTACCCATTTCAGACACCTGGGTAGAGTGGGGTATTGTGCTTGGAATTTTTCCCCTATACCCAACAGAGAAAATCGCCATCCAGCGCCGGGATTCGAACCCTCGTTGCCCCCACGGAGGCAGGTCCTGAAGCCACACGGCTATGACGAGCACAGCGCAGAACTGTACAGCGCAGAACTGTTCAGCTCAGGACTGTACTTTAAAGCAAAGGACTGTACCTGGAGCACAATACTCGGGACGGAAGCAAAGGTTTTTTTATGATGAAGTAAAGGACGCCGTCATTTTTCAGAACAGAAGCGTCTCCTCCAAATGCAATATTTTTAAACTCCCCAAAGACGTCGTGAGATACAGGAGATCCGTCGGGCCAAAGTAAGTCTTTGTTCTGGCTGCCCTGTGCGCTGGTGAAGGTGTGCGGCGCACCCCCGTCTGAAATACCGCATAATTTGTAAAAATGTATCAGAAGCAGTCGGTTATTGTATCCGCTATCGTATACTCTTTGATAAGAACGTTTAATTAGTGTACGATTGCACATACTTATTGAACCTATCAACTTGATAATCAATTGTGTCTTAGCTGGTAGGGTCAATAAGTATACGATAGCACATACTTATTGAACCTATCAACTTGATAGTCCATTATGTCTTAGCTTGTAGGGTCAATAAGTATACGATAGTGAATACTGATTGAACCTATTAACTTGACGATCAATTATGTCTTAGATGGTAGGGTCAATAAGTATACGATAGTGAATACTGATTGAACCTATTAACTTGACGATCAATTATGTCTTAGATGGTAGGGTCAATGGGTATACCTACCTACCTAACAATGTGTCAGAATCAGTCGATTGTTGTACGTGCTAACGTGTTCTTATTGAGTTTACCAAAATAATCAATCAGGTCTTAGCTATTCATTTATTGAAAACACCATATTCGTGAAATCAACTTTGTTATCCGAGAAATTTATACTCCATCGAATTTCAGCGCTAGAGTTAAACATGTGTTTAAGATATCTCACTCAATTAGTAAAACGCTTTCATAGTAAAATAAATTGAACGGATAATATGGCTACTTCCTCCTCACATTTGGCGTCGTAGATGTAAAGTAGCAGTTAAGGAGGAACATTTGCCTGGTGCTTGGGAGCGAGTGTGAAGGAACTGAAATGACTTATTGAATTCCATACATATTTTAGCAATGAAAATTATGATTGGATTCTGTTGGGACAAAAATATAAATTACAGTCAATAGTCAGTGGAGTATATAAACTGTAATGCAACTAGAACAAGCATTGTAAAGGTGAAGCAAATATCACATCCGATAGACACTCGTCGCACCTTAGAGACATATAAAGATGTTTGAATATATAATTGATATCTGCCCAAAAACTTTGATGTAGTATATAGTTGTTATTGATAAATATAAGTTTATGTGATCTCCTGGTCGATTTGCTCATACTACTTTCTTGGGAAGTAAAATATTTCACTGATTCGAATACCATGATTTGTTTTGCGTTTTCCTGTTTCACTTTCGTGGATGTGTTTTTTTTACTTCTTCAGCGTTGTCTCCTAAATTACGCCGGCACACAAAGTTTGTAAATTGACTTCATTTAAATCCTGCTGTGCTCTGTTACAAACAATATTTCAAAACTGAAATTAAAAAAAAACAAGTCCAGGGCAGGTAAAGAAATCATATGATGAGAAACATCGTAGCTATATTTTTCTTTGAAATTAAAACTTTAGGCTTTTTGAAATTTAATGGCTTAACCTGTACAATTTTTTAATTCTCCCTTGATTTTCCAGCATAAACTTTGATCATATTTATCAACGCCATTCCTCTATCAATGATTTACCTCGTCTTTCCCAGAAGTTTACTTATTTTTAGCGGTTACAAAAGTTTCTTGTGTCTAATTCTTGTGTCCTATCCTAAAATTAATTTAGAGTGATGGTCACAAAAGTTTCTTGTGTCTAATTCTTGTTTGTGTCCTATCCTAAAATTAATTTAGAGTGATGGTCACGAAAGTTTCTTGTGTCTAATTATTGTGTCCTATCCTAAAATTAATTTAGAGTGATATACTTGTATTAAAACCAGTATGATTATGGATTTGAGGGGACGGTAACCAATGATGACTGAGTTAACTTCAGGGTAACTCTAACAAATGAAGAAAAATGTTGAAAAGATCATCAGACAAAAAGCACAAGTAGTTTTTGTCGGTGGAAGCTCTGAAGCAAACATTCAGGTTGCCAAATAAGATGTTTTTCCGTGTGCTTGTAATATATCTTGATCTTAGAGCCGACTTCCAGTATTGAAGTTTAATATTTCGATCAGGATGTTTTTATAAAGGGTCAAAGTGAAGCTTTAGGTGGAAGTTGTTACCTTCTAAGGCTTTTAAGGCCTGTTGCCGCTGCTGTTTCGTTTTAATGCTGGCTACCGAACCATTTTCTTCAGCGCACATGGCCCGTTGATTGTCCAGGTTAGCGTCATTCGTTTTTGCCTTTGTGATGAATATCTTCTCTTCTGAGGAAACACATGGGATGGGTCATCAAACAACACAAATGTGACCAAAAATAACGAAAACGACGTGAGCGTATTATAGAACAACATCGCATAATCAGTCATCTTGCAAAAGAGAAATGATTTATTAGAAAGTACTTTATGGTCAGACGAGGAGTCACTCAATAAATTACACTCGACAACCATATAAAACTAGTAGTGTTGTCAAACAACCAAGCAGTTAATAAGCAGTTACTGCTCAATAAGTAGTAGTGCGGTCAGGTAACAGAACTGTAAACAAATGAAGCATTGGGTGCTGACTGCTTGGTTTTCCGACCAAAATTCTACCACTCAATCACCAGTTATCGGACAACTATTCCCTAAGCATCTAAGCTCTTTCACAAACCAAAGAAATTCTAATAATTGAAGAAATGCATCTTCAGCTTGACCTATATTTTTTTAAACCTTTTTCTTCTCAACCGTTACTTTACGACGCTTTTCTCATAGATTGAATTCGGCTTCAATTGGAAATCTTCCGTAGAACTTAACCTGTTGAAATAGCTCTTGTACGATGAAATTACCTGGACAATTTTCTGAAAAGAGTATAATACGATGGAGCGCGGTCAGGACAAGATGGAGGGTGACATATTATTTCACAACTGAACAATTCTAGGAGTTGAGTTGTCGCTTCTGTACCAACTATGTGAATTGGTTCTGTCATAGAGCAAAACTTCTCCTTTCTGTTCAATAATGAGGGCTGTTTTGTCATAAGAGCTGTCCCTAAGTGCATTAGCTGTTGAGCATTAGGCTTTAACTTTCGTGGTTTGATTTTCAGCTGACAGCCTCTATTAGATAACTAGATACAGTCACTAAAACAGAAAGTAAATAAACCAACAGTTTGAGTAGAAAATTCCAATAAGGAAAAATGTACACGGATTCAGCTATAAAACTTTACCCATGTGTATTGTAGCAAGCAAAAAAGAGACATGGTCACCATACAAGTAAATTCAACGTAATTTGCGAACAGCTGTCGCGTTTCTGACTGACCGGTTGGATACGAGAAGACTGTTACGGCTCCTTCTTTCGGGCCCGAGCTCACAGACTGCGGAGGCTTGGAAGAAATTTTGCACATCTCCGAGCCTCTGTCGTAAGAAACAGCTGCACACGCGGGCTGTACGAAGCATATCTTCCTGCACGTGCCTGCCACAAAGCAAACAAGGTAAATACACGCAACGCTAAAACCCAATGAATTAAGGATACACAATGAGGTGCTCTTTATAATGCAGGTAATTTTGTTCGTTGAAATACGGTAGAAGTTAAACGTTGATTGGAAAGAGCAGAGCTTAAATGGGAGTACCCGGTTTGATTTCCAGCAGCTGAACAGGAATATAACATTTCATAGATACACTGCCTGTGAAAACTGTGAAGAAACGCCTTGCCAGAGCCCGAGTTCTTTTCTCTCGTATTAAGAAAGGAACGATGCCCAAATTTGTGTTCAATGGCGTGAGAAATTCGACGTGAAGTCCGAGTAGTTAGAGAACTGCTTCTGTTATGGTGTGGGCTGCCGTTACCGAATATGACAGAAGCCCATTGTTTTTTTTTTTGGTGGAACCTGGCTAAGAAAATTATCGGAATGACACTCATGAAAGATCTTTGTTACTCCAAGTCTAAAAAAATCACTTTCAAAAACCTCCTTGGCCTTTTCAACAAGATTTGGAACGCTCACATGGGCTGAAAAGATGTAAGAGTAGCTTTCAACCAACTTTACTCATTTCCATCACTACAGTTTTGAGGCTCTGAAGTCTAAACTCTACAGGGAATGGGCTAAGATGTCCTAAACAATAATCACGAATCTGGGTGATCATTCTTCAAACGTATCTAGGTTATAATTGACGGTAATGGTGAAAATATCAAGTAGGTATTAGCTACTTACACTTGTTAGACACTTGGCATCAGTATAAATTTTGGATAATTTCTATATCGTATTTATTCAAATGATAATAAACGTATTTATTCAAATAAAATTTTTGTAACGAAAATTATTGACGACGCTGTACACAAATTAAGATAGCCGATTGCTTTCATTAGATGCTGTGGGTTCTTTTAATTTCTGCGTTAGCGCGAATCTGAATGACACCTCTTAATAGACCTCAATAGTATTCAATTTTGCTCCTTAAAATTCGTCTGCATGCACGGACTGCATTTCCGGGTTTAGCTTTTTTTGGTGTGCATTTTCACCACCTCGTTATATTACCTGCATGATTGAATGATGTATTATAGAACACGAAAAATTGCCTCAAGTCTGACCTACTTTGAAAGATTATTTAACTGTTTTTGCTCCAATTACAGAAATAGTATACCTTTTTATCTCTATTTTATATTTTCCGATCCTTTCCGAGTACCTATGGGATATTTTCAATTCAAACGTTGGGTTACATTAAAGTATGTTAACATTACTTTTAAACGACGGAAAGTGAATAAAATTTAGTTCACCTATTTTTATTTTTATAAGGACCTTCATTAACGGCATGAGATGTTTGCAACAAAAAGTTCACGAGATATGAAACTAAAATGTCATAAACACCACGGATCTGATTTGATTTTACCACGTGCAGAAAATATAAGATAGATTGCAGCATTTGAAAATTTGAACAGGGTTCTTAACATTTCGGTCCCCATATTTCGTTTTTATGTTATTTTGTTTCACTGAAAACAAGGCCACTTGTTTTTTAATGAAAATTTACCAAAACTCATTCAAAATTTGACTTAAGTAATGAAATGCCGATATTGCGATTCATGAAAAGTAGCACAGATCTGATGAAAGTATGAAAGTAATTTAGGTAAAACCTATCTTTTGAGTTGAATGATACTTATACATATATAAGCTTTAATTAATTTAAAATTTTGTGGCATTCGTTTATCATTTGTGCGAAGGAATCTGTAATGAAGCTAGTTGCTTAAATACAAATTTAATAATAATAATACTGCAATACAGAAACTTCAATACAAATACTAACTTTAAATTTACACACATTGGCTTTTGTTAGGCATTTTTACTCACAAAAAGAGTCGGCTTGTTTGGAGAAGTCGGCATCTTCCAGTTCGAGATTTTTCATCACCGTTTGCTGGTTTACGGCGGCTGCAGCTACCACCAACACTAACAGCTGAAGAAAATGACGGTGGTACTCAAGCATGTTTAAACGTCAAATTTCAATTACATTTTCACTGAAATTGTCCAATGAAACTTCAAATAGTATTGTATTAAACTTTCCAAGTTTCATAACAATCCACAGAACTATTCTTTTCCTGGAAATGACATATGTAAAAATGATAATATAGGATTAAAATTGGATGGTCTCTCCGTGACACAAAGGTTTAGAGTTGAAGTCCGGATGAGAAGGTTTCAGGATCAAAACTGTCCCTGCACAGAAATTTTTTTGAAGCGAGCAGCTCTTTTGGCGAGCTTGAAAACGCAGAGACAGATCAAGATGAGCTAGGATGTAGGGAGGCCCTCCTTCTCAGAGAGTCTGCAAGTTCCTTAAATTAAGAATCCAAGCGACATGACGATTACAAGAAAGTTAAATTAAAAAAAATCTGCGAGAACAACAACGTGCACAATGAGGTTCAAAATTTTCATCACCGCTATAATCCATCTGCTAATTTATATAAGTGCAGTTAGGAAAACATCGAGATCCTAGTAGTATTTGATGTACAACGATATTTATAAAAAAAACTGATTTGACGTGTGCAAATAGAAGTTCTTGGACAGTTAGTTGAGATAGCGACCATCACTGGAGATGAGCTAAGACACAACACGTGTGACAAGCAGGTCTCACTCTCGCCACCCAACTCAGACTAGGCCATAATTCATCAAAGTGACGCACATAGCAACCCAATGAATCAGAGATGATTCGCGGACTGCCATAACTATTGCACTATATGAGGAGCGTTTTAAACTCATTCAGGGCGCAGAAAAATAAAAAAAACGCGAAATACAAAAATGTGGGTGCTCACATCATTTCGTGGGTTAGAGGGAAATGGGTGCAATAACGAACATCACGTCAGCTACTACCATCTCCATGATGATGATGATGGCATGACCTGACAGTACCGAGTATGCAAGTTCGAATACAAGGCGACCAAAACCGATGTTATAAAAAACAGGAAAAACAGGAGAACGATTGCATGGTTGGCAAAAAAATCAGCACCCACAATACAAGTGTCGTAGTCAGGCACACTAGGTAAACTGCAGTGCAATCATCACAATCGACGCCAGCTGAAAGCGGAAATATTCCTACAGGTTAAAACAGAAATAAAACCTCCGGTGAAATTCCGTGAAATGAGATCTCGCTTTGAACTTTGAAACCCCGTCATGCAAAATTTTTAATTAATGATGCAATTAAGAAATCTCTGTTCTTGGATGATTTGCTCTTTGAACCTCATAAATACTGGTGAAGAATGCGCGGCCTTCTCTTACATTCTCACATAAGCGATGGGAGAAAGAAAGAAGATAAAAGTAGATTTTCAAAATGTTGATCCAACAGTTGAACAAATAATTTTTTATAATACTTGTTAAAGCTAAGAGCATTATATCTAATTGGGAAAAACATCACAATAAGTTTTTTAACATCTATAACAATGGTTGAATTCTGTTATAGCAAGGTAGTACTAGTTTGATGTTATTATTGATAATACTTTTCATTAGCTTGCAATATCAAGATTACCGAGCTTGGTGCGTAAAGAAAGTGATAAAAACTCAACTTTGCAGTCTTTCCAATCCTTTAGTACAAGGTCTACTAGATCTACGAGTAAAAGGTCGATTGACAAGGTCTACATAGGTAAGCTCTACAAATTTACCATTACCAAGAAAATGGAATCGCAGAATTGGCTATCGCAGCAGAATTGATAACCTTTACTTCATAGTGACCGACAATAACTTGAAAATATTAATATGAAATCTTCATGTTCGTAGTTTGATTTAGATTTGTGTTTAGAGTTTTTCTGGTTGAGGTTCAATTCCATGTTCAGTTCCCACTTTTAGGTCTACGCAGAGGCTCAACTTCAGGCTCGTGTTGATAATGAACTCCGGATTTAAATTAAGGTTCAATTTCAAGTTCATTCTATGGTTCAACATTGGGTTCACGTTAAGATTCTTTGTTAGCACCACGTTCAAGTTAAAATGCTTATTAACATTAAGGTCCAAATTCAGGCTTACGTTAGGGTTCACAATCGGGTTGTCGTTAAGGTTCAACTTCGACATCACGATCAGGTTCAACTTCAAGCCGAAGTTAAGGTGCAACTTCAACTCCACGTTCCCATTCGAGTTGAGGTGTCTCCACATATTAACTCGAATTCGTACGTAGGATTGAAGTTGTAAATTTACGTTCAAATTCAACTGAACGTTTGCATTCAAGTATAGGTGTCTCCACACTCACATCAATAAACACACATCTGACCACCACAACCGTGTTAAGAATACTTTCACTAAGCTTGAAGAGCTGAGCGACACCGATGCGGATGTTGCCGTCCTCAATGCATTTATTGAGCATGCATGCTATTTTTGCAGCGCGATGTACTGGATCGAATATTTCGTCAAGAAAATTACAGACTTGCTGGATTGGACGAAAAATAAAATGGCGATAAATCGGAATTAGTGGTTCCAGAGGCCGTCATAAGCCGAAAAATGACGATTTCATTCAACTTGCCGCCTCTCATTTAATTGCTGTTATCAGACACCGAATCCATTTTCTGCAGCATTAAGACTTTTGGAATTTGATAACTTATCCAATAATTACCGCTGCCTTTGTCTTTAACGGTGTACCCCAAAAAACGTCAAAATGCTAGCTTAAAGAAATGCAACGGATGAACCTGAGAAACGTAATGCCCAACTGCAAGCGAAAATTTTTCCCTTCAATTTTCATAAACACTAAAAAACTGTGGAAAACAGAAAACGTTATCATTTGGTGTCTACATCTGAAAACCTATAGTCATTACACTTGGATATCATTTGGTTATTACTTCTAAAATCTTTCGGTCATTGCACCAGGTAGTCATTCAGTCATTACTTTTAGAAATAATCTGGTCATAACACCAGGTAGTCGTCATTGGGTCTTTAAAGCTGGAAACCGTTTGGTCATTACCACCTAGAAATCTTTTAGGTAGGCCAACAGAAAAAAATTATTCACTGAACCTAGAAATCTTATCTCTGGTACGTCCGGAAGTCACTTGTTCAGCACAGTTGAAAACCCTTTTACTAATACTCCTGGAGATAATTTTGTCAGCTGATCTGGGAATAATTTGGTTATTTGGCTGTTCATCTTATTAAATTGAAGATCAAAGCAATAATACAAAGCCTGATTATCTTTCTTAATTAAAGATCGCTGTAAATTAACAAATAACTGAAAAATCGTTAAGATTGCTGGTGGCGATTTTCCCGGCGCTGGTGGCGATTTTCTCTGTTGGGTATAGGGGAAAAATTCCAAGCACAATACCCCACTCTACCCAGGTGTCTGAAATGGATACCGGTCTTGATCGGGGGAAAGCATCGCATCATGGCGTCCTGGTGTTAGTTATAAGGCATTTGAAAATCCAATGTACAAGGTGATGTGTATCAGGCTTGATTGGAAATAAAGCATCCGCAGATGCCTTCATTATTATTATATAACTCATGGCATGTTTGATGCAGGAAGACTAATAATATATGATGCTAATTAGGGTGATTAATGTGAAATGTTATCAGCGAAATGAAAATTTCCACCTTGAAGTAACTCTTTTTTTATTGCGAATTGTCTTTTTGGAATCATTTGTTTTACCGAGGCACAAACGAAGCACATCATTTGGAAACTATTTTAACATATATTGAAAAAATAACTCAACAAATGGCGTTAAGCCCCTATGTATGCTTTAAATAGTTGTCAAACGAAGTTTACGGTTCTGACATAAGTATCTTTTGGATGAAATTCATCGAAGAATATATATTTTAAGGGAACCATTTAATAATCGACAGATTCTGGTCCAATATCTGAATTTATGGCGGTGGTGTTGAGAAGTAATTGTTTTTTTGGGCGCAAATTAAACTTTTCGTCGTCGGAAGTCACTTCATGCAAGTGATGTTTGCAACAAAAAAAACAGTTTTAGATTGGGAAAAAAAACATAACAGCTTTAGAACGTTATATTGTCTTGCTAAGGGTTGTGAAACACACCAATAGCTTATCAAAAGAAATGTAAGAATTGGTGGAAATTGCTGATACATGCATATGTACGATGAGAATAATAGCATTATTCATTGCAAAATGGCCAGGTAATTTTAAGTGATAAGAAATAGATCACATATTATTTTATATTTTTGTCTTATGAGACCATTAAAGTGGAAACTTGAAATCTCTCTACCGTGAATTCGAATTCTAATTTCATTTCACGAATAAAATTTCTTACCCAACTGCGGAGAATGTCACCGCTTGCCGAATACATACACGCAAAAATCAAAATCTTAACTATTGTTTTACGTAGATAAATTTCTGATCACGTTGGCCTGGCTTGGCTTTCCACTGCGGAAAAAATGTTTTAAACACATGTTGTTATGCCATGCATGAAGTTGTATTCAGTTAGCCCACCAGAATCACAATTCCAACAACAGAAAATGAAAGTTTGTAGATGACTGCAACAGAAGCTCATTCCTTCGTCCACCCATGGCATTTCTACAGAAAAAAGAAGAAAAAAATTCAATTTGGCAGGAAAGTTATCGTGACATTAGGCAGAAAATAATTTCTTGAAGATTTTCTCATAGATCATCTTTCTCTGTCCTCGGCAACTGGAACAATTCGGAGATTTTCTTAGACTAACTCAGGGATTGAAATTCATTTACCTGCCAAAATTGAACTTGTAACTGCTTGTATAACTTTACCGATGTGAAAATAATTATATGTATAAATATAACTTGCGATTGAATTTCATAATAAGCAATTGTATTTGTTTTAATTTCAGCAATAAAATACAATGAACCCACCGCATGTTGAGTATTGCGCGCATATCAGTTGGTTGAAGGCTCCGTTTCAATTACACATATGTTTTCGCAAAAGAGATAGAATGGACCATCTAGCATCGACTTTAGAGAATGAGGAATCTATGCACAGAATTTCTTCTCACACAAAATATCCTGCGACAGGATGAGAAGCATGTGTGCGGGACAGAACTTTAGACAATTCGCAAAAAAGTTATGTCATGGTAATCCTGTCAAAAATATTGCTGGTATAAGTTGGAGTTAGTAGATTAGGAATCTCTGTTAGAAATTCTCAAACTTTGTTGCATTCATGCAGAATTTTCCGATTGGAATGAGTCCATTACCGGATGTTGGGGAAATTTAACGGCCAAACTTTGTTTAAAAACCGCTGATCTCAAAAAATTTGTTAAGGATAAAAAACAGTCTCCCAGCCTTGACTTAGGGTTGTTGACTTTCAAACACTGGTATCTCTGATACTCAATGCAAATAAATAGATATAATGGAAATTCGACAAACAAGTGTATTGTGCTCACCTGGAGCTAGTGAGTCAAAATGCACTTATTTTTCATATACTTATTTCAATACACCTATTTTTAGCGTTCTGCTTCCAGTTTTTTAAACTCTAGGTTTTATATTATAGCTATAGATGAAATCGATTTGATAACAACATTAATAATTTGTTTATAACTTATAACAATATCTATGCGTGTATACATGTATTTACATATAACTATCTCTAGATATTCAGAGGTGTTTCAGAACAAGCGGTATAACATTGCACACCAAGTAGAAAATGGCCAAATAAACACTTTTTCTGTTCTGAAGTTTTCTGAAAAAATTCGGGTTTTTGAGATATTGGCAGTTTATTGTTTTAAAGAATGAAATTTTACTACACAATTACTCGCAATTTTTATATTAAATTTACTTTCTCTAAAAATTCTCCAAAATTTATTCCATCAAAATTTATTCCATTCAATGCACTTTTCAAATCTTAGCCTTAGCATTTGTGAAACGGTTCACGTTACCAGCGTCGTGGCTTCTTTGAAACTGAACACTGCCAACAAGACAAACAAGAAGTAACCTGGTAGCACCATCTGAAACATTCTAAAACCTTCTTGCTAAAACTTTTTTACCAGATATCACTAAAACTTATGAATTCTCATAAAATAGAAGTGTTTTTAACAAAAATTCATAATAAATATTACGAATAATTCTGCAATTAAATTTTTAAATTTTAAAACAAAAAACGTTTATCATCTCAAAAACATGATTTTTAGGAAAATTTCATGAAAGAAAACGTGTTTATTTGGTTATTTCGTACTTAGTGTGCAGTTTTGTACCTCTTGTTTTGAAACACCCTGTATATTGGAAAACTTGTACAGTTAAATGACATTGACGTTTGTGAGACGAACTGCTGATTGAGTTCTAAACAAATTATCATCGTTTTTCGAGTAAATTTCACTTGTTCATCACTCCCAGTGACCACTTCCAATGACCACTTCCAGTGACCACTTCCAGTGACCACTTCCAGCAAACATTTCCAGTAACCATTTTCAGTAACTATTTCTAGTAACCATTTCTGGTAACCATTTCTAGTAACCACTTCCAGCAACCCCTTCCACTAACCTCTTCCACTAACCTTATCGAGTAACTGCTTCCAGTCCCCACCTCCAATGACCATTTGCAGTTATTACCTCCAGTAACCACTAGTAACCGTTTCCTGTAACCCCTTCCAGCAACCATTTCCAGTAAATACTTCTAGTCACCGCTGCCAGTGACTACTTCCAGTGACCACTTCCAGTAACCATTTTCAGTAACTATCTCCAGTACCCACTTCCGGTAAAAACTTGCCACGAGTCGTCTCTATTGCTAAGACATCTGCGTATTGAGGGGTTGAAACCTCAGTTTAGTAAGACGGGAAATGAAAAAGCAGAGCTAAAAGGCACAGAAGAAGGAAAGAAAGGACAGATAAAAATAGAAACAGTAAGTGGATGTTCCACGCGTATCTACTCCAGTACATCTAGAATTAACACGGATAATGATAACTGCGAGAACATTTCAATTAAGTTGTATTTAAATGTAAAAACCAACAAACTATTAGATTATTTCAATTAAGTTTTATTTAAATGTACAAACGAACAAACTATTGGATGATTTCAATTAAGTTTTATTTAAATATACAAACAAACAAACTATTAGATCATTTCAATTGAGTTTTATTTAAATGTACAAACGAACAAACTATTAGATCATTTCAATTAAGTTTTATTTAAATGTACAAACAAACAAACTATTAGATCATTTCAATTAAGTTATATTTAAATGTACAAACGAACGCATGAGTTATTTGAAAGCAGTAATGACACAAAAAAGAACCCACGAGTCAGTGCAATAAATTGTTTAAACACAGCCCTAAGAACTTACTAATGGATGAACGGCATGCAACACGCAGTTAACGATCAACACACCTCACGATGGCACTCGCAGTGTGATGATACGCTGCACATTGTGAACACGGCTTGAACTGTCACCTCTGATTACACACATATTTTCCAGCATCGCACTTTGTAAACCGTCCCATCCTCGAAAGATGTGTACAACACAGCCTCTAACGATGCCCCTTATTTTAACACTTCCAAGTGCTCGTCCCTTCCTCGTACACCGGTGATTTTCATGGCGCCCGCATTTTATTGTAAGTACTACCTTAGAGGCACTTCGCCCTCCGTCCAAAAGCACCACATTGGAGGCACCTCGCTCCCCTTCCGTAAGCACTACCTTAGAGGCACTTCGCTCCCCTTCCGGTCGGAACAGGCGGTATCACGATTGCCCGAGCTGCGATGAACCATTTGGCCGCCCTCCCTGAGGACAATGATAGTTTTTGAGTGTATATTCTCCTTAAGCTTCTATACCTTGTAGTTTGAAGAGTGATTAACGACCCTGAAATAATTAACTCACCCCCTGATTTTAGAAGAAATTTCCTTTTAGTCTGAATTCCGGTTGAACAACTGCACGTATTGAAGACTAAATGTGAAAGAAAAAAAAAGAAAAAAGAAAAAAAAATTATTTCCAATAGAGATGGTACAAAAGTACCATCATTGGTTTTTAAAATATCTTAAAGTTAATACACTTAGGTGATACACACACATGAGTATTGCAATACTCATGTCACTAGTCGAAAAGAATTGATTGAGGGCTACGTACTTCTAATCTTGCATAATCTACATTTGACGATACACATAATGATAATTATAAGACACAACACAATTTCATGGACGGTGCATTTTCATTGTGGGTTGAGAACACCTTTGACAATTTACGTATTCATGATATGAAACTTCGCAATTCTTGACGCCAGGAAATAGTATTAGAATTGTTTGTTTCGGAAGATGTTCAAAAATGTCATTTTAAGGAAGCACTAAAAAGATAAATAAACCTATATATAAGCATGGAGACCACGAAAATTACAAGATTTGTATTTCTTATCAAGCAATTTTAATATAACGGTCATTAGTTGATCAGCATTTTATTTAAAATATAAATGGATGATCACACGACAAATGTATAGTTTTTTTACGCGAACGCTTTTCAATAATAAAGAGATGACGAGTTAGGTAATGTTACAAGTTGAGAGTGAACAGAACAAAAAAACAATTATCTTTAGTTAAAATGCCAGTTGTCAGTTTAGTACACACATATGTGCATACATACATGTAAATATATACACATATACATGCACATACATACCTACGCACAAAGATACACCTAACACGTAAACATACACAAATACATTTCTATGCATCGAGGCAATCACAATATATGCGCGTTCTATAAAAATGCTGTGCGATGTTCTGAAATACGGGATAATGAGCGAAGGAAGATTCGCGACAACTCGTTCAGTATGTGTTGCTGCTTACAATTTCTAATGAAATATTGTAAAGATGTTTTATTAAATATTGTATCGAAAAGATCATTGGTCGATAAGTGTCTTAACTATCATATGGGGGTGATTGCGCAACAAATATACTTGCATATATATATACTTTACAGATGCTGTACAATGATCAAGTAAAATGAAGTATTACGTAGTGACACATTCACATATCTACGTACGCATAGCGTGCACAAGTACACATATATATCACAAGTAAGCATGTGCGCAAATATCAGCGAAAACTAATCAGTATAAACTAGCATTCCAATCGAGGGAATCGGAGAAAATATCTTTTATTATGACATGAAATTTTATACAATTTCCGTACTAAAAATAATGGCACAAAACAGACTACCTTATTCAGAAACATGAAAGCGATCTTTCTTCAACGGTTCCCAAGTACAGAATATTTCCAGAAGCACGCGAGGCTTAGGTGCAGTTGTTATAATATATTCTAGAGCGTAAGAGATTATATGATAATTTGCACTACAGTAGCCTACCAAGAGCATTTTTGGACGTGACGAAGAGAGAAACATGAATGCCTTATAAGGGTGTCATATTAGGAAAAAAATCACATTATCTTTGAAATATGGCGCAAAATGCCTGCAATTGATAAATATACATAGGTACCACATTTTACATGTACAAGCCATTTAAGCTTTGGATTGCCTTACAATGATAAAATAAAATGATGTGTTGGGTAGTGTTAGAAGTTGGGAGTGAGAAAAAAGTCTGGTATTTATAGTTTATATACCAGTTGCTAGTCCAGTGCTCACAGGTGTATTGTGCACACATGCACACCAATATACGTTCACACATATACAAGTACGCATGCTTGCAAATCCCAGCGTATAGGCGTTCAAATCATAATAGGCGATCGCAGTGTATAAGCGATCGCATACTTCAAGACTGTTTTGTGATGTCTTGAATTATAAAGAAAATGAGCAAGAGAATATTAAGCAATGGAGATACCAGGCAAAATGAGATTTGTCAATACGTGTTCAGTATGTTTTGTAACTACGAATTATCGTTGAGACGATAGATGACGAAATATTACCAAAATACTAATTGTTATAAGACGCTCAACCTTTATTGATGTCCTTGACTTCACAGAATGTAGTATTTGACATCTAGCCGGCTTCGCCGCAAAACGTGTTATTAAATATGGGCAAACATATTTTCTCCCACTGGTAAAATGCCAAAATTAGAAAGCTTAAAAATATCCTGGATTCCTCCATCGTTTTAAATACAAAAGAAAAATATCCTAGATTGTTTACTCCTTGAATGAACTTCTAACGCTCAAAATCGCTTGCGTACCCCCTTTTGATGAGATCTGGGCCTGTATCTTGCACGCGCTCTGGTGTATGTTTTACACCAATGTATTTCTAGTAGAAGTGGGCTCCCCCTTTCTTACGTTGCGTTCATATATTTATCTTCCAGCTCAAGAGGCTTCAGCAGCGTCGCAGTTTTTGTGCGCTTTTATTCCGTTACTACGGATTATACATATCGCTATATTTCGTTACAACTTCCAATAACCCTTTATAGTAACTACTTCCCGTAACCACTTCTACTAACCACTTCCAGTAACCACTTCTACTAACCACTTCCAGTAACCACTTCTACTAACCACTTCCAGTAACCACTTCTACTAACCACTTCCAGTAACCACTTCTACTAACCACTTCCAGTAACCACTTCTACTAACCACTTCCAGTAACCACTTCTACTAACCACTTCCAGTAACCACTTCTACTAACCACTTCCAGTAACCACTACTACTAATCACTTCCAGTAACCACTTCTACTAACCACTTCCAGTAACCACTTCTACTAACCACTCCCAGATACCACTTCTACTAACCACTTCCAGTAACCACTTCTACTAACCACTTCCAGTAACCACTTCTACTAACCACTTCCAGTAACCACTTCTACTAACCACTTCCAGTAACCACTTCTACTAACCACTTCCAGTAACCACTTCTGCTAACCACTTCCAGTAACCACTTCTACTAACCACTTCCAGATACCACTTCTACTAACCACTCCCAGATACCACTTCTACTAACCACTTCCAGTAACCACTTCTACTAACCACTTCCAGTAACCACTTCTACTAACCACTTCCAGTAACCACTTCTGCTAACCACTTCCAGTAACCACTTCTACTAACCACTTCCAGTAACCACTTCTACTAACCACTTCCAGTCCCCTTCCACTAACCACTTCCAGTAACCACTTCTACTAACCACTTCCAGATACCACTTCTACTAACCACTTCCAGTAACCACTTCTACTAACCACTTCCAGTAACCACTTCTACTAACCACTTCCAGTAACCACTTCTACTAACCACTTCCAGTAACCACTTCTACTAACCACTTCCAGTAACCACTTCTACTAACCACTTCCAGTAACCACTTCTACTAACCACTTCCAGATACCACTTCTACTAACCACTTCCAATAACTACTTCTACTAACCACTTCCAGTAACCACTTCTACTAACCACTTCCAGTAACCACTTCTACTAACCACTCCCAGATACCACTTCTACTAACCACTTCCAGTAACCACTTCTACTAACCACTTCCAGTAACCACTTCTACTAACCACTTCCAGTAACCACTTCCAGTAACCACTTCTACTAACCACTTCCAGTAACCACTTCTACTAACCACTTCCAGTAACCACTTCTACTAACCACTTCCAGTAACCACTTCTACTAACCACTTCCAGTAACCACTTCTGCTAACCACTTCCAGTAACCACTTCTACTAACCACTTCCAGATACCACTTCTACTAACCACTCCCAGATACCACTTCTACTAACCACTTCCAGTAACCACTTCTACTAACCACTTCCAGTAACCACTTCTACTAACCACTTCCAGTAACCACTTCTGCTAACCACTTCCAGTAACCACTTCTACTAACCACTTCCAGTAACCACTTCTACTAACCACTTCCAGTAACCCCTTCCACTAACCACTTCCAGTAACCACTTCTACTAACCACTTCCAGATACCACTTCTACTAACCACTTCCAGTAACCACTTCTACTAACCACTTCCAGTAACCACTTCTACTAACCACTTCCAGTAACCACTTCTACTAACCACTTCCAGTAACCACTTCTACTAACCACTTCCAGTTACCACTTCTACTAACCACTTCCAGTAACCACTTCTACTAACCACTTCCAGTAACCACTTCTACTAACCACTTCCAGATACCACTTCTACTAACCACTTCCAATAACTACTTCTACTAACCACTTCCAGTAACCACTTCTACTAACCACTTCCAGTAACCACTTCTACTTACCACTTCCAGTAACCACTTCTACTAACCACTTCCAGTAACCACTTCTACTAACCACTTCCAGTAACCACTTCTACTAACCACTTCCAGTAACCACTTCTACTAACCACTTCCAGTAACCACTTCTACTAACCACTTCCAGTAACCACTTCTGCTCACCACTTCCAGTAACCACTTCTACTAACCACTTCCAGTAACCACTTCTACTAACCACTTCCAGTAACCCCTTCCACTAACCACTTCCAGTAACCCCTTCTACTAACCACTTCCAGATACCACTTCTACTAACCACTTCCAGTAACCACTTCTACTAACCACTTCCAGTAACCACTTCTACTAACCACTTCCAGTAACCACTTCTACTAACCACTTCCAGTAACCACTTCTACTAACCACTTCCAGTAACCACTTCTACTAACCACTTCCAGTAACCACTTCTACTAACCACTTCCAGTAACCACTTCTACTAACCACTTCCAGATACCACTTCTACTAACCACTTCCAATAACTACTTCTACTAACCACTTCCAGTAACCACTTCTACTAACCACTTCCAGTAACCACTTCTACTTACCACTTCCAGTAACCACTTCTACTAACCACTTCCAGTAACCCCTTCTACTAACCACTTCCAGTAACCACTTCCAGTAACCACTTCTACTAACCACTTCGAGATACCACTTCTACTAACCACTTCCACTAACCACTTCTACTAACCACTTCCAGTAACCACTTCTACTAACCACTTCGAGATACCACTTCTACTAACCACTTCCAGTAACCACTTCTACTAACCACTTCCAGTAACCACTTCTACTAACCACTTCCAGTAACCACTTCTACTAACCACTTCCAGTAATCACTTCTACTAACCACTTCCAGTAACCACTTCTACTAACCACTTCCAGTAACCACTTCTACTAACCACTTCCAGTAACCACTTCTACTAACCACTTCCAGTAACCACTTCTACTAACCACTTCCAGATACCACTTCCACCGGATGAGTCAAGAGTGCACGAGTCTGCTTCTGACTTCGCCGAACTTCGTTTTTTGACGAAGTTCTTTGTTTTTAACTGAATTTAACACATCACTAGAATGTGATATCGAAAAACAATTCAAATAACTCGTGTTAAAACAGGTGATTTCAGTTGCAATAGTTTTTAAAGTGTGTGATGTAAAGTCATTAGGAAGCAGAGCATCCTAACTCTCTTTCTCTCTCACTTCATTTTAGTAAGGAGTACTTTCTTGTACTCTAACATTTTATTCGATTTTATTCACCAAGTTGCAGCGTTTGTTAATAAGGTTTTCATTTTTCAGCCGAACCGTTTAGCTGGGAGCTGAGTTTTAAGAAGATATAAATATGTGCATATTCCTAATTTCTTAGTTCCAATTTTAGAACAATCAGTGGCGTTTAGTTCTGAATTTTAAGAAAAACACCCTCTCTCACTTCAGTCAGTACAAAATTCAATATTTTACGCTCGACTTATAATACGCTTGACTTTTACGCTTGACTTATAATATAATATACCCTCTCTCACTTCATTCAGTACAAAATTCAATACTTTACGCTTGACTTATAATACGCTTGACTTTTACGCTTGACTTATAATATAATATACCCTCTCTCACTTCATTCAGTACAAAATTCAATACTTTACGCTTGACTTATAATAATAACATTGCGAAAAAATTTAAAATCCCTAGGTTGTTTTATGCATACGATCTGATCCTAATTTTTATTGCGAGAAAAATGCCTCCAAAAACTTAGTTAAATTTGCTTCAAGGCCCAAGAAGTTATGAGCAAGCGAGGTTCCATTAGCATTCGTTGGTTGACTTGACAAAGCATCCAGCCATTGGCATGACTGCGTTTTATTTAAGTCATGTGTGACCAGCTCACGTGGCTGAATGTCGGTTCATCTATAGGATATCAACCTGCGTTTCCAATTGAAGGCTTGTGGGTGTACCGATCCTTTAGTTATTTTCTGGAAGTCAAATGGCATTTGGAAGCTAATAAATTTACGAATGTATTGACCAAATGGCTCTTACGAGTAGATGCACTAACAAAAGGGCTTCCAGGCGTCCTGACCAAACGAGTTCTAATTTGGCACTGGCCAAATTACTTCCAGGTGTTGTAGCGAAAAAATTTTCAGGTCTTCAGACCAACTTTTACTTCAGGTATAGTGATGAAAAAAATTTTAAGTGTACTGACCAATGTCTTTCATTTGCAATAGAAAAAGATTTCTAGGTGTACTGACTGAACGAGTTCTAGGTGCACTGGTCAAATTACTTCAAGGTGCACTAGCAATTGATTTTCTGGTGTTATTACCGCTGACTATTCAGGTGTAGCCAACAAATGACCCCGCCCTCTGCATCACCCAGAGAAACTTTCGCTTGTGGTTAGATTTAATGTTCTTCATGTTTTCTTATGACATTTCCAGAAGTTAGCAATTGGGTAATTTTTGTTGTCCATGAGCATTCGTTGGTTGACTGGGTGAGGCAAAGGCAACGGTAATTACTGACGGCGTTTTCGAACATCAAAAGATTTATCGTTGCAAACTTTGCGTCTGATGAGAGCAAATGAACGGCATGAACTCGAATGAAATTACTATTTCTTCGGATAATGATGGCCTTAGAAAAAGCTAATTATATCGTCATTTTATATTTTGCCCAATAACGCAAGTTTATCATTTGCATGACCAATTATTCGATGCAGTATACCGTGCTGCGAAAATAGCATTCATTCCCACTGGATGCAGTGAGGCAAAGCGTCCGTAGCGGACACGCTCAGTTCTCCAAGTTTATTGAAATTATTCTTAACATGTGGGGCCGACAGGTGTGTGTTCATTGTTATGTGTGGAGACACCAATAATCGAACGTGAAGGTGGAGTTGAAGTTGTACCTTAGCCCATGATCTACCAAAACTCGAACAACTTAGGGAGAAGTTTTCGGGGATTAATGTTGTCAGTACCCCGAAATATCAGTGACATTGCCCCAGAGTGTTTTTTCTACATAAGCTGGCGCTTATTTCTTTTTGGAATGGAAAAATATGTTACTTCCAAAAGGTATGCTTAGCAAGGCACCAAAAATGATAGCCGATAAGAGATTCGACTCGAAAAATGAATTGACTTCGACACCAAAAAAAAATAGTCGAAAAATCAGAGAAAAATATCAATCAAATTTTTGCCTAAACTTATCGGAAAATCGATGAACCGAAGAACAAGTTAAATAAAAGGGCAAATAAATATGTTGCACCGATCATGAAGTTAAACTGAGTAGAAATCAATAGCCATGCAATTGCGCATGCAAAGCTTCTGGGCTGTTATACTAGCTGCATGAATGTTATTAATTGCTCTAATTTCATCATTTAGCTGAAAATATTTCCCTACTCGAAGAAATACCTTACAATTTTGTCAATTTCCTAAGACTTTAAGCACTAGTCATCTTGGCATTGCAGTTACAACAGTAGAAAAGGGTCAACATCAAATTGAAGTTGGGCCTTATCGAGAATTTGAAGTTGAACCTTAACAACCATTTTCAGTTGAACCTCAACGTAAACTGGAGCTTAAACCCGGGTGTGGAGTTGGAATTGAATGCTAACATGAACCTGGAGTCTGCCATACCTTAAACTTGAAGTTGAACCACAAACCTCAACATGAAACTTCATTAACCTCTTCGTAGACATTTTACAGGGAAGTGATGTTGAACTTCAACATCAACATAAAGTTTGACCTCAATTTGAATCGAAATCTTAACCGAAATGCGGATGTGGAGGTTTCATATTCATTTATTTCGAGTTGATGGCGGTCATTACTAAGTAAAAGTTATAAATTCTGTGTGGCAAGCTATTCGATTCTATTGGTGATCGTAAAATTGTAGTGCTTGCCTCTGTAGACCTTTTCTATCGATTTCAATACTACGAAAGTAATTGATTTGAAAGACTGCAATCTTGAATTTTTAGTCTTTTTGCATGCATCGAGCTCAGTATTCTTGATTCTGTAATGTTGATGAAAACTTAACATCACGAGAAGCAGCGAATTAAAATAATGTTTTTATCTTTTTGCTCCAACTTAATTCAACCACTGTTAGTATCAACGAACTCTCAAAAGCAATTTGATGAACTTTCATACCAACTTTTCAGAAATTTAATTTTTTACCACTTCTTTTTCTTTTTTCTCCATCACACTTATGTGGGAATGTATAAAAAGAGACCATGCATTCTTTACCAGTATTTATGAGCTTCAAAGAGCAAAATATCCACAAGCAGAGATTTCTTCATGGCATCATCAATTACAAATTCAGCATGACGGGGCTCAAGATTTTTAAGCGTGATCGCGTTTCAAGGAATTCCGACGGAGATTTGCATTCGCTTTTAACCTTTCAAAATCTTTGGCCTTTGAGCTGGCGTTGATTGTGATGATTGCCGTGCGGTTTACCTAGTGTGCATGACGACGGCACTTGTATTCTGGGTGCTGATTTCTCTGACAATCCTGCAATTGTTGCTCTGACCTGGCGTTGGAAGCAGCATCGGTTTTGTCGCCTTGCATCCAAACTTACATACCCGGTGTCATTCATCAACATTCTGCGCCCTTCTCCCTCTAACCCACGATATGCTATGAGCGCCCACATTTGTGTATTTCGGGTATTGAACTTTGCGCCCTATACGTAAGTTTGAAACGCTTCTCATGTAGGGCAGCATTTGCGGCAGTCAGTGGAACTTCTCTGGTTCAGAAGGTCGCTATGTGGGTCATTATGATGAATAATGGCCTAGTCTGAGTTGGATGGCGAGAGTGACACCCACTTGGTAAACGTGTTGCGTCTTTACTCATGTCGGGTCACGGTCGCTATCTCAAGTAGCTTTCCTAGAATTTCTACGTTCGAACGCCAACTCAATATATATTCATGAATATCGTAACGATCGTTGCACAGTAGTTGCAACGCATTTTTAACTGTCGTAGCAGTCGTAAATATCATATCAGTCGTTTTTCACTACTAGGAATTTGATGTTTTCCTAGATGCATGTACATAGATTGCGCAAAAGTGTTATTGGGATGATAAAAATTTAGATCCCCACTGTACACGTTGCTGTTCTCGAAGGTTTCAACTTTTTTCATTTGATTTTTTCTAATCACCATGTTTTTAGTGTTCTTTCTTCAGAGAACTTGCAACTAACTCATTGAATAGGAGGGCCTTCCAACAACCTAAGTCAGATTAATCTGTCTCTGTGCTTTCATCATCGTTAGAGGAGCTGCTTCCTCCGAAAAATGTTCAGCGCAGAGATGTGATCGACCCGGTGATCTTCTCACCCGGAGTGCTAAGCCTTTGTGTCACGGATAGACCATTTAATTTGTTTCCCCATCTTCGCATTTTTATATGCATTGTCATTAACGAGAAAAGAACGGCTTTGAAAAGTGATATGGACCATGGGGAGTGAAATACAACACCTTTAAACTTTCATTATAAAATATAGGTGAAAAGGTTGTTAAAATTTGGAATTCAAACATGCTTGAGCTCCACCATCATTTTCTCAAGTTGTTGATGTTGGCGGTGGTAGCAGCCACCGTGCACCAGCAGACGGTGATGGAAGACACGGAAGTGGTGGATGCCGACTACTCCAAACGAGTCGACTCTTTCTGTGAGTAAAAATATCTAGCGAGAACCCACGTACGAATTATAGTTAGTTTCTGCATTGATGTATTTATATTAAAGCATCAATTTTAGAGAATCTGCATTGAAGTATCGGTAGTATAGTTTTGGATTGAAGTTTCTGTGCTGTAGCATCAGTATTCTAGTATCTGAATTATAGTATCTGTATCACAGTATCTGCATTATAGGATCAGTATATAGTATATGTATTGAAGCTACTAGCTTCAGGACAGATTATTTTTCAGAGTTAATGCATGTACGTTACAAATGTATGAATTCAAACCTATATAGGTTGCATTCAACTCGAAAAATTAAATTAAGTACTTTATCAATTAAGATTTCTTACTTTCACCAGACAAGTGCACTTTTCATGCATCCCAATATCGTCATTTCATTGCCCGAAAATTTTTGTTTCAATATCTCAAAACAAAGTTTGGATGGGCTTTAAAAAGTTTTATTATACAAAATGGGCTTTGTATTAAGATATAACTCCATCACGTAAAAATGAAGTCTGCGGACCGAATTTGGTAAAAACCTTTTCGAATTTGGAAATACTGCCATCAATCTTCTAATTTCCATCCGTGGTAAAATCATAACAGGTCCTAAATTTATACGACATTAGTCTCACATCTTAATCACTTTCTGTTGAAAATATGTCATGCAGTTAATGAAGATTCTGTTTAGAATAAAACGCTAGGAATTAAATTTTATTGAGAGCAATAATTATAGCTAAGAGAACCATGGCACTCCCAAGGACGACATTTTAAAGTATCCCCACGTTCGAGATGAAAAATCGCATTGAGATTTGAAACAATTTCTTCTCGAACCAATCTTAAATATAAAAGACAGAGTACACCATTTCTGGAATCGGAACAAAAACAATTAACTTATCATCCATTACATGTCAGACTAGAGCCAATTACATTACATGTGTCAGATTACACTACAAATTACATGTCAGACTAGATTCAATATTTTTTTGTGCTTTATTATACCGCACACCAATTAAAAATGAACTATTATAGTGCGCTGATGAAGATGTATATCAAAGATGCCAAATCCCGGAATCGCACTCCGTGCATGCAAATGAGTTTCAAAACAACATATTGAATACTAATGAGGTCCATAAAGAGGTTGCCTTCGGACTGGTCCAAATGCATAAATAAAAAACACTTAAAGCATCTAAATAAAGTCACAACCTGTTTCATTATGTGTACAAGGTTATCAGTAACTTTCGTTACAAACTTTTCAGCTCTTATTTTTGAAATTGATGAATTGAAATTGTTACCAAGAGTCTAAAATTTGTAAATATCTATAATTTATTTGATATGTCTATTTGCATCGACTTCAGACTAGAGTCGTATGAAGATTGATCTACAAGATTCACGAATTATCGTCAGTTAGATTTCGACATATCCTTTGCAGAGTTCAGCCTTCAAAGCCTCCAAACTTTTAAACTTCTGGGAACATCCTCTGGAGACTTGGTAGCCTTAAACACCACTACAAATACAGTTCTTTTGGCTGAAATGTAAGCCTCGATAAAATATCAAAACCTCAAATTATAGAGAATCATTGCAATCAAAACGACAAATCAGAAAGTATTTTACATAATTGGGTTTAACAAAAATTTGAAACGGTCAATATTGATGACCCTGTGAAGTTTAAATCAAGATTTATCGGAGAATAGAAAAGCATATATCATACAACTATAATTTTTTCGAACAATTTTCATGATTAAAAGTAAATACTATAGCTCTCTTGCATGAGATGTTTCTATCCCCGTTCAGCTGCTTAAAATCAATCCAGATACTCTAATCCACGCCATCGACTTTCCAATCAATATTTCTCCTCTCCCATATTTCATGGGAGAAAATGTCTTGCATTTTGGAGAGCCACTCTCTATGAACTCCACAGAAAAATTTACTTTATGTACATATATTTACCTTATTTGCCCTGGAGCAGGCATCAGAGGGTTTTAGCGTTCTACGTGTTTACCTTGTTTGTTTTGGTGCAGGCACGTGCAGGAAGATGTGCTTCGTACAGCCCGCGTGCTCAGCCGTTTCGTACGACAGAGGCTCGGAGATGTGCAAAATTTCTTTCAAGCCACCGCAGTCTGTGAGCTCGGGCCCGAAAGGAGGAGCCGTGACAGTCTTCTCGTATCCATTCGGTCAGTCCAAAATGAAACGGTGTTCAGTTTAATTAGGTAAATTAGGTGAATACACTTGATTTGTTACCATTTGTTCTATTTTATTTACAACAAATTTAAATGCACTTGTCCTGAAACCATGTTTTGGTTGGCGACGAGTTACAGGGTAAATGTTTTCAGCTGAATCCACGTATGACACGGTTCTCCCTATGGGAGTTTCCTGCTCAAGCTGAAAGTTTATATATTTCCTATGCATTTTCAGTTTAAATTGAAGTGCCACACAACGATGATTGAATACATTTTGCGTGATTTCAACCGTTAAAGCACCGTCCCGGCCGTTGATCTTTTGAGAATTTAACGAAGAGTGATGTTGAGATAAATGTCAACGTCCAATATAATCAGTTGCGTTCTAGAACATGCATTTTATGTTTTAAGAAATGATTTTGACATGAATATCGACGTCCAAGCCAATCAGTTATATTCTAGAGCCTTTTTTTCCCTCGCCTCTGAGGTCAACTTCTTCCTCTGTGTAAATTTAAATATTGTAATTGAATTTTGATTATTTTATCATAACGAAGGTGATGCGACAAATAACTGTGCACAAACTGTGTGATTATCAGCATTTTTGAGCAATACTTTATACATCGGGAACCACTCAGTCGTATTTTTATGCTCATTCTACATATCTCTCCAATGTTATCGTAATTCTTATTTTGAATTTTTTGGCCAACTCAGCTGAGGCTTCTTTGTCATAGTGGTTTTCATATTGTGAATAACACTGTAACATAAATATGACTATGATAACCCATCCGACGTGTTTCCTCAGAAGTGAAGATGTTCGTCACAGAAAAAAAAACTGATGACTCTAACTTAGACAATCAACGGGCCATGTGCGCTGCAGAAAACGGCTCTCCGCCCACCATCAAAACGCAACAACACCGGCAACAGGCGATGCAAGCCGTGGCAGGTAACGTTCCCCGCCTTAAGCATCACTTTGACCCAGTTCACAAATCATGGTAGAAGTAGGTATTTAACTTCTATACTGGAGGCCTGTATTAAGATCAAGATATACCGTATTATACGAGTACTTAGGGAAACCACAAAGTTGCTTTGCTTAATCTAAATATTATTTTGAGAACTTTGAACAGCAATTCCATTATACATGTGTTTTTTGTATGAGAGTTTTTTATATTGTTCTTCAACACAAACGTCTTTCTCTAGATAAGCTTTAGAAGGACCCAGAAAATACCCATGAATCTATTTGGCCCTCTGAAGATAATAAAACTTATGGGAAAGACGAATTAGATGATAAAAGGCATAGATGAATATTATCAATGTTTATATCGAAAACCTAAGAGAAAATTTCAAAAATTGAACACGTTGATCATCGAATTTCATATCCCTTATAATTCTGGTTCAAAGAATAATATGGCTACGTTATTTTTTATTTATTGATTGTTTCACCTGCTTTGGAAGTTCATTGTAAAGTTTCACTTAAGAAATAATGTTCACAATAGTTCGCAACAATATTCATTATAAAATATTAGTTCAATCAAAAAGCTTAGGTACATCGATAATTTATAAGATAACGCTGAAGAATGTAGAGCCAACAAAAAGCATATATTTTTCCCATTAAAATTGCACTCGATTTAACCATTAATCTTTATTTTTAAAATACGCGCGCAATGCAATTAATTATTTAAAATGCTTATCACTCGCACTCAAATATCCATCCAATGCTCCTCCTCAACTGCTGCGTTACAGGCACAAAGCCAAATGTATTGAGGAAACAAACGACAACGTTGTAGAATTTATTTAGTTTTCTACGAAAGCCCTTTAGCAATGAGGTGAAGGATATTGGTCAGCACACGTTCCACCTCTAGCGTTAAAGTTCTATTGAGTATTACCGTCCCGGACCAAAAAGTTGATTTATATGTCATTATGTTTTTAACAAAAAATAAGATACAATTGATCGCTATGTTCGTAAACTCATTAAGTAAACAATAGAGCATTCTAAATCTACAGATTCAAATACATTGGTAGATAGGTATAGTTATTAAACCTACCAACTAAGACATAATTGATTATTTAGTTGGTAGGTTCTATATGTATGAGTTACCAAATACTTATTTAACTTTCAACAGTTGATTGTTATAATACAATAGCGATAAAGTATGACACGAAATAAAGGTATCTTATGAAAAAAAACTCACCTCCTCTTGTTCTGCTAGCCAATAGAACGATTTTATTTCAAACAATCTTTAGGACGTCACCATTGCAACATGTCGTTAGGCCAATAGCGGTGCCAGATTTGGTACTAGTAGTGTTGTTAGATGCAATATGAGCGCTGCTATTGGATCTATGTCATAACGTCAGCATTGCCTCACGCTCGACAAAAAAAAGACCAATATGACCCTACCTTGTTTCTTCTTGTTTGTGCAGCTAGAGGTGAGAAGAATGCTTTCACCAGCGCACAGGGCAGCCGGAACAAAGACTTATTTTGGCCCGACGGATCACCTGTGTCGCGCGACATCTTCGGGGGGTTCAAAATGTTGTTATTTGGCGGAGAGGCTTCTGTACTCGGAAGTGATGGCTTCCTTTATTTCTTAGGAAAAGATTCACTTCTTTGGTACCCAGTGTTGTGCTTCAAGTACGGGCCTGCGCTGTAAACAACCGCCTTAAATTTATGGATGCAGTTGCATTATCCAGAATCATGTCCTAAGAATTCCAAATCATTTGTGCTGCTATTTTAAAGTCCTGTGCTTCAAATAGCTTTCTTTTGCTTGTTTTACGAACCACTTCTATATTTCAGTCTATTACTTTTGTGTTATGTAGTACAGTGATTTGATATCAGTGATTTCACGCATGTGTTCACTGCTATCAAGTTTTGATCTTTTTTATTGTCATCAGTTATGTGCTGGTGATCAATTGTTCAGACCACCATTATTAGAACTCACTGTGAATGAATGAACGGCAAAAAAGCACTTAGAAAAAATGTTTTAATTTGAATGCTCTTCGAAACTATTTGTAATCGCGTCTTCACAGCAGAACTGGTGTGCGTTAGGCACTGTACTGCAGACACTGAGGTGTGTGTACAGTGTGATAAATTCTTGTGTTAGACTGCAAGGCCTTACTTTAACCTCAACGTTTACGGATAAAAATTATCCCCAGACATTCGTAACTTTAACAGAGAATCATTTGAGATGAAAAATTGAGGCAAGTTTTAGCTCGTAATGGTAGAGGTTTGCTTATGATGATAGCGTTTAACTCCCAAATTGACTACAACGAGCACGAGTTTTGAATGAATTTCTACTCGAAATTGTAACAATTCTTGCAGAAAATCTATCTAAGAACGTGCGTGAAATCATTCTCGTGTAGATTCAATCACTCTTTCTCAACTTTCTTCATCTCTCCTCGTGTGTGTGTGAAATCGTATATTATAGCTTAACCTGTTCACTTGAAGCCTTCTGACCATGCAAAACGACCGTACACTCAACAAGCACTGTATTGGTTATCGATATTGCGATACATTGCATCAAATGACGTGAAGTATTTCATCTTGCACGGGATTTTGGTGGGTATAATATCACTAATGCCGACATTTACCGTAGCCAAGAGGCATTCAAGGCGAATTTGTTTCCTAAAATTCATTGCTGCTAATAAACTATAGCCTGAACATGTATTTGTTTCAATCAATTTTCATTCGGTCAAAATTTTTCAGCTATATTTCAGCGCAAGCAGTCTCACTTTATTAATGATTTCCGATTAAAAGATCAATATTAAAAATGGAACAGGAGGGTAAGCATAGGTTTATTGGTAATTCTATCATGCAAGTTGAATTTTTGAAGCATTGTCTTTAGTAGTCATGAGGAACTGAATAATGAAAAAAACGCTAAAAAGATTCATTTATGGATCAAGAAAGTGCTATCAATGTTGATGAGGAAATAGATGAAATTTAATCAAACTTTGCAACTGCTACGTAGGATGAAGATGAGTGTTCTGTGGAGAGGAAAGGCCATTTTTTTCGAATATATTTTATTGGCACCTTCTTAAATAAAAATCTAGACATATATTTCCGGGAAAAAAATTTGGCAACTAACAAATCGGAAAGCGTAATTTACTGAATAAAATTCATTTTCTCCTCGGAAGGTTGAGTAGTTAAAGGTCGAAGAGGAGGTTGTTGAACATCTACTACAAAAAACAATTTACAATTTTTTTTCAGTTGAAAATTTATAAAAAAGATCGTTGAGGGGAAGGTTCCTCATTTGATAAATAAATATAATTTTGACATTATTTTTAGTTGGGATCTCTGAATAATAACAGTCTTGATGGGAAATATTTACAATATTATTCTGAAATAAAATGAGAATTAGAAATATTTTCTAGCGGGATAGTTGAATGTAAATTTTGAAACAAGAAAATACATAATTTTTACCTAAGACGTTTAGGTCAAGATATTTTTATCAGCAGTGTTATAAAAAAATATCTGTCAAAGAGAAAGAAATTTTGGTGAAGCTTCGAAGAAATATTGAATGACGCTAATGAACTTGAAAAAAAATCGTTGAAATAGAAAAGCTCACTATTAACACTCGAGTACAATAAAATTAACTAAAAAACAACCAGTTTTTTCTTTGTGCCGCAACGTCGGATAAAATTTTCCATGATGCAAAATGGAACCTATTCGTTTTGGGAAAGATATATGTGTCGTATGAATACATACACAAAATGCACCCAAAATTATTGCGTAGGGGAGATTACTTTAGTAGAATAGAATCGCCAGTGTGTTAAGTCGTGGAATAGTAACGTTGTAGGATAATATTTTGAAAGGTAAATGCAAGTAGGATGAAAATAGATTTACCAATTTTTTCTGGGAACCGGATAATCTTCAAATTTTTCTATCAATATGCTGCTATTCATAACTATAAATAAATCTCAGAACAGTAAAAGACGAAAACCGGCAATTCTGAAAAGAATGAGAAAAACCCAGTATTTTTTCGTAAAATCCCAGTATTTATCTGCAAAACCCAGATAAATACTGGGTTTAAAATACCCGTAAAACCCAATATTTATCCGAATTATTTTTAGAGATCAACAATTTAAAAAGATTTTTCGAGACCTTCGAGATCTCTCGAGACTTTGGAAACTTTTAATATTTTTAGAGATCTTTAGAGATTTTTAGAGATCGTTCAAGATTTTGAGAGATATTTCAAGATTTCTAGGTATCATTCAAGATTTATAGATATTTTTCGAAAATTTAAGATATCTTTCGACACTGAACATCACAGCGCATTATAAGCTACACAAACTTTTCAACATTGCGTTCATCTCCCCTTTCTTCTACATATTCATTAAAGCATGGCTGCAAACTATATCACCAGATGACATTCATTGTAATTATAAAATCCAGATTGCTCGTTAGTTTAGAGTGATTGGGAAAATAAATTATGACAACTCGCTAACTCAAGAGACATGAATTAAACACAACGGAACGGATACGAAAAACTCACTCGTGACTCAAATGCACTGAACTTTCAAAATTCTTTCAGATGGGCTGATGTACCATCCAATGTATCCAAAATACAAGGGGTATTGCATTGGCCAGTTGGGTAGTCTTTATAGTACACGTCAAATCTCTGAATATCGAAGTATCTCTGGATCGAAAAAAAAATAGTAATTAATATCTGGATTCGCACAAGACGTTCCAAAAAAAAGAGGCTGTCCGTCTGTTGAAAACGTTTCAAAACACGTGATATAGTATTAGGTCATTTGTCACATCCCTCACGTGTGTTAGAAATTAAAAGGGTCGGTTATAAAATTTGCGTAATTTTAATTGTATCCCACTTATAATATCTCAGGCATCAATTTTGCTGCGTACCACAAGCATGCCAATGTTATTGCGGCAGATAACTAGCATTGCACAATTATTACGGCAGATGACTAGCATTGCACAATTATTGCGGCGATGACTAGCATTTGCACAATTATTGCGGCGATGACTAGCATTGAACAATTATTGCGGCAGATGACTAGCATTGCACAATTATTACGGCAGATGACTAGCATTGCACAATAGTTGCAATTGACTTCAAGTATGCTGCAATTATACCGGTTGACACAAGCACTGCTGCCGATCACGTCATGTATGACCTGGTCACGAGATAGAATGTCGGATCATCTCATTCGATGTTAAACCGGCGTTTTCATTATATTGATGGCTTGCTGGTGTAACGATCCTGTAGTTATTTCTGTGTCTTCAAACGATCGTTTATCCAGATCAAGGGTTCTCAACCGAGGGTACGTGTACCTCTAGGGCTACATTTAACATACTTCATATGTTGAAATGTACAATATATATCTACATACAACCTTATGAGCATAAATAATTATTAAACCATTTTTAATATTGATATTTCAATCGGAGATCATGAATAAAGTTAGACTGCTTGCACTCTAATTTACATGAAAAAACCTTGACCGGAAGAAAGTTGATTGAAACAAATACATGTCCAGGCAATAGTTTATTAGCAGCAATGAATTTTAGGAAACAAATTCGCCTTGAATGCCTCTTGGCTATGGTAAATGTTGGCATTAGTGATGTTATACTCGCCAAAATACCGTGTAAGATGAAATACTTCACGTCGTTTGCTACAGAGTATCGAAATATCGATACCCAATACAGTGCTGGTTGAGTTCACGGTCGTTTTACCTGGTCAGAAGGCTTCAAATGAGCAGATTAATCTACAATATAATATTTCACGCACACACGAGGAGAGATGAAGAAAGTTGAGAAAAGTGATTGAATCTGCATGGGAATGATTTCACGCACGAACTAATATAGATTTTCTGCAAGAATTGTTACAATTTCGAGTACAAATTGCTAAAACATTAGTGTTCGTTGTAGTCAAAGTGTAAAAGTGTATTTTTATAGTTTCTTAAGCCTTTTATCATGCTGGGGGTCCATGAATGTACAACATTAAGCTGAGGAGGCACACGACAATAGAAAGGTTGAGAAGTCCTGATCTAGATTTTACCCTTTGGTGTATTAACTAATGTGCCGCCCTCGTTGCACCGCTTGCTGGTGAGCGCATAAAAGGCGCTGATAGTGGGGCTGAGGTCCTACCACCCTTAAACTACCTACAAAAAACCATCCAACACTAGCATCATATGCGCAAAACGCATCTCTATCAGTTTCCTATCTATCTTTTTCAGTTTCACCTCTTCTCTTCCCGACACACTCAGCGTCAAACTCTCTTTCCGTCTTTTCTACAAGCATCGACCGACCGACCGACCTGAGGTTGCATTATATCTCGCACTCCCTCGCCGTAAACTGCAACAGTCCGCCATCCTACTAGCCCAGGGCTTCTCAACCGGGAGTACATGTACCCCAAGGTGTACATTTAACATGCTTCATAAACTAAAATCTGAAATCAGCTAGCCTCATTTCAGGTCTACTGCCTAAAAAATTGTCAGATGAATTACCCAAATGATTTCCAGATTTACTGACATAATGGCCCTTAAATGAGCTAACAAAAGAGTTTCCAGGTGAACGTACCAAACAAGTTCTAGGTGCACTGGTCAGATGACTTCTAGGTGTACCAGCGAAAGGATTTCTAGGTGTACTGACCGATTTTCTTCAGGTGTACCAGCGAAAAGATTTTTAAATTTATTGACCAAATAATGATTATCGATTGGATTATCACATGGAAATCAATTGGAAAGACAGAAGGCTCTCATGTGCAGAACACCAATTAATCCTGCCCTGTGTGTCGCCCATATTCTAAGATTTGTGAAAATTTCCCGGAGAAACTTTGGCTTGAATTTAGATGTAATGTTCCTCATGTTTCCAAGACATTTTCAGAATTTTGTAATTAGATTATTTTTAGAGTAAGCAGTTAGAGAGAAAGACAACGGTAATTAACCACAGAGTTTCCAAACGTTAGAAGTTTTAGCTTTGCAGAAGATGGACTCAGTGTCAGATGAAAATAAATGAACGGCAGCAAGTCGAATGAAATAAAATATTTTTTCGAAGAATGATAGCCCTAGGGGCAACGAATTGTAAATTAATATCATTTGGTATTTTGCCCGCTACTGCAAGTCTGTCATCATTGGTGCGAGGAAAATTTGATTCAATACAACGCGCTGCAAAAACAGCATTCATTCCCAACAAATGCTGTGAGGCAAAGTAACATCCGTAGCGGTCACGCTCAGCTCTCCAAGCATATTGAAATTATTCTTTGCATGTGTGTGGCGGTCAGATGCGGGCTGATTGGTGTGTGTGAAGACAGCTCAACTCGATCGAATGTGATCGTGAAGTTGAAGTTGGGCCTTAACAACATTCTGAGTTTGAACCCTTAGCGTGAACCAAACTTGAACAGTAACCTAAATTTGTACCGAACCTAAGTAACCTAAATAAATGGAGAATCATTGGAATTTATAACATGACGTTTAGATCAAAAAATGCTTTAAGTAATTGAGTTATACGAAAACGTAACGGTTAAGGTTCATGACCCTGAATATATGAAGTAAAAATATAAGGGAAAATGAAAGGTATATATAGAACACATATTTAATAATTTTACAATCTTACACAACGCCCAAAACTAAATATAACAGTTATACCGCTTGAAACGTTTTTTTCCTCGTTCAGCCGCCTAAAGTCAAACCAGGTCCTCAAAATTACGCTATCTGCTTTCCTTTCAACAATCAACCTCTACCGTATTTCAAGTGAAAAATTAATAGAATTCTGAAAAGTGGTACTCCACAGAAAAATTTCCTCAACCTCATGGGTTTCAGCGTTGAGGGATCATGGGTGCAGGAATCAGTGGGTTATAGCGCAGTATGTGTTTACCTCGTTGGCTTTGGTGCAGGCACGTGCAGGAAGATGTGCTTCGTACAGCCCGCGTGTGCTGCCTTTTCGTACGACAGAGGCTCGGGGATGAGTAAAATTTCCTCCAAGTCTCCGCAGTCTGTGAACTCGGGCCTGAAAGGAGAGACGTGACAGTCTTCTCCCATTCAGCAAAATGTGAAAACTGTTCGGAAATTAAAAAGTTGCAAGCGATAGGTCGTACATAAGTTCTTCCTGCTGCAAAACGACCCATCGATGGGTTGCTTGTGAAGGTTTTAACAATCTTTTAAATATCATGAAATTGAATGGACTCGCCTAATGTTTGGTATTTTGTAAAATCGTAAACAACTTGTGATCTTAAATTTGAGTTGAAATTATTGTGAACTTTAGTTTAACCCATCGCAGTTTAAGTTAAATGCCAAATTTCTTTTTTGTTCATGACAAGTTACAGAAGTAAAAAAATTTTTTGGCGGCATCCATGTAAATTTCGCCTTATGGAAATTTGCTACTCAATCTGTGAGTTTATTCATTTTTTTAAATTACCCCATGTAAGAGGAAGTGTTACACTACGACGATTGAATACATTTCGTTTGATTTCAGCAGTTAAGCACCGTCATTTTGATCCTGTTGTCATCTAGTGGCCTGTCCAGTGCAAAGTTGGTCTAACTTAGGGTGAAAAACAGCTGTTCAAAGAATTAAATAAAAACTAACGTCCAAATAATAAGTTACATTCTGGAAAAAGCATTTTATGAGAATAGAAATGATGTTGAGATAAATAGTAACGTCCAATTAAATCAATTGCATGTATCAAACACTTTTCTCTCGATTCTGGGGCCAAATTCCTCTTCAGGGTAAATATTATACCATACTATTTGATAAACTGATCATTATGAAGGGGATGCGACGTATAGCTGTGTACAAACTGGGAGATAATCAACAGCATTTCGAAGTAATACCTTAAATAAAGGGAACCAACCACTCAATCTCATCTTCTTGCTCATTCTACATTCCTCTTAAATGTTTTCGTAGTTCTCATTTTGAAATTTTTTGGCTGTTATTCTTATTGTGAATAACACCATAACACAAGTATGACTATGATAACCCATCCTACGTGTTTCCTCAGAAGAGAAGATGTTCGTCACACGCGCAAAAACTGATGATGGTTGCCTAGACGATCAACGGCCCATGTGCGCTGCAGAAAATGGCTCTCCGCCTAGCATTGAAACGAAACAACAGCTCGAAAAGGCCAAGCGAGATGTTGTTTACCAAACTTTGTAATTTATTATTAGTCGACCCCTCGGAGCCTGAACCCACTTCTGGGATGTTTTAGTTAATAACACAATACAGGTTATCACCCAAAAATATTGGCGGGACTGAGGTAGTGAATACTGAAATCGGTATGCAGTTGGCATCAGTTTCAATATGGCGGCCACCGTAGAACATTTGCGAAAAGATATTACCATCGCAGGTAATATCTTTCACCTACAGGTTCACTTTAACCCAGAGTAGTAATATTTTACTCTGATTCTGAGGATTTGCTTTAAGATTGACATATATTACGAGTATTTCGGAAAGATACATCTCAGGTACCGTACTAAATATTATTTTAGGAACATCTATGAACAAGACCTAGATACTCATGTTTCTTTTACGAGGATCTCATGGATAACTTTTTCTGCTGGTAGACTTATCCTGAGGTTAACTCAGTCATCATTTGTCTCAGTTCTCTCAAAACTCTTTTTCAAATGATTCTAGTGCAAACGCATCATTATAATGTAGCTTAGTAGGACACAGTATCGAGTCCCGTCTTGGTGTGCTTCGTGTAACTAATGGTGTCCATGTAGAAGTCTGTTAAATAAGGTAAAAAACTTTTATAAATGCTAAATACAGTAAACCAAATCTAGACAAAATATCCCATCAATTGTAATTGTAATACGTTTTTTAAATGTTAAAGAGACTTTATGGCCACCCTGTCGAGTTTAAAAAAATGAGGAAGTACTTAGCCATTATTGATCATCAACTTCGTAAGCTCCATAGGTATACGATAGCGCATACAATGATCGACTCATTCTGATACATTTTCATAATTCTGCCGGAGGGCAGATGGGGGAGATTAGTTCGCCTACGTCAGCTCATTCGACAGCCAGAAGAGAATTATTTTGGTGCGACAGAACTCCTGTATCTCATGACGTTTCTGGGGACTTCGGTAGAATTTTTATTAGCGGAGACGCTTCTGCACTCAGAAAGGACGGGATTGTTCACTTCATTGGAAAAATTTCAGTTTTCCGTACCAAGTGTTGTGCTTCAAGTACGCTCCTACACTGCAAACAACCACCATAAGTACATCAAAGCCGTTCCGTGGCCTTCTAACCAGTTTCTTCATTGGAGAAGATTCGCTTTTCCGCACCGAGTGGTGTGTTTCAAATACAGTCTTGAGTTGTAAACAAGCACCAGAACCAGGTTCAATGCAGTTCCTTGTCCTCGTATTATCTAGGATCATGTCCTAAGATTTTAATATCATTCGTCTTGGTATTCTACAAATGACTTTCGTTAGGTCGCTTTGCCACGCTTCTATTTTTCAGTCCATTAGCTTTGTGTTAGCCAGTACATTGTTTTAGTATCAGTGATTTCACGCATGTGTTCGCCATTACCTTGTTGTGCACTATTTCAATATCAGCAATTATGCGCTCCTGCAATACAATTCACAACACTATTATTTGCATTCACTGTGAATGCATGAACACAGAAGAAGATGCTTAGATGTAGTATTATATTTGAATGCACCTTGAAACTATTTGTACTTACGCCATCACTGGTGTGTCTGCAGTAGAGTACATACTCAAGTTAAACAGCATCGTCATTGTCAAACCCCAACGTATATTGACTGAAAAAATATCCCAGTAATTCGTAACTTTAATCAAGAATCGTATTAGAAGAGAAAATGCGGCTAAATTCAACCAGTGGCGGTTGAGGCTTGCACAAGACGATATCGCTCAACTCCCGGATTGACTACAACGAGCACGAATGTTAAATGAACTTGCACTCAAGATTGTTATAACTCTTTCAAATATTTTATATAAGTATGCGCATGAAATCATTCCAGTGCAGACTCAATCTCTCTTTTCAAACTTTCTTACGCTTGCTCTTGTGTTTGTGATATCGTTCATTACAACTCAATCTGTTCACTAAATGCCTTATGACCAAGATAAAACGACAGTGCATTCAGCAAGCACTATATTAGGTTTCGATATTTTGCTACTTAGTATCAAACGACGCGAAGTATTTTCTCATGCACGATATTTTGTCGAGGTTAATATCCCCAATGCCGGCATTGATCATCGCCATGAAGCATTCGAGGCAAGTTTGTATCTTAAAATTCATTGCTGCTAATAAACTGTAATCTGGACAAGGATTTGTTTCGATCACTTTTTACTGGTCAAGGATTTTTTCATGTAAATTAGAGTGCAAGCAGTCTCGTTCCTTTCCCTATTTCAGATTAAAAGTTCAATATTAAAAATGGACCATGAGGGTAACCGAACATTTCGCATTTAATCATGATAATACGAATTCTGAACCTGGTTCTTTAGCAGTCACGAGGTATGGAAAAAGAAAAGAAACGCTCAAGAAATTCACATTTATGTATCAGGAAAGTGCTACCAACGCTGATGAAAAAATAGATGTAATTCATTCAACCTCTGCAACCGCTGTGTAGCATGAAATTATGGTTTCATAGAGAAACAGGGCCGAGTTTTTCGAATGTATTTTATTGTCTGTTTTGTGAATAGAAGTCTAGGATTTTTATCCGGAATAAAATTCAGCAAGTAAGACAACGGAGAACAAAATTTACTAAATAAATGAAAATTCTGATCATTTTCTCCTCTAAAAATTGTGGTGTTAAAGGTCATAAAAGAGAATGTTCAACATCTATTGGGAAAAACAATTGGGAATATTTTCTCGAAGGGAAATTTTACAATAAAGAACAGAGAAAGAATGTTTCAAATTTGATTTAAAGAAAAAAATTTCGAACGATTTTTGTGAAGATAATTTCATAACAACCGTCATGGACGGAATGATATACCGTTTCCCAAACAGAAATTCAGGAATATTCTTTCATTTAATTCAATAACAAAAATGATGAGAGGAAAAACTGAAGGAATTTAAATTTAAGTAATTTTTCCCAGAAGCAATTTAAAAATACGTGTCACAACGAAAGAAATTTTTTCGAAATACATTAGTTATTTAATTTGAGCTTTGGCTTAGCTTCGAAGATGAAATTTAAGAACCTAACGAACCTAAGAAAGAACAATTGAGATACAATGGCTCACTTTAAACACTAGAGTGGGAAAATCTATAACTGTGTTTAAAACTAAACTAAATAAATGAAAAACTAAAACAATTTCGAATAAAATTATACATGACGTATTATGAAGCCAATTTCCATAGCTAAATATGTCGTATAAATGCACACACAAAATGCATACCCAATTCAAACGCAGAGACGATTTCTTTAATATACATAGAACCAATGTCACTCTAGTGTTTCTTAGAAGTAATTTTTCAAAGGTAATGGAACAGCGTGTGTAATCTATGAATTACATCGTCATAGAATGTTATTTAAAGAGGTAAATACAATGAAAATGAAAATCGATTTACCAATTTTTTCTGGCAGCTGCATTATCTACAAATTTTTCTATCAGTATTCTAATATCCATAACCATTAATAAATCCCTGAATTGTAAACAACAAAAGCCGAAGAATTCAAGAAAGCAAAAGAAAACCCTAATAACTAATCACCTAATCCCAATAATTATCCATTAAATACTAGTATTTAACTGTAAAATCCCAGAATTTATCAGTAAAATCAAAGTATTTATCAGTAAAATCGCTGTATTTATATGAAAAATCTCAGTATTTTTCCTCAAATCTTTATTAGAGATCACGAAGTTAGAGAGATCTTTCGAGACTTTCGAGATCTTTCAGAATTTGTAAAGTTCTTTCGAGACTGTACACCAGAGCGCAGTATGAGCTACACGAACTCCTGAACATTGCCTTCATTTCACCTTTTTCTATTTACTTAAATTATGGCTGCAAAATGTAGCACCAAATAGCATTCGTCATTCAAAAAACCAGAATATTTATTATTTCAGTGTGACTGAAAAAAATGCGTTATGAAAACTAATCAACTGGAGTGTATGAGAGATAGAACTCAAATTCATTTCGTGAATACGAAGAACACACACGAGACCCGAATCCACGAAACTTTTAAAACGAAGGATTATTTCAGACTTGATATTGACCCATCCAACGTAACCAAACTACTTTATTTCATTAGCCTGCTGTGGTCTCATCAGAACAAACATTAAATTTTCAGTTATCTTATGTATCTCCGAATCGTAAAAAAGATAGTAATTAAGATTCGATTAAGTTGGAGACATTCCAAACAGAGGTTGTTTGAAGAAAACGGATCAAGAAACATGAAATATTGTCTGGGGGCTCTTCACATTCCTCATGTACGCGAGAACTAGAGAGAATCGTTTGAAAAATCGACGTAATTTTAATTGTAGCTCGGAAACATTATCACAGACAACAAGCACGCTGCTGTTATTTCCTGGTGGACCACAAGCAGGTGAGAATTATCGCGGTATATCTGTAGCGTTACGCAATCGTTGCAGTGCACCGCTAGTATGCCTCAGTTATTGCAGCAGATGATTGTACAGGTGTTGGAGTGCGGCAATAACAAGACGGAGAACATTATAAAAGGTATTTTTATCAAGGGAGCCTCGTTACAACTGACCACCTCATGTGGGGTTGACCATTAAGCTAAACTATCTTCACATTAATGATGAACCATAAAAGTCACTCCTAGGCGAACACCGTACAACGACTACCATCACACGATTATTGCGGTAGATGATTATCATGCCTGAATTTTTAGGCATAATACAAGCATGCCTCAAACATCGCTGCAGAATACAAGTATCACACTATTATCACGATTAACGACTAGCATTCCTTCCGCTCACATTGTCCCCGCAGCGTACCTGAAGCACAGAATGGGGTACTCGTAAATGCTGTTCTCATCAATGAAGTAGAGCAGCCCATCCTCCCCCAACACGGAGGCTGTGCCCCCTGCCCCCAGCACCCGGAACTCCCCCAGCAGGGCAGCGGACACCACCTCACCACTCGGCCAAAAGAGGGCCTTGGTCTCCAGGTCTCCGTGGGCTGCGGTGTAGACATAGCGCTGGCCCTGCACCTCGGTGCCGAGCTCTGGAAAACATCGGGTGCCTTGAAAACTGCATTTGCTTAGGAATAAGGTATTTTGAAAAATTTTTCAATTTGTTTAACATAAGCGATAATAAACGATTTTGAACAATTCAAACAATTTTTTACCACAAGCGATGAAGATTTTAAATAATTCAAACATTTTATTTACCACAAGCGATGATAAACAATTTCAAAAAAGGTAAACAATTTTTTTACCACAAGCGATGATAAACAATTTCAAAAAATTTAAACAATTCATTTACCTCAAGCAATAATAAACAATTCTAAACAGTTTATTTACCACAAGCGATAAAGCAATAGATTGCATCTCAATTCTAGTACAATTGATACATTTGAGTATAGCTACTTGTGGGCCCGAATAAGTTTAGCGACTTCTAGAGCATCCTATCATCAACGTAATTCTAAGGTGTACAATTTTGTTTAACCTAATTCACTTAACTTAGTTGCGTACTGATCAATGAATAGGTCAATATCGTTGAAGGAACTTTTGACGAATAGCTAGAAAAGTATTTTAATTAAATGGACTTGCTGACCAAGAATAGAGAACCTTTGATGTATATTTTATTGCAATGAAATTCAGAACTCGTCGAAGAATGTAACAGCAAGACTTGGATCAGAATCTGCATTAGGATTAATACTCATGTTTATTAAACTTAAAATCCAGACACATCGTGTGCTTTGATTCTTAAAGTATGATTTTTCAAATTAGGAAAAATATACAGATTTTCAGAAATGATCAGAGGTATTATAACTTGAATCATCATGCGAGGATCAATATATTTATAATTTTTCACCAGTTTTCAAATGAAAAATTAACCTCAAAGACGATTATCCTCGCATGATGATTTAAGTTGTAAGATATGTATATTATTCCTAATTTGAAGAATCATTAGGATTTTAATAGCTTTGTGAGCACCCGTGGTCACTGAAGAAATTTCGAAAATCGTGTGACCCACCGGTGGTCACAAACTTAATTTTTACAAGTCCTTGATGAAAATAGCATGATGGTTCGTTTCAATAATTCTACTGTTCATTGTTGTGTTAAACACTGAAATTGATTTTAACCCTTGAATGCCAAGTGAGGCATCGGGGGTCACAGGCAGCCCGCCCACTGAGGTGATGCGACTGGTGCGACGCCTTGCGAAATCGCACGGTTCATTTGTAGCACCGTAGGAATAGCATTGTGTTGGCTAGCTCACCGACGACTGAGGCGAATCGCATCGCATCGAATCGCATCAGTTGGCGGGCTGCCTGATCAGGGAGTTTTCATAACGCTGCTGACCGACTAGTAGTCACAAATTCAGCTTTCATTAATACCTCATCAAAGCTAAATGGAGGCAAGATCCAAATAATGTTTGACATTTACAAAATTGCTAACTACGATTGACTTGAAATTTAAGTTTAATATTTAACATAAGTTTTACCTTCGCAATCAAAGAGTTAATTGAGATAAGTTTTTGGTTAAAGTTTGACTGGCCGTAGTAAATGTGTCAACTTGTGAAGCATTTGCGTCGGGTATGACCAAAAGTTTTGAAATCTTTGAGAAACTACTTGTAATTTTGCGCTGTAATTAACCGACACTGCTCAACAACGAGCCCGTTCCCCATCATGTGCAAAAACTTTAAAATTTAAGAGAAATAGGCAACTCAATTCCAAGCAAGAAATTTACGTATAACTCATTGATTCAAGCTTTTTAATCAAAGTTAGTTTCCAAAGGAACTATTACCGAAGTTAAATTAATCAAGGTTTGCCTCGCCTGAAACATAAATCCCAGCCTACTCTAGTTTCAATATGAGAGAGATGTTTTTAGAACTAATAACTTAACAACGTTTGGTTGGTTTCACCTTTCAACAGGTAGCTATATTCTAAACATTCGCTGCGTAATTATAACTTTACTTTTAATTTGAGTCCGGTTCCTTCGAAAATAATCTCTTTGAATTTCTTGTTCACTCCTGCATTGACTACAACGAGCACGACTGTTGAATGAATTTGCATCTAAGATTGTTACAACTCTTTAACTCGCGGATTAACTACATCGAGCATGAACATTGAATGAATTTGCACCCAAGATTGTTACAACTCTTCAACTCGCGGATTGACTACATCGAGCATGAATGTTGAATGAATTTGCACCCAAGATTGTTACAACTCTTCAACTCGCGGATTGACTACATCGAGCATGAATGTTGAATCAATTTGCTCCCAAGGCTCTCCCGTACTCCTTCCTACCTGCGGTCAGTGTCATGGCCTCCAGTTTCTGATTTTCAGTTTTGATGTCCAGCAAGAATCCGCCTTCGGATGCGCAAATGTTTTGTAAAATCTCCTTGGTCGCTTCGCCAGTCTTCCTTGTCGTCAGAAACAAACTTTGCTCTGTTTGATGGAAGAAACGTGCGTGATTAATACATCATGGAAAACATAAATTTAGATGGTTTCGAGTAATATAAATGTGAATACGTTCAAAAAAGAAAAACATTTTAGCACAAAAAATTATTTATGTCAAAAATTTATTTTTCAGAATAAGGGTAAATTATTTTACAATACGGAAAAATTATTTTAAGCTCGTTCAATGCATCGGAGGATTCATACGTTCTCTTTTGTATTTTGAAAGTAGGAAAGGAACATTCATATTCCTCACTCAGAAACTGTAGTTTCGCCGCTGTAAAACGTGCAATTGAAGAACAATAATATTATTCGCAATCGAAATACAAAAAAAAACTTACAGCCAAATTTTCTCAACCCATACCCACATCCTTCATTAGGAGCTTATTCTAAATAAGACAAAAAAAAGAGGACGTTGTACCAGCACATTCACGTCCAAAAACACACACAAGCCCAGAAAAGCTGGAAAAATTATTCCTAACATGAAAAATCATTAGGCACACCATATTTTACAACTTGAAAGAAAATTAATTTTGAAATGTACCAAAGATTCAAAAATCATGTCAACAGCCAAATTGGAGAACATGGAAACGAGTTATAGAAAAACTTCAAAGGTCCCACAGAGACAAATACAATCTACCCTTGACACTGATTTCAGAAAATCTCCTGAAAGTCCTCTATCGTGGAAGGATTTCTCCACAGAAACTAATGCAATCAAACCCAGACACTGATTCACGATTATTTCTTAAAAATGCCCGGGCGTGGGATAATTTCATTCAGTTGCAAAAAAAAAAGCTCTGACACTAATTTTAGATCATATCATAAAAATACTCGAACGTGCGAGAATTTCAGCCTGAAGCATATACAATCAAACCCTGACAGTAAATTCAGTTTATAACCTCAAAATCTTGGAGTGTGGAGGAGTTTTTGCATAGAGAAGCCCACCGAAGGCTGGTCCATCCGCTGTCAATACTCTATCATCCGCTGTCAACCCTCAAGCACCTTCTCAACTCTCCATAATCGAAAAGAAGTGCGTAGAGAGAAGATCTCGGTGATCACTGACCTGGAGGGTGCATGAACACGGTGACCACTGACCTAGAGGGTACATGAACACGGTGACCACTGACCTGGAGGGTACATGAACACGGTGACCACTGACCTGGAGGGTTCATGAACACGGTGACCACTGACCTAGAGGGTACATGAACACATTGACCACTGACCTGGAGGGTTCATGAACACGGTGACCACTGACCTGGAGGGTACATGAACACGGTGACCACTGGCCTGGAGGGTACATGAACACGGTGACCACAGACCTAGAGGGTTCATGAACACGCTGACCACAGACCTAGAGGGTACATGAACACGGTGACCACTGACCTGGAGGGTACATGAACGCGGTGACCACAGACCTAGAGGGTTCATGAACACGCTGACCACAGACCTAGAGGGTACATGAACACGGTGACCACTGACCTAGAGGGTACATGAACATCGTCACGACGCTCTCCAGCACTCCAGTCTGTACAGACACTGGGGCCACGTCCGTCGTATTGCACTCAGACGTTAAGTGACTGTAGGATGCAGCACTGCAATTGGGCGACGTAACGCAAGCCATTTTGCAGACGCCTGTGTGAGCCGTGAACAGACAAAGAATATAAGTTTATATTATGCTGAAAGGGGTACAACTGAAACAGTTGGGTTCTGCGAATAAGAAAGAAACGGAAGAAAAATAAATAAAAAGGTACAGCGAGTTGTCGGAAATACACATTATCTTGAACTTCCATCTGAAACAGGCAAAAGTTTGTCACAAGTGCTTTGATTGTATTGATACGAGACCATACGTAGGAAACAAAAAATATTTTGCTGGAATCAACCGAAAAACTGTTTAACAACAGGAGTGTTAGGCTGTCCCCTGTTATTGCTATACCATCCCCTGTCAACGCTCTGCCGTCCCCTCTCAATGATCTCTTGCCAATGTTCTGCCCTCCTCTGTCAATGCTCCATGGTTTCCTGTCAATGATCTACCATACTATTTTGAGGCTCTACCATCCCCTGTCAACGCTCTACCATCCCCTGTCAATGTTCTACCATCTCCTGTCAACGCTCTACCATACCCCGTCAATGCTCTACCATTCCCTGTCAATGCTCTACCATTCCTTGTCAACGCTCGACCATCTTTTGTCAATGCTCTACCATCCCCTGTCAATGCTCTACCATTTCCTGTCAACGCTCTACCATCCCCTGTCAACGCTCCACGATCCCCTGGAAAGTTACACGATCAAATGGTAGGGGACCTTTGCTTTTGTCATATTCAGCTTTTCATTAGAGCCAGATTTATTTGCGCCCGACTCTGAATTATACTTTTGTCTTTTCCACATTCCCAACGCCCAATGTCCTTCAACTTACTACGGTGTTCACCTCAAATCAGAAATATCCGGAAATCAACAAAATTTACCATTATTTACCACTTTGGTCACAACGTGCGCCACCGGTGGCCACAGAGGGATTTTTATAATGCTGCTGACCGACCAATGGTCACAAACTTAATTTTCATAAATGCTTAATAAAAGCCAACTGAAGGCCCGATCCAGTTAATGTTTGATTTTTTCAAAATTTCCTACTGCAATTGATTTTAAATTTGAGTTGAAAATTGAACCCTAGTTAAACCAATTACAGTCAAAGTGTCAATCAGCGCAGGAAAACCTCACTTATCATTAACAATGCTTCGTTCCACGAGACACACACACTGCCTAAATAAGAATTGGGGAGACTTTAAACAAATTATCGCGTGAAAAAGTTCTCGTTATTTACAAAAGAGCACTGCACTCAGATATGGACACGCTAAATATAATAGCAACGTATGCACTCGTCAGTAATGGCGTCCGAACTGAACTTAACCCCTTGAGGAACACGTGGATCGAACATGTGTCATACGCGTTCATTTTATGCGTAGTGTTTCGTTAGCGGTACAAATCGTTGAAATGTACTTGTCTCAATCAATTATTTCTATACATAGCAAACTTTCGGAAATCAATGTAAGAGCTTTAAAGGTGGGAAGAAGTATGCTCACAGAAATAATGATTGCAGTTCTGTAAATGTGCTCGTAGAATGACATTCGAGTTTCAAGTTTCTAAATAACTGACTTCATGGCGTTCTTCATCAACTATTGCTTCAATTCAATGTTAACACCCCTCATAATATTAATACAATATTAACATAATACAATGTAAAAATAACAATGTTAACATCTCACACCGAGATGGTTCACCCAACTAGAAAACCACTTAGGAATGATAGTCGAATTGATAAGGAATAAAAAAATAACCAAAGTAAAATTACTATTTTGGTTATCTTTACTGACAATACTTCGGAAAATCAAAATGTTCCGAAAAGTTAGGCGTGAAAAATAATAAAAATACTCATTTTGTATTTTTTTTTATACTACGCATGTGATTTTTTTAGAATTGTACGACTGGAAACATAATAAATGGTTTTCAACAACAAGGTTAGCCTTAAAGAATATATTAGAACGTGAGCAAGGAAACTAGGGACCAAACATCAGCCTCCAGACCGTTTTATGGTGGCTTTTCCAATTCGTGAAACTTCCAACACCATTTAACCATCATAATAAACGTATACATAAAACTGTTATCGTCTAATAAGGAGTAGAACTAAACTTCTAAATGCAAAAGTCACTAAACCCAAATATTTAACTACCAAATTCGGCCATAAAATGTTCCTTTGCTGGATGATGATGTACATATGTTGGATGTAGTGAACAAACATTTTTTTTTATCTGAAAGCTTCTCAGTTTTTAAGTCTAAGTCACAGCTACTATTTTCGAGAGTGAAGGAAAATTCTTTAAGCTCAGCAAACCAAAAAATAAAGATACCCCGCATTAAAAGAATACCAAGTGAATTATTACTTTTATTCGCATATTTCAACTCCAAGCGTAAAGGAGAATTCCTCAAGCTCACCAAACCATGGGATAAAGATACTGTGCGTTCAAAAAATCATGCAGTGAGTTATTACTTAGACTCATTTATTTCTACTTCAATAGAAAAGGAAAACTCTTTGGACTAACTAAACCATAGAAAGAACATACCCTGAATTCAAAGAAACATAGAACGAGGTATTACTAGTATTCCTATATTTCCAATCAAAAGTAAAGTAAAACTTGCTAAACGAACAAAATCAAAGCATGAAGATACCCTGCATTCAACGCAACATTGAGTGAGGTATTACTAGTATTCATATATTTTCACTCCAGGTGTAAAAGAAAACTTCATAAACACATCAAACTGTGGAATAAAGATACCTTGCACTCGAAGAAACGCAGAAAGAGGTATTACTGTTATATTCCTTAAATTCACTAAGCCGTAGAATAAAGACTCAATGCACTTAACACGTTTCCTGCGAAGTGACCCACCGGTGGTCACTGAGGTGATTTAAATAATACTGCTGACCGATCTGCAGTCACTAACTCAATTTTAAAAAATACTTAATGAAAGCTAAATGATGGAGCGATCCAGTTAATGTTGTTATTTTCAAAAATTCATTCTAATATTGTCTTTCAATTTGAATTGAATGTGGAAAATCAGTTCAACCCATTGCAGGAAATGTGTTAAAATAAGATATAGTGAGGTATTTCCTGTATTCGTATATTTTCATCATAAAACACAAGTAATATTCGCAACTTACAGACCGAGTCCGCAACAAAAGTAAAGTCTGGCTCTTGCACGAAGACGTCGGCTACAGCAGCGTACATCACCGCAGCTGTAGGGGCAGCAGTAAACAGCAGCAGCAGCCGTATACAGCTGCATTGCAGTGGAGGTTTTGCAAAATTCATTGGTCTGATGTTCAAGTCTAAATATTGTCCCTGAGGATAAGATATGCCGCATTAGTTTCTCGATGAAAAAATTGGTTCAGATAAGGTTCTCGATGAAAAAATTGGTCCATTAATCCAGATAAGGTTCTCTGAGTAAAAATTGGTTCATTAATCCAGATTAGTTTCTCGATGACAAAATTGGTCCGTTAATCCAGATTAAGTTCTCTGTACAAAAATTGGCTCATTAATCCTAAATTTTAAACTAAACTTCAGTTTTCCAGCACAGCTTCAACGTCAATTCAGATTTTAGTTCCCCTTGCTTATGTTGTTAACAATTCACTTACTGAATATGTTATTGCTACCTCATTAAGTACATTGAGATAGAACACAATTTTCATCCATAGTCCAATTCGAAAGAACGCTGCCACATGGCAATAACATGAATTTCATGATAATATATTACGAATATACTAAAAATAAACTAATATCATAATAACATAACAAGACTAATGTACCGTATGAGTATATTGAACTTACCACTTAATTACTATGTGAAATAAGATAATTAAATTTTTACAGGAAATGAAATGAAATGAACTATGACTACTGTTAAAAGCTTCGAAGCCCTTCTTCCTTGTTTAAGTGACTCAAGTCCCGTGCCGTCTGACAACAGCCTCGCACAGACACCATAGTAGAAGAAGATAGATAATAATCACATTTACTGGCTTTAATTTTCATGCTCTAGCATAAGAAGATACGCTTCAACATTCAACCACAGCCTGGATGCGAGACGTACTCAACGGAATAATATAGTAATGAAATATAAAATATAGAATAAAATACAAAACAATAGCTACAATGCTGAAAGTTGTAAAAAAAATTCTGATTTACTTTACTCTATCATCTAGCATTCATGATCTGTTGACATATACGAAATATATTTACGATAAAATAATTTTTTTCGTTTTGTAACATTTCCATGACCCTTCGCCATTCCATCGCTGGTGAATCACATATGAATTTCGATATGCACCTTGTACTTGAAAGAATATGCTTTGAGCTCGTACCATACAATACTGTATCAGTAAAAGCCAGTCGACGGAGATCAATTGGGAGATCCATTTCGTCTCAAGACTTATTGCTTTAGTAATTGCATTTTGCACCGAGCGATATTAAAAAATTTGTTTTAAGTTTAATTGATTATTTTAGTTATTAATTCAGAACTTTTAAACTTACTAACTACTTCAATATTATCATTAACAATGCTTCGTTCCACGAGACACACACACTGCCTAAATAAGAATTGGGGAGACTTTAAACAAATTATCGCGTGAAAAAGTTCTCGTTATTTACAAAAGAGCACTGCACTCAGATATGGACACGCCAAATATAAAAGCAACGTATGCACTCGTCAGTAATGGCGTCCGAACTGAACTTAACCCCTTGGGGAACACGTGGATCGAACATGTGTCATACGCCTAGCGTAGAAATTTTCTGCAAAGGAAAAAATCGTGTTCATACGCAATACGCAGTCATTTACGCTGCTAAACTCTTTTTCATGGTATATATTGCTTAAGTCTTTGTCAAATTCTTTAACTAAATAAAAATTTACACTGAAAACTATTAAATTCTTATAAAACGTGAAACTAAAATTAACTTTGGCAATATTTAAACACGAATAAATTCATCATTCCTATTCTTCTGTGTTTTCATCATATTCAATGAGTCTTTGTGCCATGATCTGCTTGAAAGTTCGCATTTTAACTTGAGCGCGATCTGAAGTATAGTTGAAGGGCTAAAAAAGATTAATTCATCGCTGATATCTCAATCAAATTGAATCTTTTCGAAATGAGTCAATTTAGCGATGCTGCAAACTGAGTTAAAAAGTATACCTGAATACATAATAATATAATACAAACCATATACGTCATCGAACAAATTCATCCAGAACAACTCTCATAAAATGATGAGATGACCACTTACGACCTCCATATACTTGATTCATCATGAGAAACTGCAAGTATTAAAGTGTCATAGAATGACTTCAATCACTGGAACTTTTTAATGGCGTGCGTACATTGGCTTTCCGATATAGACTAAATTCAATGTCACATAGCATCAGAAGGATGGATAAATATAACGAATCTTATTAAAACTATGAGGAAGAACACTCGTGTAGGAAACTTTCATTTGAGATTTTTCAAATCTAATCAAATGAATCGGAGCAATTTCTAATTCCAGAAAGCGTTAGATACATTGCATGTTTGACGCCATTTCCGCATGTGGATAATTAGGAATAACCTCATCAGTGTTTTATCTAATGATAAATTTTACGACAGCTACCATTGTTTATTCATCTCTACGCGTACGCGTTTAAGTTCATCTTAGAAATGTGATACGATTAACGTATTCACAACAAAAATAAGCTGATAAAAATTACCTGAATAAATGTTTAAAGGGGAAAGTTAAGCTGTCCGAAATGAAAGTACAACTGATAATCAATTTTCGGTAAATGATTTTGTGTGATCATTCTAACCATCGTCGTTACTGTTTCGATAACTGTAGGCTTGTGTGATTTTTTTTCTGAAGAAGAATTAGAATAATTTTAACTTAGAGTAATTTTAGCCATTATTGCCGATTACCTTTAACATAACGATCTCTGTTTTAAGTGAGGGTGACGAACAGTTTTAAATGATCATTTTATATTATTTACTTATGTTGTCATTAGAGATATTTACTGTCTCTCAATGATTCTTGTTCGTAATTGTATTACTATTTTTTTCAGATAATCATTTTGCTAAAAGAAATTTTTTCCATGCACTATGGATGACAGAAAAAATAGCTTTAACAATTCAACCATGCATGGACCTAAAACAATTATTATTTACAAAATAAATTTAATTCTGGATTCTCCTGAACGATGCATATTTAATTGCAAATTCGTAACTGCTATTTGCATTTCTTGAAAAATGACTTAGGTGAAACAACACGAGCATAAAAATATTTGTTTACAAATTCATAATTCTTATTTCGCATTATATTTTATTCATCAGCTGGTGTCATTCATCTGAAGCAATTGTTTGAAACTGTTAATGCTGGGTCAAATCTCTCTCTCTTCAGTGATGAAGCAATGATGAAAGTAATTTGGTCGAATATTTTATACTAAGTGAGACATAAACATTTTTTATCGACCTGTGGTAAAAGCAACCTTTGATAAAGCTTCATTCAGAATTTAAAGAGCCCGCACATCACTAGACTATATGAAAACCATTTTTGCGAGACTTATATTTATTTTTTAAGTTTTAAATTATTTGCCGTAAGTAGAACGAAGAATTTGATATGAATTGCGGCGTTGACATCAGAATAGTATTTCAACTCCATTTTTCATTTTTCTGACTGACAAGTAGAGCTAAATATTTAATGCCAATTGTATGGATGTTCTGTGAAACATAATTTATCTCTCTTAATATTTACATGATGCAGAACCACATCCACTTACTGGTGATCACGCCGTAAAAAAGAAACATTAACTCCGCTCAGTACTGCAATACATTCTCTGAACTAGAACGAACGACTCAATTTGTCACGACTGCTCTGACAGTGCCCCTATCGTCAACAACGCCCAGCGTCCGTAGAAACTAAACTTAGCATCATTTGTCATCATTTGCGGTTTTCTAATTTCATGCAAAATATTAGATTTAGTTTATATTTATTAAAATGACTGCGAATAATCTTTTTGAATTATAAATGATGGAAAAGAACCTAGAAGAAATGAAATAATTCAGTGAACTCACCGTACCAACAACACCCACTGTATTAGAATCGTAGCTTGAGATTAGGCTCTAAATCATCAAATGAATGAATGTGACGCGTTAAAAAAAAAACCTAGAATTATAAAGCCACATCATTGAAGTTCCGAGTGAAAATTTCGTGTCGGATTTTAAACTTCAAATATTATTCTGATGCCAGAATGCTAATTAATTCAGAACATCACTGCAATTATAGGCTCCGTGACTTAAAGAATAATTTCTATTTTCGTATAGTCAATAAAACATGTTCAACTCGAGCGTCACGTTCAAATTTCACGTTACAATTCACCAGTCAAGCTCCACTCTAATATCCAGAGTCGGATTGAAAGAAAGGAGGTTTTATTCTCATCAAACCTGATACACATCATCTTGTACATTGGTTTTTCAAATGTTTCAGAACTATCATCGGGACACAATGACATTTCCCCCGGGCAAACCGGTACCCATTTCCGACACCTGGGTAGAGGGGAAAGTTATGGCTTAGTTCTCCCTTTTCCCAACGGGCAGAATCGTAGGGCGGTAGTGGTGGGATTCGAACAGCCGACTCTCCCCGTGAAGGCGCGCTCTTTAACCACTCGGCCACGGTGACCATATGAAGCGATGCACATGAATTTATCAGGCTTTACATTAGTTCCAATGTTAATTGGACCAGCACAAACCGACTTTTTCAGCCAAATTTCAATTCAAGTGGTGATGGCAGATATATTGAAGAAGGAAACAAAAATATGAAGAAAACAAGTTTCAAGCAAATTGAAAAGAGTTAGAAGACTACTTAAAATCTAGTAAATTTGGCTTTTGTCTAAATGACCTGGGGAATAGAAGCTCCCATGGGATTTCTGGCCACATCATCTCCCGGATGACAGGAATGCGGTAATTTAAAAAAAAAATTCTGAGGAATTGACTTCTCGATCATGTATAAAACAAAACTCAATTTTTTTTGGAAAGCTAATTGCGTCAAACCTAAGGGAAATTCCATGCATACTTTTCATTATTTTCAGGTGCTATTTTATAATATTATTTTACCGTATTATTTTTATTATTTTACTGTACTTTTTGAAAGTGTTTCGGTATGACACAAAAATTTGAAAAACTGCAGCTACTTTGTCTGAGTCGAATTTTATAATTCAAAAGTTGTTTCGCTGGTCCGTTTTGCTGCAATTTTTCAATTTTTTTTTTGTTTGCCACTGGCACACACTCGGTCCTGGTGTGTGTTGAACAGCGAAGTGCATGGGTTTTTGGAGCAGACTCGCAAGAAGAATTAAAGAATGCTAGTTGACACAAGAATGCGCTTTCGTCAACTAGCTTTATAGCACATCCTAGTGCGATGATAACTAGCGGACGAATGTACGGAAATTTTTGTTTACAGACACTAGTAGTGATGACTGGCGAACTAGAATTATTACGGTTAATAATATCGTATTTAAATTTCAGAGTGGTGAATCACGCAACCGTGAACATCCTAAGTAATCGGTATCATAAAAAATGAACTTCTTCCTTTACGGAATAACACCAATTTTGCTTCATATCTTTAAAGGTTAATGATTTCATAGAAAGTAGAAAAACACCCCTTATTTAGGCTCGAGTATAAATAGGAAAAAATTTATGATTACATCTCCAAAGTTGAATAGAAAACTTAAAATCTAGAGTTGTCTCGACAAAAGCATCGAAGTTACGCATATGATATTGCACCGAAATGGCACAGGAAATAATTTATAAATGTTATTCCTCAATTCAAAAAGTAGAACAAGAATAAATTTTGATATGGTACTCTACAGAAGCAAATCTTTTCCTGAAATTTGAATTTCTCTCACAGATATGAAATATCCAATAGTCATAATGCTCTCTTTTTGTGATGTTCTCGTTTTTAGGATGGTTGAAGACACCGGGGAAGTCTTGATGTTTTCTGTTTAAAAAAGTTCTGTAATGGTACCGTGAGTTCTGATGAATGTACTCGATGATTTTTTGTGTGCATGAGTGAGTTTAATTATTTATGCTCGTGCAATCTATGTCACTCTTGTGATCAATTAATGTCCTGTAGATTATATAACCCACAGTTTTAATAAATTTGTCTATATTAATTTAAAAATAGGTCCTCATAAAAAATGTCCCCGAAGGTCAAGCACTTTCAATTTTATTTTGCCCGATGAATCTTGAAGACGTAAGAATTCAAAACGATGTGCGTTTCCATTTTTCGAGCGGAAAAATTTTGAATATTTTTCATTAATTATACGAGTATGTTCCTTGTCGCTTGAATGTGCTCTACATCCGCAGGCGGCCATGGAAAACATCAACACAAGACCGCCACCACGAAGATGAGTCAAAGAAATGCGATTTATCAATGAGTTCTATAATTTTCATCATCGGCCTGGATTACACTTGACAAACATGCCAGGGGAAACTAGTGTTATGGTAATCCTTGATGGCAATCCCTGTCGTGTATTTATTTTCTAGAGCACTTTGTTCATACGGCCTGTCAAAAGACGAGAGGTTTCAGTATTCAAAAACGTAAGTAATTCATTTAATTTAGCAAATTATAAACTCAATGCACATCCCTTTTTCATAACTTGAAGCACTGGAATTGATTGATGAGCGTATCTATGATGGAAGCTTCATCACCTCTTCTCTACCTCTGATATTCCGGGTATTAATTCTTCAGATATGGTCAACAAAAACATATGTCCTGCTTTCAGAACAAGCTTAATACATTGAGTGCTTGGAGACCCATCAGTGGTAAGTTATCGAGGAAATTTCCCTGAAGCGAGTGACGCATCGCAGCACAGTTTTTACGTATCTACACACATACTGAAACACAACCCAAACGCATCTGCACACACACACATACTGAGACACATCCCATACGTATCTGCACACACACATACTGAGACACAACCCAAACGCATCTGCACACACACACATACTGAGACACATCCCATACGTATCTGCACACACACATACTGAGACACATCCCATACGTGTCTGCACACACACATACTGAAACACATCCCATACATGTGTGCACGCACTCAATAATTTCCGAAAGGAGTTCCAGGTATCAGCAAACATGCACTCTGCAACACAACTACGAACGCCGGCCTCTCTTCACAGCTACCTGCGCTCCGACCGAATGAACACTTCTGGCGGTATACCGACCGAGATACATACGTGTCGTGATCGCTATGACGACGGTGACAAGCGGCTCACGTTTTCTACCAGGTCGTGTGAGTGATAGTGTATCCATACAAGCACTTGTTATCACTTGTGATCCGGATTACTGGTCTCGTTCCCTATCTATGGATGAATTATTTATTCACCAGAAGAAAACTCTGTGACTGTTCAGTTGCTATGATATTAGAAGGAATAGCCTGTGTATCACATTTAATCTAGACGCGTCGTACATTCTCAGTATGAATTGAAGTTACAATAATTATACGTTTATCTAGAAATTATTGAGCAGCCCAGACGCTTCAATATCACAAACCCAATACATTCATAAATAATGACCACGTTTTTTATGAGAGAAATTACATGGAAGAAAAACTGCATTGGAACAGAGAAATGGAGTAGCAGATCAAGCCCAACAGAATAATCTGCCATTGAAACGATGTTACCGTTCTCATCATGTCAACTGAAAGTTTTTGGGTATTCTCGGGCCTTCAATTGGGTTTGATTCAGTCAGCACAGGGTATAGGCGCACATGGCGTTACTTAACCAACACTTCAGATTCAGCGTCGGGCATTCTAAGTGTCTGCGTTTTTTTTCTCCTATAACAGTTATCATAGCAATCGTATAAGACTGGCACAGACATCAGGTCTCCATATCTGAGTGAGGAAGGAACCGCCACTCTGCAGTGAACTTCAAAGATCACGTACGGGAACAAATTTATCATGAAATACAATACATTAATTAAAGCTATCCTGGAGAGAGGACCGTATGATCCTGGGGCGTTAAAGGACCAAAGTAGAGTTAATGAAGTGCATTCTACGATATTTGCAGAAACTTTACGGGCTATATCTACATTTACGTAATAAAGCCTATAATGGAATAGGTGAACATGCGTTATATCTTTAAAATTCATAACAACTATATTTAAATGTGGAAGTGATCGTTTCCCTCTCCAATTGAATCTCTATGCCACTGTTATTGAAGCTATTGATGAGCGTTTGAAAATTAATGAGTATTTTATCTTTTGCACATAGGAGGCATCGTATTAAAATAAAGAAGGTACTTCACAAACGCTGTATCCCCATGATTTGAATTGCTTTTTCTGATATTTTCTGATGTGAAATTATTTTTCTTAAAGTATGGGAATTTAAAAGGATGGATTTTCCTTCTTTTATGCACCGTGAAGAGAAGAAAAAAGAATCAAGAACAGAGAAAGTAGGACCAATAAAAAAGATGAAAATGTTAAGCTGAATTATCGGTGCACCAAGTTTTATTGAGGTTGATTAATCGAAATCGTCCACGACTGAACGCCCAGAAGCTAAAGAGCTGAAAAACTGTCTCCTCAATTTTTATCCAGAAAATGACTTCTGTAGAATTCAAATCCCTTTTTTGAAGAGCCGTACTTGTCGGGCTTTAAGGATGCTGAAAATTCAATCTTTTGAGCGAAGTTAACGACTGTAATTGATAATGATAAAAAGTGAAGCTAGTGTGTCTTTCTAGCAGACAAGATGTTGAATATCTGTCGCTATTGATCATAGAGCAAAAACTTCATTCTACGAATGTCTGAAGCTTCAAATTTGTTTTCGTAGCTTCATTAGTTAAAAAAATGATTGAGCGCTTGGAATGAGATGTTTGCTGTACGCTTGATTAAGAAAGCTTGATAAAATGATTACTGTGAATGCAATAAAGGGCTTAGAGAAGAAATCACTCAATGAGACATTGATTTGTAGAGCGCTAGTACCATTTTAGGAATTTCCTCGTTGGCCGTTTAAATTCTTGTTATTCCTTGTGTATTTGAAAAAAATTTAGTGGCCTCATAGTTTGAACAAAAAACACTTAGTACTTCAAACTAACTCATCACTGCTGAACAATTTAGCGCTGGATTAACCTCACCATTTTTCTTTCCAAGAACAGACTTCACTGCAGTGATTTCTTCCAAGCTTTGAAGCAGCGAAGTTTGAACTTAACTGAGCGTTTTTGAATGAGATCAAATGTACTTACGATGTCGATCAGAATTTACCTTTAACTCAATTGACGTAAGAATGAGGTATAGTGATTGAAATCGAATAAGCTCTAAGTCTCGAGAGCCGGCAACTGTTTCAAATAAATTTTTGCCAAGCATATTCTTGTCTCACTGAATACTGGGAATCATGAATAAAGAAAAATTCTATTCCTAAACAAATTTTTAATACTGAGCGTGTGTGCAATTTATTTTAGAGCTGGTAGTCAAGTTTCGTTCTTTTGATTTCACAGAGCGACTGTCAATTAAACAATTTAAACAATATTAAATAATTTAAACAATTTTAAGTAATTTAAACAATATGTTTACCACAAGCGATGGATCAGTAGATCGTTCCATAAGGCTGGTATAATGGGCACATTAGAGAATAGCTACTTGTGGACGCAAATTATTTCAGCGACTTCTACGGTATTGTCTCATTAAGGCTATTCTAAATAAGGCTATTCTATTAAGCCTATTCTATTAAGGCTATTCTATTAAGGCTATTCTACCTAATTCACTTGACCTAGGTGAGCACTACTCTGAACAGTGAATTGATTCACTCAAGTTTCGAAGCTTACTTTCACAACAATGGTTAATATGGGCTAGAAGAGAACAGTATATTTGAGAAAAGACAGATTTAGGTCATTAATCATGATAAATTACCATATCATGATGAATCATTCAACAGAAGAGATTAGTTTGATTAGTATTCTGTTACAAATTGGGATTGAAAATTTATTTTGAAAGGGTGGTAATTAAGAAATCTTTTCACGAATCACAACAGGGATCGAATTCCAAGTTTTGGTTCCAATGAAGAGGATGCTGTGTAGTCATGTAAAGAAAGTAAGAAGTTATTTCCAACGTAAAGAAAGTATGAAGTTACTTCTATTTTGGGTTACATGATTATGATGGCCAGTTTGTGCTGTTAATAATTGTTTAAGGCTTACGTCGAGCTCATTTTTTAATATACCATAAACTTATTTAGGAATAGCTTGTAGAGATCGGAAAGCTTGGGCATTTTCAAAATTTTGATTGGATTACTCGTGTGAGCTATGTAATCTAAAGCCTTCACCGATCTTATGGTTCTTTTTACACTCGACCATAAATTATTCTTAATCGAATTTTTTTCTCAACAGCACAGAAAGAATATATCAAGTTTGGCAAGACTGTGACAACCTTGAAATTCAAAAATGGCGCTTGGGAAATGGGCCGAAATAGCGGGAGGTAATAAAATACAAAATTTGTAAGTCCGTGTACCGCCACCAAAAATCACCACCTTGGCTGACATTCGCCGACAGTTGAATGATCTTCGAAATAAATGATGTTCGAAATCTGCCCTAGCGACACCGCGCACCTGCACATTATACCTCCAATTCCCTCACATCAAAGTCGCTGCTCAAAAATTGTGGCATACCTCGTGAAAATCTTCACTTGAAACGAGTTTGAGTGCGTCAAGGAAATTATTAGGGCATTCAATACATAAAACAAAAAGAATTTAATGCGCGAGACAGCTGAATATTAAATCGTGCAAAAGCCACGTGTTGGCAGGAATCACGTCGAAATAAGACAACTTTGTGAGTTAGCTTCAGTCACTGGAATAAGACTACGATTGGAACAAGGCTACGATTAGGACAAGACTACGATTGAAACAAATCTACGATTGGGACAAGTCTACGATTAGAACAAATCTACGATTGGGACAAGTCAACGACTGGAATGAGACTGTGATTGAGGCCAGACTAAGATTGGGACAAGACTGCGTTTAGGACAAGTCTACGATTGGAATAAGACTGTGATCGAGGCCAGACTACGATTGGGACAAGACTACGATTGGAACAAGACTACGATTGGGACAAGCCTACGATTGGGATAAGACTATGTGCTGCCATCAACATATATAGGCTGGCACCAAAAAGAGTAGTTGCATTTACAATACGCAGATAAACGTGTTAAACACTAATTACTATTCTTCTGATGTTAAATTCACTCTAGTTGTAGCTGTTCTTATCTCCATGTATAAACTGAACTCTACTGCTTTTCTGCTATTTATTTCTTTCAACAGCATGGAGAACACAATTTAGGAGAGAAAACTCGTTGAAGCTTAAACTAGCCAACAAGAATGTGAACGACCAATTTTGTACTGTCAGCACTTGAGCCTGTTGTACTGTTTGTTATAATACAAAAATCTACGGAGGCCAAGGAAAAGTTAAGAAACACAAAATGGAAAATTGTCACCTGAAGCAGCTCACGAAATTACAAATTTAGAATATAAATTCGCTTCTAATTGTGAACAGAACGTCCATGGTAAAAACTGCTTTAGTGTTGAAATAATTTTAATTTAGTGTTGAAATAATTTTAAAATCTTTGCCCCCGTGCAGTTCTTTGGTGGCAAGATTATCGCTGAATTTTTTTTTTTTGCGGCTGTAAAAAATTAATAAAATACATCTGCGTCCAAACTGATGAGTTGACATAAGAGTAACAGTACTATTTATGATTGAAACGGTTAGGGTTGGCGGTTATAATTTAATTGTAATAGTTTATTAACTACTGCGTTAATATTTATCAATTTATTATTATTAATATTATTATTAACCACTGCATTATGGATAAATTAAATTATTGCATTATATGATTTGAAAATTTCATAGTTTCTACAATAACCTAAAATTACTTCCTAACGTTAGAGATGAAGCCATCAATATAAAGCTACGTTGTACCTTAAGAGAAAGGATAGAAAGCATATTGTTAAGTTAGAACTGTCTCATGACTTAATCCCTTTACATATAAGAGCAATTCAATTTGTCATCATCAAATATGCCTTTTCTGAGTGCGAGGACCACACTTATACAAAATTGAAAGCATTGGAATCGTTACAGACGTGTTGGAAAGTCTACTCAGCTCTCAACGAGTTCAGCATTGCAAGCATCATTGAATAACTTATTCGTCTGAGAATGAAACGTTTCTTCTAACAAGGTCATTGAGGAAGGTGCTTATGAGAAGTTATAAAAAGTTTTGAATTTAGGGGGCAATTTCAACTCTAATTTATACAAAAACATTGTTGAGCAACATGACTCCCAGGTCAACGCAGACCCACTGGATTGTAAAGTCGCATGTTTGATCAGTTACCAATCAAATAAAGAATGTGTTCGATTTATTTGACGGCTTACACGTCGACTTAAGCTAAATGAGGAAAAATACGTCGAGCGTTCAATTTATCGCACCACTTAGTTATTATTTATTATGAATCAATGTTTCTTCAGTGAAAAAATTTACAGAGAAAAACTTTACCGTCCTTTCCACTTACAGTCACGGTAAACGGGTAATAATTTGAAGAAAAAATTATTTTTTATAGTTCTTTCTGAAAGCACACAGTTATCAAAGTTATATCAAGTTTACGATTGAACGTTAACTAAAGAGCAAAAATAAAATGTTTGAGGTCTACCTATGTTTCAAATACAATTCGCAAAATCCGTATTTGCATAAATAGGCATTTCGGTACTTAAAGGAAATCTACTAATCACTTGATTGCAGGACATCCATCTAGAATTACAACTCTCATCATTCCAGTACGTTTTCACTAAATTCTGGAGAGATTTAAGCACAGCCTTGGCCCATTTTCCTTCCGGACACACCTCCAATTTGTTGAGGTTAGTCGTGTGTCTTGTGTGGATCTGGCTTACATTTTCTGCGTAAATATTCAATCGATATTAAATTCTGGGTCCGTATCGGGACCATGAAGCTCGTTTTTTTAAAACCAAGTACAAATTTCAATAGCGGTGTACATTGAATCTTGTCTAACTCTATTCAGAAATAGGATTCAATTTCATTTTAGATTTTTGCAAATTATTTTCAAAGATACTATTAAATATAGAGCATGACCTAAAAACACTTCGGTTACTAAAATTTTGTAGTGTTAATTAACGTATACAAATGAAACAGCTATCACTATGCTTCTTCCCCCACTGTTCACAGTTGAGATGGTGTTCTGGGTGTAAGGTATCCTATCCTTTCTTCAAAAAAAAGATACCTAATTGTGGTTATAAAACTCTATCTAGTTTTCATCAGATAACAAAATTTGTTTCAAAAAGTCATCATGATATTTCAAGATTAGTACTTCTATATGTTGTAATTTTGATTTTAAATGATGCTTATCCATTACTAGGATCTTGCGTGAATATTTTGATTTGAATTTTTTTTACTGAAGCTCACGAATTAGTCTATTACGAACAATTCATCTTTCACTAATGGACTGATTTCAACCTTAAGTTATTTGTTCCGAAAAAATCTGAAAAAAACATGAAATCTTTCGAAGGTGAATCAAATCTTAGAAAAAATTCCCATGATTGCAGCCGTCTTCCATTTCTTCCCTTACCTACTGAGCTTGAAAAGGATATCATTTTCAAAGTTATGCAAAAATGTGCTCATCCAATGAGCTGAAAAGCTTTATCGTTTCCAGTTACCCGTATTATATGAGAAAACTTTCTTGAACAACCAGAGATGGATATTCTCTCTCTAGGCACTACATCTGTTCGGTTGTTTATATTTTTAGGACTTTTATTAGATCTGTTCGGACTGGTTTTCAATTTTTCATTCCATGAAGTGACGAGAGCTATTTCTGAAGATAGAAAATATATCTGCACTGAAGATATCGTTGTACTTTTTTCCAATTTATGCAGAATTGTCTTAGAGCTTTTTTATCCTTTGATATATCACACATTTTTAAATTAAGTAAAATTGAATTATTTACACAAATATCGGTTACATACACAAACAAAAGTACAATGTAGTGCTGCTTAATTCTTTGAAAAGGAAATTGAAACAAATCAACGAGAGAAAAATTTTACGAAGAAGAATTTAACACTCGATTCCATTAAATGTGTTTTATAAATAAACAGAGCGAAAAAAGATGAATTTGGACAGTAAAGAGAAAAATTTGCTCTTTACGAAGGAAAGTGATTCCGATTGGGTTCTAACAAAACCGAGAGACTATTCCTTAATTACGACCAGGTTACGTTTTCAAGAGTTCAACCTATAGCTTTGGGTGTAACATCAAAAACCAACAGAGTGCAAGAAATTTTTGGTGAATTCGAGAACATATAGTATTACAAAAACACACGGTGCTGATATCAGAACACAGATAGCTGTATTTTGAGTGGAAAGAATATAATTATACTGGGTAAGGAATAAAAAAAGGGTAGTCATATTACATATTTAGTACAAAATTTTACAAAAATCGTATTTCGAGCTGTTTCGTAATTTCACAAAAAACCGGGTAGTCAAGTTACGTATTTGTTACGAAATTTCACAAAAATCTAGTAGTCATATTACGTATTTCTTACAAAATTTCACAAAAAATATGGTAGTCGTATTACGAATTGTCTCGAAATTTCACAAAAATATGGTAGTCATATTACGTATTTCTTACAAAATTTCACAAAAAATATGGTAGTCGTAATACGAATTGTCTCGAAATTTCACAAAAATATGGTAGTCATATTACGTATTTCTTACAAAAATTTCACAAAAAATATGGTAGTCGAATTACGAATTGTCTCGAAATTTCACAAAAATATGGTAGTCATATTACGTATTTCTTACAAAATTTCACAAAAAATATGGTAGTCGTAATACGAATTGTCTCGAAATTTCACAAAAATATGGTAGTCATATTACGTATTTCTTACAAAAATTTCACAAAAAATATGGTAGTCGTAATACGAATTGTCTCGAAATTTCACAAAAATATGGTAGTCATATTATGTATTTCTTACAAAAATTTCACAAAAAATATGGTAGTCGTAATACGAATTGTCTCGAAATTTCACAAAAATATGGTAGTCATATTATGTATTTCTTACAAAAATTTCACAAAAAATATGGTAGTCGTAATACGAATTGTCTCGAAATTTCACAAAAATATGGTAGTCATGTTCCGTATTTCTTACGAAATTCTACAAGATGTAGGAGTAATGTTGCGCATTTGTTACGAAATTTCTTGTATTCCTTCAATGAAATAACATGCATTGAATAATTTTTATTTTAGAACTTTCAACCATCGGAAAATTTATGTGTCACCCTAAGTGATAGAAATTGGTAGTGCCTCATATCGTTTACTGTGAACATACAGATATAAAAGTACCCTGCAACACGATTATTAATGTTCAGCGTGAACAAAAATTACTCAGAATTTCTATTTAAAATTCAGTGCTGTTAGTTAACAACGATTATCTATTATTTCGTTAAGTCAGATCAGAAAAGGCTAGATAATTGGTGCTTGAGATGTTGATGTAAACAATTACCTCCATACGAGAAAACTTGAAGAATTATCTTACTGAATATTGTCGTTTAACAAAATGATAAATCCTAATTAAAGCCATGCGAACAATTTCTGTAACCTGATTTGAGCTACCTTGACCAAATAAATGGACGACTGACTATCCAAAAACTTTTGGAAATTAAAATACAAAGTACTGAAAAATAACTAGTGAAGTTGATTGTTCGAATGAAGGACAGAGTGAACAATTTATCTAACCTAACATTACCTAACTAACTCAACCTAACTGAACTTAACATAATTCTCTAATTGGACAATCAACTATTTTTAAAATGTTAAAAATGAGATGACGAAGTATTGACATAACAAACAAGTATCGTGATATTCAATCTTTACCTCAACATTAATTTGAATTTGTATCGAGGAAATAAGTATTAGTAGATACCTCATCGGAAAGCTTCGAAAAATGTCTGACAATATCAGGAAAAATGTGCGACAAAAACATGTTAACGAATCATTACATGATGTATCCATATAAACAATGAATAATCGTTAAAGAAATCAATTTTAAAAAATAAAACAAACCATGAATAGTAATTCGAGTTCCTACGCTGTGGAAAATAATTTGACTTGAATTCAAGTTAGTCGAATAATTCTGCAAGTGATTCACATATACCCATTCCTAGATAATCACCATTAACTTCGCGTACCCAGTCATCAACTTTAAACCCTACATAAATAAAGATGGTAAACGAGAGGTAATCGATCAATTGATTGAAGTTGCTGAAGTAACATTACCCTTGTGTGAAGTAACATTACCCTTGCGTGAAGTAATATTACCCTTGCGTGAAGTAACATTACCCTTGTGTGAAGTAACATTACCCTTGCGTGAAGTAACATTACCCTTGTGTGAAGTAATATTACCCTTGTGTGAAGTAACATTACCCTTGTGTGAAGTAACATTACCCTTGTGTGAAGTAACATTACCCTTGTGTGAAGTAACATTACCCTTGTGTGAAGTAACATTACCCTTGTGTGAAGTAATATTACCCTTTTGTGAAGTAACATTACCCTTGTGTGAAGTAACATTACCCTTGCGTGAAGTAACATTACCCTTGCGTGAAGTAACATTACCCTTGTGTGAAGTAACATTACCCTTGCGTGAAGTAACATTACCCTTGCGTGAAGTAACATTACCCTTGCGTGAAGTAACATTACCCTTGTGTGAAGTAACATTACCCTTGCGTGAAGTAACATTACCCTTGCGTGAAGTAACATTACCCTTGTGTGAAGTAACATTACCCTTGTGTGAAGTAAAATTACCCTTGTGTGAAGTAATATTACCCTTGCGTGAAGTAACATTACCCTTGCGTGAAGTAACATTACCCTTGTGTGAAGTAACATTACCCTTGCGTAAAGTAACATTACCCTTGTGTGAAGTAACATTACCCTTGCGTGAAGTAACATTACCCTTGCGTGAAGTAACATTACCCTTGTGTGAAGTAACATTACCCTTGTGTGAAGTAACATTACCCTTGCGTAAAGTAACATTACCCTTGTGTGAAGTAACATTACCCTTGTGTGAAGTAACATTACCCATGTGTGAAGTAATATTACCCTTGCGTGAAGTAACATTACCCTTGCGTGAAGTAACATTACCCTTGCGTGAAGTAACATTACCCTTGCGTGAAGTAACATTACCCTTGTGTGAAGTAACATTACCCTTGCGTAAAGTAACATTACCCTTGTGTGAAGTAACATTACCCTTGTGTGAAGTAAAATTACCCTTGTGTGAAGTAATATTACCCTTGCGTGAAGTAACATTACCCTTGCGTGAAGTAACATTACCCTTGCGTGAAGAAACATTACCCCTTGCGTGAAGTAACATTACCCTTGTGTGAAGTAACATTACCCTTGTGTGAAGTAACATTACCCTTGTGTGAAGTAACATTACCCTTGTGTGAAGTAACATTACCCATGTGTGAAGTAACATTACCCTTGCGTGAAGTAACATTACCCTTGTGTGAAGTAACATTACCCCTTGCGTGAAGTAACATTACCCTTGTGTGAAGTAACATTACCCTTGTGTGAAGTAACATTACCCTTGCGTGAAGTAACATTACCCTTGCGTGAAGTAACATTACCCTTGTGTGAAGTAACATTACCCTTGTGTGAAGTAACATTACCCTTGCGTAAAGTAACATTACCCTTGTGTGAAGTAACATTACCCTTGTGTGAAGTAACATTACCCTTGTGTGAAGTAACATTACCCCTTGCGTGAAGTAACATTACCCTTGTGTGAAGTAACATTACCCCTTGCGTGAAGTAACATTACCCTTGCGTGAAGTAACATTACCCTTGCGTGAAGTAACATTACCCTTGTGTGAAGTAACATTACCCTTGTGTGAAGTAACATTACCCTTGCGTAAAGTAACATTACCCTTGTGTGAAGTAACATTACCCTTGTGTGAAGTAACATTACCCTTGTGTGAAGTAACATTACCCCTTGCGTGAAGTAACATTACCCTTGTGTGAAGTAACATTACCCTTGTGTGAAGTAACATTACCCTTGCGTGAAGTAACATTACCCTTGCGTGAAGTAACATTACCCTTGTGTGAAGTAACATTACCCTTGTGTGAAGTAACATTACCCTTGCGTGAAGTAACATTACCCTTGCGTGAAGTAACATTACCCTTGTGTGAAGTAACATTACCCTTGTGTGAAGTAACATTACCCTTGCGTAAAGTAACATTACCCTTGTGTGAAGTAACATTACCCTTGTGTGAAGTAACATTACCCATGTGTGAAGTAATATTACCCTTGCGTGAAGTAACATTACCCTTGCGTGAAGTAACATTACCCTTGCGTGAAGTAACATTACCCTTGCGTGAAGTAACATTACCCTTGTGTGAAGTAACATTACCCTTGCGTAAAGTAACATTACCCTTGTGTGAAGTAACATTACCCTTGTGTGAAGTAAAATTACCCTTGTGTGAAGTAATATTACCCTTGCGTGAAGTAACATTACCCTTGTGTGAAGTAATATTACCCTTGTGTGAAGTAACATTACCCTTGTGTGAAGTAACATTACCCTTGTGTGAAGTAACATTACCCTTGTGTGAAGTAACATTACCCTTGTGTGAAGTAACATTACCCTTGTGTGAAGTAATATTACCCTTTTGTGAAGTAACATTACCCTTGTGTGAAGTAACATTACCCTTGCGTGAAGTAACATTACCCTTGCGTGAAGTAACATTACCCTTGTGTGAAGTAACATTACCCTTGCGTGAAGTAACATTACCCTTGCGTGAAGTAACATTACCCTTGCGTGAAGTAACATTACCCTTGTGTGAAGTAACATTACCCTTGTGTGAAGTAACATTACCCTTGTGTGAAGTAACATTACCCTTGCGTGAAGTAACATTACCCTTGCGTGAAGTAACATTACCCTTGTGTGAAGTAACATTACCCTTGTGTGAAGTAAAATTACCCTTGTGTGAAGTAATATTACCCTTGCGTGAAGTAACATTACCCTTGCGTGAAGTAACATTACCCTTGTGTGAAGTAACATTACCCTTGCGTAAAGTAACATTACCCTTGTGTGAAGTAACATTACCCTTGCGTGAAGTAACATTACCCTTGCGTGAAGTAACATTACCCTTGTGTGAAGTAACATTACCCTTGTGTGAAGTAACATTACCCTTGCGTAAAGTAACATTACCCTTGTGTGAAGTAACATTACCCTTGTGTGAAGTAACATTACCCATGTGTGAAGTAATATTACCCTTGCGTGAAGTAACATTACCCTTGCGTGAAGTAACATTACCCTTGCGTGAAGTAACATTACCCTTGCGTGAAGTAACATTACCCTTGTGTGAAGTAACATTACCCTTGCGTAAAGTAACATTACCCTTGTGTGAAGTAACATTACCCTTGTGTGAAGTAAAATTACCCTTGTGTGAAGTAATATTACCCTTGCGTGAAGTAACATTACCCTTGCGTGAAGTAACATTACCCTTGCGTGAAGAAACATTACCCCTTGCGTGAAGTAACATTACCCTTGTGTGAAGTAACATTACCCTTGTGTGAAGTAACATTACCCTTGTGTGAAGTAACATTACCCTTGTGTGAAGTAACATTACCCTTGCGTGAAGTAACATTACCCTTGCGTGAAGTAACATTACCCTTGCGTGAAGTAACAATACCCTTGCGTGAAGTAACATTACCCTTGTGTGAAGTAACATTACCCTTGCGTGAAGTAACATTGCCCTTGCGTGAAGTAACATTACCCTTGCGTGAAGTAACATTACCCTTGTGTGAAGTGACATTACCGTTGCGTGAAGTAACATTACCCTTGTGCGAAGTAACATTACCCTTGCGTGAAGTAACATTACTCCTTGCGTGATCTAGTTTAGATTAATAACGAAGGTGAGGTAAAAACAAATATACATTTGTACGATTTACCTCTAGCAGGGTCTGTTAGTTGATCACTTAGAAAATAATAATAATAATACTATTGAGGGGTGTTGATGAAATAAACATCAAAGCACAGATACGAGTCCTTTACTGCTTCCCTCTGCGCATCCCCTCTGCGACTGAAAGATTTTTTTTTAAATTTAACCATTTATCTTCAAAGATAAGTCAACTGCAAAGCAAAATTATTGGAAAATTCAACTTAGGTCGAAAGCATTTAACACCCGAAGATAATTCATCAACTTTTTAACGTCTAATTCTCTCCACTGGTTGATCATGGCTTGGCGCATTAAGGGTTCCCAATCCGAGTAGCAAATTAAAATATATTCTTCCAAAGTGTTTATTGGGTTACGGATCTATATAAATATAGATTCCTCGTTTTCGATATACAAAAAGAGAGTTCCTTATGAGCTGCCCTGTAGTTAAGATTTTTGTAGTTATATCAACAGCTACAAACTAGATGTAAAACCTGTTTTTATCCACTGTTTATTTTATACTTGAAACTTAATGAAGTTTGTACTTCATACTTTAACGATTTTCACTCAGATTTTCAAATGCAGCGAGGTAGTGATGAGCGATTTGACAGATTGCGGTCTTCGATCATTTTTTTCCGTACGTAAAGTGAGCAAAATGAGAGTAAAATGTTGATAGTGCTCATTTATAACAAACTGAATTGCACTATATGATATTCAGAGCCGTTATTCGTACTCAGAAAGTGCAGGTTAAAACTGGCAAAGCAGATGTTAGGTCTAAATGCTTATGCGCATACAAATAAGTAAATAATGGTAATAATAATCCGAGTAATAAAAATTGTTAAGAGATCACAACTAAGTACCACAAAATAAAATTACATGGCGGTAAGAATTATCTCCTCATTAAGGTCATCATTACACATACTTCTGTCATAAGTTGTGCAGAATACCTGCATTATAGCTCTAAGGACTAGAATTAAGGTAACTTCAAATATGACTCAAGCGACAGCTACATTAATTTACAAAACTTAATTCATTGAATTATTTCAATTAACGGTAATTGAAAGGAATTGAAATCAAACAATTTGGGAGAAAATATTAAAGTAAAATTTCATAAAAACAGTCACTAATTTCGCACCGCTCCTCTGATTAGCACAGTTGTAGCGAACTAGAACCAACTTTCCATTTCCGCTACTAACTTGTGTGGAAGCTCCTCCTATTTTCAGTAGTTCTTCATCAGGTCCGGCAGAGAAACCATCTTATCTGCTTTTCCTGGAATCAAGGCTATTCCGGTTAAATGGTCAGCACTTTGCTGGGCCGCTGGATCTTAGTTGTAGCCGAATGTGCCGGGCATACTTTGATCGGCAACATTACTCCTTCACCTGACAGTTTAATTTGACCTCAATTGTGTCTACGCGTGCCTGGTGGAGTCCACTCGACCAAGAGGTTAATTCCGCTACCTACTTCAACACCGTAATTTTATCCTTCATGAAAATATAAGAGTAAAACCCTGCGCTTGGAGAACGGACGGACCGGCAGCCGGCATCAAGGAGCGGACGGCAACACCCAGACGTCACTCGGAGGTTGGTCTAGTGCATAGTTACAAGTGGGCTGTTCGGGGACGGTGCGAACTTTTTGGGGACTGGTTCCCTTTTTTAATTATACATCCGCTTTATAAACTTAAAACTATAAGCTTTGTCGTTCGGCTTTAAAACCATAAAACCTTGTCGTTCGACGCATTTAAACTTGTAAACTATAAACATTGGTGGTGAAACTATTTCAATTGTACTTTCGGCGTTCTCTGGAAACTACGTTGACGGATCGCGTTTTTATGCCTTTGCAGGATGGACGATGCCCTGGCAGGAGATCGGACATGGGGTTGAACTGCTCACGGTTCCAACAGCTCGTCCTGTTCCCTGTTCCTGTGTCCGTTACGGCTGTTTACGACGTGTGTTCGTTCCTAATCTCTTTCCTGAGTAAAACTTGGTCAGTTGAACTTAATTTTTACCCCTTTTAAATATAGCTAATTTTACTGAAAATTGTACACAAGTATAACTCTTAGAATAATTTTAGTTTTCATGACCCTGTGATGGCTTGTCCATATATAATAGAAGCATATAATTCCCATTGGTTCATCCCTAGGGAATCTTCCAATAGAAGCACAGAATACGTCAGTGCAGTAACGCTCGTCGCGACTTGATTGCTCAGCAGCCACTCTCAATTTGACGTTATCTCCGCTGGAGCTCTTCCATTGTCTTTACAAAGACCTAATTGGACATTCCCAGATAATGTTTTATAAAATTCATTTAAATGCAGGATTGACTGCCGCAACCTGTCTCTACATAATTAAACTTCTTGTGCCTTTAATACTACAACATACAAAAGAATACTACAACACGGACAGAAAATAGACGTAGATATAAAATTGAAAAATAAAAGCAAATGAAAACTGAACTAATGATTACGTGTTCACGACGAGAAGAGGAAAAACACTTTGCAGCGTCTTTGTTATAAATATCGAGTATAAGTCGGTGCTTGAATACATTTGGAGTTCAAATGTTTGCATGAACTGTAAGAATGCATTATGATTAGGAAGTTAGTGAACGTGAAATATAACAAAGATTTTCCATGCATCCAAAATGATTACTTTAATAACCTTAAGCTCAAATTCCGTTTTTGTTATGAACGATTATTCTATGAGGAGGGTTGGAGAAAAGGAAATTTCCGTGAAATTTAAATAGATTCAATTCTTTTTCAATGCATGTTAAAATGAAGCCATCACGAATAAAATATCTCTGCAATTCGTGAATTCAAAATTAAGGTTTTAGCGTTATCGTTTTCTTAACTTATTTGCAACTCAATACAAATTTGCTTTGTGTCAAGTCAAAATTTTTTCCTCATTTCTTCTTTTGCACACCTCACGTTTTCTTTGCACACGTATAACGACGGTGAAGTAAGATAGAAAGGAATAATAGAGAAATAATAGAAAGTAAGCCACATAGTCTGAAGTTAGCTGTTTCTGGTTCGTTGGTATAGTATCTCAATTGTCCACAACTAAGCTCTTTCTCAACTGGGAAACATTTCTCTCGAGCAGTTTGTAATTTTTTAGAAAATCCCATTTGTCTTATCACACGTGAAATTGAACGTAGTGTTGAAATTTACGATCACATGGGTTTAACATAACAATAAACAACATTATGGACGATTTTACTGACGGTTTTTCCGACGATAGCTAGTTGTTGCGAACAAATCTGTGAGCTTCTTTCTCCATACTTCCTAACGAGCTCATATCAAATCTTTCTTATCTGTTCTCGTTCTCTCATTCGGATCAAATTGACATTGCTCACGAGAAGATTGCAACAGTTGTATTCGATGACAAACTCTCGAAGAAAGAAACGCCTCATCACATCGAGTTAATGTTTTTTTGACACAGTACTGAGAACTTTCGTGCGAAATCCGAAGTGATACCAGATTTCAGCTCGTCCACTGAGGTAAACAAAGTAAATGATCCACGATCCAGATATCCAAGGAGATTTGAAAGGTCGTCGGTGGTGTAGGCGCAGTCTGTCACAAATGATCCGTCAGGCCAGACGAGCTCGGGCTGCTCTATGCTGGGACTAGTCACGGTGATCCAGGCTGCGGTAAAATCTCCGACGAAAATAGACCAACTACTGCTATCGGAATCTATCAAAAAAAAATTACATAAATAATTTAACTGCGACGTGACCCACTGAGGGAAATTTCATAATGCTTCTGACCGACCAGCAGTCACAAACTCAATTTTCATAAATACTTAATAAAAACAAAATGATGGCATGATCTATTTACTGTTGGTTATTTTCAAAATTTATCTCTTATATTAATTCGAATTTGAGATGAATGTTGAACTTTAGTTTGACCAGCCGCAGTTAACGTGTTAAATACTCTTAGAATGAAGTTCAAGGAGATGCAGGGTACAGCGGTTGTCGTGATTGATGACATTCGGATATCGGATAGAATTTTGTTCGGATGTCCTATAATAAAATAAAACTATTTCGACTTCAAGTGTTGAAAGTGTTGTGCGCCCCTGTTACCCCGTTCCCCTTAAAAGCGCTCATAGCGTGTCCTAACTAGAATTTTACATAACTAACGCGCGCTTCTCCCGATGACAGCTTGAGTCCGTCACCTCGCGCGCTTGTATACAAGAAAACGGACCGACAAGAGAAGCTTTTACCTATCCTGCCAGCAGAACATAAAACCGGAGGCTTCATCAGCGAAAGCCACGGTGTGAAAATTTTTCGGAGCAATCTGCATCAAATCTTGTTTAAAGTGGTCACCCACAAAAATTTAACTTGTATATCATATGTAATTTTTTTGATAAAACAAAGTCCTTTAAAACCTTGCAAATAATAATTCGTTCATTGCAGCAGGTTTCAGTTATAGAATTCTTTTAATCAGATTGAGGTAGTTTTATCAGTTGAGGTAAATTCGAGATTATATATCTAATGCAAGCTTTTAGTCGTTCTGCTCTTTCATTTGTTATAAAAACACAATGACTGAGAACTTAGTTTATTCGTTCACGTGTGAAAGGAATTTTTATATTAGCGACAGTAAAAATTTTTCTCAAAAGCGCAAGAATTTTCCATAAGCTTCATTAATTCAGAAAAAATAAAAGATGTTCACTTTAGTTCATGGATGAACTAAACTAAGCCCAGTTACCATGTTTTACAACATATTTAAAAAAATCTAGTAAGATTCAGCATCGATTTTCATCTAACTTACTAGTACTGTGAATACTAAACATATTTTTCTATCTCTAATTATATGAACTCATTTAATGAGAATTAACCTAATTTAAATTTTTATTTTTGACCAAACATGGAAAAAGTTAAGCCGATCATTAAAGTTATTCACGATTTTACTGAGAAATGACCGTCACTCAGAGCGTTCTGAATCCTTCACAAATATTTCCCACCCGAATATTTGCGGTAAGTGAGTTCAAATTTACAAGTGATTTTTGATTCTTTACAAACTGACTACCTTATGGTACATTTGTATACCACTAGGTAAATTATTCACTTACCTACCGGTATGAATGAAAATCGTTTCAATTATTTTACATCAATTATAAAATAGATTTTGGCATGCGAGGTGAAATAACATCGTACAATTACAATTTTCATATTTCTTCAAAAAGAGGCAAATTTATTTGAGTGGTAAAGTCGGTCTTTCAGTTCAGCGACTTCCAAGGAAACAGTTGCAGCCGCGCTAACGCAGGCAACTTGTTAAGTACTCGTATGATGCACGAAGACTTAGGTGCAAATTGCAGAGTATTATATTGTTTTTAGGCAGATTTTGGATCGCATTTTAGGGACCCAAGTATGACTGTATTTTAGGTCCCAAACTAATTTTGAACATTTCACAATTTTTTTAATTGCCAGAATTTCCCTGGAACAAAACACGAACCATTTCAATAAAATTACTTCTAAGCCAACGACATATCTCATAAATATTTCTCTCCAATTACATCAAAGACATACAATATCTCATAAAGAATTTTTCCCTATTATATCAAAGCAATCACAAACAACGTCTCATGAGAACTTTTTCCTACCTTTTACAGCCTGATGCGCAGCCTCTCGCTGTTCCATGGTCTTGATGAACACTGGAGATCCTCCTTCGCTCTCACACAATATTTGCTGAACTTCGTATGTTCCCTCCCGTGTTTTTTCTTTTGTCACAAAAATGTCTCCATCCGTAGCATTGATTAAACAAGTTTGCGGCGTCGTAAGGTCTGGAAATGATCATTTTGCAATCATTTAACACATGTCCTGCAAAGGGTTAAACTGAAGTTCAATATTCAAATCAAATTTCAAGTTATTTCAGGTTAGTAATTTTGTTAAAATAGCAAACCTGAGCTAGATCGTGTAATCATTTACCTATGGTTAAGTTTGTATACAAATTTAGTTTGTGGCTTTTGGTGGGTCAGCAGCATTACGTATATTCTTTTCGTGTTCGCCGGCGTCTAATGTCAAGACCATCGTGTTTATTTTTGGATCAAAACATTTGAGGTAACACTTCAGGAGACTCTTACATAGGACCGTCGAATATCCGTTTTAAAACTTCGACCGGAACGTGCGCCACCGGTGGTCACGGAGGGGGTTTTCATAATGCTGACCGACCAAGACTAAATAAACTCAATTTTTTTAAAGCTAAATGAATGCGTAATCCAGTTGATGTTTGCTAGTTTCAAAATTACTTAAAACAATTGAATTTAAATTTGGGTTGAAGATTCAACTTCAGTTTAATCCTTCGCAGGGAACTTGTAAAAAGTATTAAACTTAATGAACTTACTAAAATAATCTAATTGCTCATATTATACCCCATAAATAGTTTTTAAGTTCGCTCACAAACTGAAAACCAACTGGTCATTTTGTGCTCTAGAAATATTTTATGAGTGCCAAATGATTTAAATGAATAGAAAACTGAATGGAACTCTATCTACAAAGTCAAAAAATGCTTTTTGGTCCGTTTGATCTGCTTCGCTTCCAAAATTAGGAAGAGCTAGTTTTGAAGGGTTTAGAATTAGGCTGCACATTTTATATACGCAGAATGGATGATATTTTTCAGTCTTTTGTCATCGTTGCTGAAAAAAACATTCTATAATTCATATTCAATGTTTGAATATGTTCACCTTTACTGATATTTACATTTCACTGAATCTCGAAAGCATAAAATCAATCGAAATTCATAAATACTCAACTACTCATACAAACTGCACCAACTCACCATTACCATATAATTTCATGCGGGTTACTGCACCACCACCACACAATTACCACCAAACTTCTTGAGGGTTACTGCACCACCACCACACAATTACCACCAAACTTCATGAGGGTTACTGCACCACCACCTCACAGTTACCACCAAACTTCATGAGGGTTACTGCACCACCACCACACAATTACCACCAAACTTCATGAGGGTTACTGCACCACCACCACACAATTACCACCAAACTTCATGAGGGTTACTGCACCACCACCACACAATTACCACCAAACTTCATGAGGGTTACTGCACCACCACCACACAATTACCACCAAACTTCATGAGGGTTACTGCACCACCACCACACAATTACCACCAAACTTCATGAGGGTTACTGCACAACCACCACACAATTACCACCAAACTTCATGAGGGTTACTGCACCACCACCACACAATTACCACCAAACTTCATGAGGGTTACTGCACCACCACCACACAATTACCACCAAACTTCATGAGGGTTACTGCACCACCATCACACAATTACCACCAAACTTCATGAGGGTTACTGCACCACCACCACACAATTACCACCAAACTTCATGAGGGTTACTGCACCACCACCACACAATTACCACCAAACTTCATGAGGGTTACTGCACCACCACCACACAATTACCACCAAACTTCATGAGGGTTACTGCACCACCATCACACAATTACCACCAAACTTCATGAGGGTTACTGCACCACCACCACACAATTACCACCAAACTTCATGAGGGTTACTGCACCACCACCACACAATTACCACCAAACTTCATGAGGGTTACTGCACCACCACCACACAATTACCACCAAACTTCATGAGGGTTACTGCACCACCACCTCACAGTTACCACCAAATTTCATGAGGGTTACTGCACCACCACCTCACAATTACCACCAAACTTCATGAGGGTTACTGCACCACCACCACACAATTACCACCAAACTTCATGAGGGTTACTGCACCACCATCACACAATTACCACCAAACTTCATGAGGGTTACTGCACCACCACCTCACAATTACCACCAAACTTCATGAGGGTTACTGCACCACCACCACACAATTACCACCAAACTTCATGAGGGTTACTGCACCACCACCTCACAGTTACCACCAAACTTCATGAGGGTTACTGCACCACCACCACACAATTACCACCAAACTTCATGAGGGTTACTACGCCATGTCGACGCGTTAGCTGCACGTCTGCCGGCAGAGCATCGTCGCGTTGCACTGCGCTGTTTTGTTGTCGTAGGTGACGGCCGTGCACTTAGGGTGCACGGAGCATTTGTAACGACACTGACCTGCCCGTGAACATTAAAAAAGAATTCAGTTCTTCCCTAGTAGCATTTCCAGCAAATTATAACAGCATTGAATACGATTTTATTTCTTTTCCTAATTTTAAGACGTCACGGAATGAATTTTTTATGTATCTATCAATGGGATGTACTTCAAAATTTGAAATGTCGCTATCATTTTCCTTATATTTTTCACGGAGAGTAAACGAACCAAAATGCAACGTTACTATGTCACAAGTCAATACCTCATTAATATCAGATAAGTTTCTTATTTTCTGGCATAAAGTTTGTCAGGGGCTAATTATGCTTCCAGCACGAAAAATAACGAAGAAAAGTTCTCCAACTTTTCACCATGCTACCGCCTTGACACCATACTACCGCCTTGACACCATGCTACCGCCTTGACACCATGCTACCGCCTTGACACCATGCTACCGCCTTGACACCATGCTACCGCCTTGACACCATGCTACCGCCTTGACACCATGCTACCGCCTTGACACCATGCTACCGCCTTGACACCCTGCTACCGCCTTGACACCATGCTACCGCCTTGACACCATGCTACCGCCTTGACACCATGCTACCGCCTTGACACCATGCTACCGCCTTGACACCATGCTACCGCCTTGACACCATGCTACCGCCTTGACACCATGCTACCGCCTTGACACCATGCTACCGCCTTGACACCATGCTACCGCCTTGACACCATGCTACCGCCTTGACACCATGCTACCGCCTTGACACCATGCTACCGCCTTGACACCATGCTACCGCCTTGACACCATGCTACCGCCTTGACACCCTGCTACCGCCTTGACACCATGCTACCGCCTTGACACCATGCTACCGCCTTGACACCATGCTACCGCCTTGACACCATGCTACCGCCTTGACACCATGCTACCGCCTTGACACCATGCTACCGCCTTGACACCATGCTACCGCCTTGACACCATGCTACCGCCTTGACACCATACTACCGCCTTGACACCATGCTACCGCCTTGACACCATGCTACCGCCTTGACACCATGCTACCGCCTTGACACCATGCTACCGCCTTGACACCATGCTACCGCCTTGACACCATGCTACCGCCTTGACACCATGCTACCGCCTTGACACCATGCTACCGCCTTGACGCCATGCTACCGCCTTGACACCATACTACCGCCTTGACGCCATGCTACCGCCTTGACACCATGCTACCGCCTTGACACCATGCTACCGCCTTGACACCATGCTACCGCCTTGACACCATACTACCGCCTTGACACCATGCTACCGCCTTGACACCATACTACCGCCTTGATGAAGGCAAACCTATTCAAACAATTCCAGTTACGCAAATGTAGTTATTTTTTCATCGCGTAATGTGGTATTGGTCCCACAGTGCTTAGCTGTTGCTTGTATTTAAGTATCTGCTTGGATTTTAATTTCTCATTGTCCGGAGATTGTGTTGAACATGAATCCCACGTGAAATATATATACATATTCATGAATCTGCGAATAGCACTTACAGTTTCGTGAATCACACGTGTCGGGTCTGCGAATAATACGGTATTCGTGAATCACACGTGTCGGGTCTGCGGATAATACGGTATTCGGGAATCACACGTGTCGGGTCTGCGGATAATACGGTATTCGTGAATCACACGTGTCGGGTCTGCGGATAATACGGTATTCGTGAATCACACGTGTCGGGTCTGCGGATAATACGGTATTCGTGAATCACACGTGTCGGGTCTGCGGATAATACGGTATTCGTGAATCACACGTGTCGGGTCTGCGGATAATACGGTATTCGTGAATCACACGTGTCGGGTCTGCGGATAATACGGTATTCGTGAATCACACGTGTCGGGTCTGCGGATAATACGGTATTCGTGAATCACACGTGTCGGGTCTGCGAATAATACGGTATTCGTGAATCACACGTGTCGGGTCTGCGAATAATACGGTATTCGTGAATCACACGTGTCGGGTCTGCGAATAATACGGTATTCGTGAATCACACGTGTCGGGTCTGCGAATAATACGGTATTCGTGAATCACACGTGTCGGGTCTGCGGATAATACGGTATTCGTGAATTACACGTGTCGGGTCTGCGAATAATACGGTATTCATGAATTACAAGTGTCGGGTCTGCGAGTAATGCTGTATTCGTGAATTACACGTGTCGGGTCTGCGAACAATACGGTATTCGTGAATTACACGTGTCGGGTCTGCGAATAATACGGTATTCGTGAATTACACGTGTCGGGTCTGCGAATAATACGGTATTCGTGAATTAAACGTGTCGAGTCTGCGAATAATACGGTATTCGTGAATTACACGTGTCCAGTCTGCGAATAATACGGTATTCGTCAATTAAACGTGTCCAGTCTGCGAATAATACGGTATTCGTGAATTAAACGTGTCGGGTCTGCGAATAATACGGTATTCGTGAATTACACGTGTCCAGTCTGCGAATAATACGGTATTCGTGAATTACACGTATCGGGTCTGCGAATAATACGGTATTCGTGAATTACGCGTGTCGGGTCTGCGAATAATACGGTATTCGTGAATTAAACGTGTCGAGTCTGCGAATAATACGGTATTCGTGAATTACACGTGTCCAGTCTGCGAATAATACGGTATTCGTGAATTACACGTATCGGGTCTGCGAATAATACGGTATTCGTGAATTACGCGTGTCGGGTCCGCGAATAATACGGTATTCGTGAATTAAACGTGTCGAGTCTGCGAATAACACGGTATTCGTGAATTAAACGTGTCGAGTCTGCGAATAATACGGTATTCGTGAATTACACGTGTCCAGTCTGCGAATAATACGGTATTCGTGAATTACACGTATCGGGTCTGCGAATAATACGGTATTCGTGAATTACGCGTGTCGGGTCTGCGAATAATACGGTATTCGTGAATTAAACGTGTCGAGTCTGCGAATAATACGGTATTCGTGAATTACACGTGTCCAGTCTGCGAATAATACGGTATTCGTGAATTACACGTATCGGGTCTGCGAATAATACGGTATTCGTGAATTACGCGTGTCGGGTCCGCGAATAATACGGTATTCGTGAATTAAACGTGTCGAGTCTGCGAATAACACGGTATTCGTGAATTAAACGTGTCGAGTCTGCGAATAATACGGTATTCGTGAATTACACGTGTCGGGTCTGCGAATAATACGGTATTCGTGAATTATACGTGTTGGGTCTGCGAATAATACGTTATTCATAAATTACACGTGTTGGGTCTGCGAATAATACGGTATTCGAGGGTTACACGTGTTGGGTCTGCGAATAATACGGTATTTTGGAAATACACGTATCGAGTCTGCGAATAATACGGTTATCGTGAATTACACGTGTCGGGTCTGCGAATAATACGGTATTCGTGAATTATACGTGTTGGGTCTGCGAATAATACGTTATTCATAAATTACACGTGTTGGGTCTGCGAATAATACGGTATTCGAGGGTTACACGTGTTGGGTCTGCGAATAATACGGTATTTTGGAAATACACGTATCGAGTCTGCGAATAATACGGTTATCGTGAATTACACGTGTCGGGTCTGCGAATAATCAGACCTGTTGCAGGAAAACAAATTGCGTCGCTTTAAACACAAAAGCTTCTACGATAAAAACTTATTTTCTGTCTTCAGTGGTCCAATATCAAACCGAAAAAGTTTCCTTAGCGTCGCGTTGGCTAAATAGCCGTCAAAGTTGCAGACTTTGACGGTAGTCGCCAACTTTGTAAGAGTATCATGATAACTTTTATCACTGCTCTGTACTTTTGGGCACAAATGCCTCTTGTGTTTAGGGTGAGTTAGAGTGTCATTGATATCAATGTTGGCCTGACCGGTGTGTTATTTTTATAAACGTTTATTGTGATGGGATATTATATATTTATTTTTGATTGAGGGAATAAATTTGGTTGTATTTTGTTCAAAATACGTGTTTGTTCGTTCGAAAATTTGTATGTTTGTTTGATGAAATAATTCTGTGTTCTGCTAATCTCGGGACTGCAGGGTAGAAGATATAGTCTTGTTAATTAACTTGTGAGTCAACAATTGTCGATTTTTTGTCAACAACCGTAATTTCGATTGTGTACGGGGATCTTTTTAATGAAGCCACAACAGACGTTTGCAAGCATGATGAATGGAGGTGAGTGTGCCCATATTTAGACAGACCAAACTGGAACTATAGTTCCAGTTCCAGTGTACGATATCACTTCACAAAAACAAGGTCGTCTAACCCAAACTGTCCACTCGCCGACTCATCGCGTTGCATTTTGATAATTTTTGAAGGTTCGCCGTGCATCGAAATTATAGCCATGGCTTAGAATTCTTAGAATTAGACTCTTAGAATTCGATTCCTTTTTCAACAACCAGGTTATATATGTCGGAACACCTCGTCTTCTACAGTAAAAATTGATTTTCCAAAGAACCTGAAATGACTTTGTAAAATGCCACCAGTTCTTTTGGGTTACAACAATGAACAAATTGCTAGAGTTAGCAAATTATTTGCTGTAAAGCATTTACTGTGAGTTTGGTTGCAAATAATTTTAATTAAATCCATCGTCAGTTAAACGAAAAGCCTATAAATTTTCTAACATTCTCAAGGAAAGTGGAACGTCATGTTTTCGTTCTCTCCTTATTCCACCATTTACACAATAAATGATACCGGACTTTTACACCATTCATTCCGTCATGTTTCTACGCTAACTCACTGTCGCTCTGTTAAAATCTCCGTTACTAAGTTAAAATATCAATTACTTACGCTCTGATAAAATGTTAACTAATCTATTACATTTGCTTACGATTTTCGGTAAATGGCACTTAAATTAATATGCATTTTATCGATGCCTAGACTTTTTACTAAAGTCAAATATTGCATGGTTGGAAACAACCAATTGAAATATTTTATGCAGAGTTCATGCTTAGGTTTTCTCCAAGTTCACTCCCTTGACCTGTCCTTGGTACTTGAATATCTTCCAACATCGGCCAAATTAAAAATGTCACGGTAGTATTTCTTAGCCTTGTCCTAAATCTTCTTGTAACGGGAAAAACTTTCAAGGCTCAATTTAAAATCAACCTTTTTACCCGTACGAAACCTTCTCTAAGTTCTAAACGACTTTTTACCGTTGATAATTATAGATAAAACTCTAGGCCTTTCTCTATGGTCAAGAATATCATATATATATATATATTCTATGGTCACACGGGCAAGAGCTCATTGAAACCGAATTTTTTTTAAGAAAGAAGCTTAGAAATTGCTTAGAAATAACCTGAAGAAGCAGCAGCTCTTACTTATAAACGCAAACAACACCAATCAACAGTAAGAAATGGGTATGACGACAGTAGCCTCACACAACCATCAACTCGGAGTTTAGATAAAACACTCGTTCTTTGTTCTTTTTATGTTACAGCGTAAATTTTAAGCAAATGTGTCCCTGCCGTCGCAATTGTCGATAAATATTTTACAAAGCTATTAAAATCAGTCACGTGAAGGAGCGGTTTGAACAACAGATCTACAGTTTTCACAGAATGTATACATACTTCATTACAGTAAATCTTCTAGTAAGTTAGCCTTCAAAAATAAAAAAAGAATAAGTGTTATGATTACCACTATTCAGTGTTATGCTCCAATTTCATTTCCTCTAAGAACACATCATGTTACGAAAATCAACGATATTCGGCACTTTCAGGGAGGCAATCGGTAAGGATTTTAAGAAATTAACTGATCATGTATGCCAATTTCTTTCATTTACATAGCCCCTTAAAACGAATCTTTCAACAGAATTTAGAGTTCATTTACTATGGTATCGTAACTATCCACTCGACTGATCGAGATTCGGAGATGCGCACCTCCCAATTAGGAAGTTGATTTAGGTGGGGGATTTGGATTTGAATGCATCATTATACAGCTACCTTGGATTTGAGATAGTATGTACTACAACTTATCTATGCCCATGCAGGAACTATTGATCATTACAATGGGGTCATCTACAAAACAGTCTCTCTTTTCAACTGCTATGAGCAGCTGCATCATCATGTTTTCCTCCATATGTAAATTGATCTCCTTATTTAACAAAAAATACATTTTAAAATATCAATTAGCACTCACATCTCAGCGACGTCATTGTTATCTGCTGGCGGGTAAAACTAAAATATTGATGTTATCACTGACGCCAGATTTCGTTCATGTATAAAACGATTAACAAACCATGACGGGTTACTCACACAGGGTATTTGTTTTCTCCGTATACTGAGGACGCTCCACAGTCACGTCCCTCACGACGACGGGGTACATTTGAGCCAGGGCGACACTGACTAGCAGCAGCAGCAGTAATTGGTTGCTTTGGCTCATCGTTGGTGGGTCTTAAAGGTTTAAAGCGTAAATGAACCTTTCGTAAGATTCAAAGCGTAAGGTTCACGCCAGTGGATACGAAATGAAAACATATTATTAAAATTTGGTGTGATGTGAATGCTGCTCCAGACCACACGAATTGTTTTAAAACACAAGAAGATAAACTAAAACTAAAACACAAGAAGTTAAACTAAAACAAAAAAGCAAGAAGTCAAATCGATTTTCATTGATGATAATCCCAAGAATTTTGATTAGTTTGTTTTCAAAACTTGACATCACATATCTCGATATACAGAATATATTCAGAAGCCTTACAAAAATACACTTTGTATGCTCCCCTTAATGCATAAAATTTTTGCCAGAACTGCAATTTTTTTTTGCGAAACACCATCTATCCGATTTGTCATACCATTATGTGTTTTATGAATAGGAGCCTAAGAAAGTACACTGTATTCAATAATGAACAAAAACTTTGAACAATTAATAGATCTAAAAACAGATAAGGTTCCAAAACTAACCATTAAATAATTCTTCGGTCCACGTCGGGTTGTTCTAAATAGCTACCATATGTATTATTAATTTCTCTTTATGGTTAACAATGAGAATTGTATGATTTTAACAGTTCGTATTTATTATCCAAATGGGATAATAATGAAACTCAAATAGTAATATCTTGTCCTGTACTGAGTTAAATAATGAAAGAAATCGACCAAATACAGAAAATAATATTTATTTCGCTAATATTCGAGTGAAGACTATGTTGATGAATCAAAACGGTTGGGTGATTTTTTAGATTAAAAGCCTTGTTGTAAATTGAAGATAATTTTATTTTATTCAGAAAAATAATTCAACAACCTAATACACAGTTTACTCGATCATTGTACTCATTTTCAGCTAGATAGAAACTAAAATAAGGAAAGAATAATATAATAAATAAAATATGGCTAAAAAATAAATTTGTTAGTCATTTATCAATTCTTATATGAAATACGTTTTTATATGATTAGTATTTCGTTGTGAATGAGCTATAATTCTATGAATTTAAATTACTTGCCAGCACCTGACGTCATTTTTATTTCCATATTTTGAAAAAAGGCATGTGATGTTTTGAAAAGGAATATTATTGAACAATGAGTCATCTAGCGAGCTATAATAAATTCTGAAAATCAATTTACAATTTACCTCAATGTTAATACAAACTATTTCATATATGAAAGGATGGAGTGACCTGTAGTTCGGACTTACAAAAGAAAAATCTCTACATATCCTAAATATTTTAATAATTTTCATCATCAACACACAATCTCCAAAATTTTACCAATAAATTCTTCATAATGCTAATTTCAACGAGCTATTTGAACGTAGGAGTTCTACCCATTGAGTTCTACCCATTGAGTTCTTCCCATTGAGTTCTACCCATTGAGTTGTACCCATTGAGTTGTACCCATTGAGCTCTTCCCATTGAGTTCTACCCATTGAGTTCTACCCATTGAGTTCTACCCATTGAGTTGTACCCATTGAGTTCTACCCATTGAGTTCTACCCATTGAGTTCTACCCATTGAGTTCTACCCATTGAGTTCTACCCATTGAGTTGTACCCATTGAGTTCTACCCATTGAGTTCTACCCATTGAATTCTACCCATTGAGTTCTACCCATTGAGTTCTACCCATTGAGTTCTACCCATTGAGTTGTACCCATTGAGTTCTACCCATTGAGCTCTTCCCATTCTACCCATTTCCTCAAAGGACGAAAAGAAGTTCGAAGGTGATGCAAGAAAGAGATTTGTGATGTACTGCAAATAGGATATGCTGAGAACTGGAAGGAGTGGAGGAATTAAGAAGTGTATAGCTAGTAGGAAAATACTAATCAAATGGAAAGAAATCTAGTGAAGATGAGAATTAATTTCACTCCCCGTGCTGCTCAACGTTGTTAACTTACTTGAGGAAGACTAAAGTTAAATTTTCTACTCAAATTTAAAATCAACGGGATCAACCAATTTTGAAAATAGCAGTCATTAATTGAATCTAGCCTTCACATAACTTTGATTGAGTTTTTGTGAAAATTGAGTTTGTTAATTTTGGTGGTCAACAGCATTTTGAAAATTCCCTATGTGTACCACCGGCAGCTCACATGGGGGTTGACGTGTTTGTATTGTTGACTCACCTGAGATAGACTGATACACAAGCCGAAAACTCTGCACTTCTTCCACAACGGCTCTACGTGGAGTGTGGTGGAGCACACGCTTCCTCCAAAGCTTTGAGACTCGGTGTGGTGCTAAGTGGAAGCAGCAGCAGAGCAGCTGCATAAACTTCTTCAAATGACAGCTTTTACTGAAGTTGGTGCATCAAACACAAACTCTCTCTAGTTTGCCTGTCATTATAAAACTGTTTCCAGAGTATACAATTCCTAATTGTCACTCGCTCCTGGCACGGCAAATGAATCATTGTCTATCTCTAGTTACTGAGGCAAGCTTGGGCAAAACATACAGGACCTGGATTCGTTTAAAGGCACAAAGTTTGTGGGCCAAAGAACACTTCGCATTTGTCAACGTTCGCAACAATGAAAGCAATAGACTTGGTAGACTGCGCTCGTTATTGATACTTGGAAAGGTCAAAAAATTTTAGTAAGTGTGAGTTTTGCTTTAACTCAGTAAACTAAGATTCACAAGTCACGCTCTTTTGTAAGGGTAGAAATGTTCTGATGTCAGAAGTTCTTCAACATCCTTTCTGCATTGTGTTTGCTTATGACAATACTAAAATAATGTTTAGATGATCGAACTTTGGACCGATTAAGGACTTTCGAGTACTTGGATAATCATACCTCACTTTCCTAAAAAAATATCATAGAAATGTTTGGGCTAAGTAAAGTGCGCACTGATAACTGAATTACATTTACTGTGATCCGAGAAACTTCAAATATACGTCAAAACTCGGGGCCACATGTATACCTAATGGACTTCGTGGTGCTATTGGCTCTACTTTGGGCAAGGGGATGCGCAGCGGATATGATGAGGGGGAGGGTAGAGAGAGAGTTTGTGCGGGGATTGTGTTTGTGTGAGAGCGTGTTTGTGAGGAGAGTGCTTGTGTGAGGGAGTGTTTGTGTGGGGGATTGTGTTTGTGTGAGGGATTGTTTGTGTGGGGGATTGTGTTTGTGTGAGGGTGAGTTTGTGAGGAGAGTGTTTGTGTGAGGGAGTGTTTGTGTGGGGGATTGTGTTTGTGTGAGGGTGAGTTTGTGAGGAGAGTGTTTGTGTGAGGGAGTGTTTGTGTGGGGGATTGTGTTTGTGTGAGGGTGAGTTTGTGAGGAGAGTGTTTGTGTGAGGGAGTGTTTGTGTGGGGGATTGTGTTTGTGTGAGGGTGAGTTTGTGAGGAGAATGTTTGTGTGAGGGTGAGTTTTTGTGAGGAGAATGTTTGTGTGAGGGAGGAATGGTTGTTGAAGGAAGCTTGTGCTGTAATTACTTGCAACTTAGATTTGAGAACGTACAACTCTGCCCCACTCATCCACTTTGTGAACGAAGTAACCATTGAGTAGAAGCAAAAGGCAACACTGCTACATTCGGTACCATCAAAATCCATCCCAAATGAAAATCGAGTTGCATAAAGTTTGAGTTAAACTACTGAGAGCAAAAGCATTGCTAGTATTCTGAAAACAACAGCAAAATTTCCCAAAGCTTTACTTCAAGTTGTGACAAAAAGTAACTTGAAAGTGTACTTCATTTGCTGTGAATGATAAATGAACATTTTATCTGTAAAAGGTAAAAAACATATACCGCAGTGTTTCTTCACAAACTATCATTTTACGATCAATGAATGTGATATTTATGACGAAGTTCTGATTTGAGGATTAGAATATATTAAAATGGTTGGTCCCCTGGGCTACGAAAATAAACTATACTTTGAAGCAATCAAACAGACGTAGATTTACATTGATTTCTAATGTCGTTTACATGTGATGTTTTTTAACATCGTTAATTCGTGATGTTTTCTCACACCGTTAATTTGTAATGTCTTTGTTTTATTGTTTTCTAATGTTTGCTTGTTTCTTAATTTTTGCCCGACTCGGATGGGAGTCTCAAACAGGCCGGACGTGAAGTTAAACAGACCAGCTGATATCTGATAACTATCACACATTGCTTTAGCCAGTAAAATTGACCAATCCCATTAGGAATCCTATTATTTGTGTTCATGAAAATTGCTTTCTTTCAACTATCTTTGTAACTACGTATGTTTCTCCCCGAGTGTCTAAGTTCTGTTTCTAAAACCATAAAGGTTACCAGGGAGCCGTAGCAACCGTATTATTATTATTATATTCCTGGTTTCGTAGCAACCGTAATGAAAATGAAAGAGCAAAATATTCCCCTTTAATAAATTAATCATTTCAGGTAAACCGTCGAATATAACCTAATTTAAATGTTTCGGCCACATGTCATCATTAGTGGTAAAAATTCTGAAAAGATACAAATGAAAAATAAACTATTTTAAAATGAGAAACTGAAAAATAAGTTATAAAATTACATTAATTGCCAGTATCTATTTACTATGGCTAAAAGGAATAAACCAAAAGTGTTGGTTATGTTTAAAAATGCACAAGGACTCTAAATGCGAATATCTGTATAAAACTGTGGTATTGGTGATACCTAAAATCTATTAATGGAAACTGCGTTATTGCACTCGTCAGAACTTTTTCGAACCGCGGAAAAGGGAGGCTCTGACAAAATTTAACATGTTCTGAAGTTCCTTAAACTTGAGCCTTTCACAATTCTTATCCCTGATGATGTTTGAAATTAAGTTTAAGTCGATAAGGTTCACCTCGAAAGATTAAATTATTAAAGTAGCTTATCTTGCTCTTTCATTTTTATGTTAGCCTTATGAGTAATATTCATTTGTGACAAAACAAAAGGAGAATGAAAAAAATTAAATTACGCTGCAAAATTAAAGTGTTTTCCCTTTTGCTGCATTTGATTAACTGAAGTCTAAAAACTTGTGCCACATGGGTGCAGCTATCCTAAATAATTTTTATGGTCATCCAAAAAATTTGATAAAGCATGCGAGCAACATAGGTGAGCAGCGCATCTTGACTGAGGAAGTGCGTGGAGTGGCGATAGTGATCATGTAAGGTAGATTGAAACGCGCTATAATATGCCATGTTTTATTAGTCCCTAGAAAATGCTCATTGAAGATCGGTGGGCCAAAATTTGGGGTCAATCCAAGTACGTACAAAAACAATGTTCAACTTTATCAATGTTAGTTAGAACACGTGTTGATGCTGCTTCGAATATGGAACTTCATAAAGTGATATACAGCAATGTTCAATTTTACTGCGATACTTTGATGAGAAGCATCAAATTTCTATCAGATTCATTTAAGATGCATTTTTCAGCGCAGTCAAGACTCCCGCATTAAGTTTCACTTAGATTAATGAATTCATTAATGGTATTTTGTCTACCTTTTTTCTAAACTGAATATTGATTCGATTGATTTGTGAATCGTTTCTGGTGAAAAAATCGTTTCTCTCTTTCCTTTCTAGCTTCAATTATTAGAAAGAAAAATGTATAGAAGTAAATAGGAAAAGTTCAAGGAAAAGGTATGGAAATGAATAGGAAAAGCTGGAAGAATCGATAGGAAAAGATATTCAAATTAGAATCAATACAGCAGACTCAACTAACAGGATCGTCTTCAATCGTCCTCGACTGCATGGGACTCATAAACGAATTTCAAAAGAACGATCTATTTGGAAAGTTAGTTTGCAATTCTTTGGAACAGAATCGTATTTCCATCTAATAGTGGAAGGAAATTTAATGCTGAAATATAATATAAAGTTATACTAGATTTGAAAATTCAATAGACTACTTTATTCTCAGAAGCAAAGCTGATGGGAAAGGGAAAGGTTCGTGTGGGCTAAACTGGAAATTTCATTCACGAATCATCATTGTATGAAAATTAACAGGATCCGTTTTTTAAACTTTGTATACATTTACCTGTTTCGGTAAAATCAGAAAGACTGACTTTTTGCAAAGGTGTGTTTGCCCTCACGTGTTTACGTGGAGAAGCTGACGAATTCACTTATTTATCCCAATCAATACTCTGTCTTTTTGCAGAGCACCGGGTACGCATTTAGAGTATTTTCTGAGCTGCTGTCCAACATGTTGTCGGAGTTGATCATGATAGCCGGTTCATTCCTTCTCAAAATAAGGTCTTTTTCTGAGTATGCGCAGTCTGTCACCTTGGACCAGTCCGGCCAGTAGACATCACCGTCAGAGGACGAGGACAGGTCTGTCCTGTTGGACCTCGCGGTGGTCCACGCAAACATGGCTCCCTTAAAGTAGTGACCACGATCTGTCAAGAAATTTCACTTTAAGTGCTGTGGTGATAAGAGTACTACAAGGTGTAGAAGATGCTTATCGTTAATTTCTTCATTGCTCGGAGAGAAGTTTTTTCGTCATATAACCTCATTTGGACTTCAGATAATCAGAGATTACGTTGTACGCTTTTGAACTGCATAAAAGGAATTTATTTAAGTGATATATCGATCTAGAAGTCACGAATTAATTGAAATGATAAAATTTTATTTTACTAATCCGTTTTTAGACTAACATAAATTAAAGTTTGACAGATAGTTTAATAGTTAAGCTAGCCCCAATGGTTAATCTAAAATTGCAAAATAAAATATTAGAATTTTAAATTGCACGTAATCACGTGCAATAAAAACATGACAATGGTATTCAGCCATTTATGTAGAATGATGTTAAAAAGACAACGAATACCTTTTTAAATGGCTATTGTCTACAAACAATTTATCTAATATTCTAGATGTTCACAGAACAAAAATCTGAGTAACATGAAGAGAAAAACACAGTCAGCTACAATAAACTCCAACACCAAAGACGCGTAAGAGAACAATATGCAACAATATTTTGGTAGAATAAAGTATGGACTAACGACTAAAAATATTCAGAAGAGGTTTTATGCAGAAAGATTTCTGCGCAATTAAATTTACCATTTTCAACTGCAGTTTCAATAGTTATGAAATTTTACATGTATAACACAACCATCCACTTCCCAAAGACTGGAGCACATAAGGTCGATATCGTTGGAACATTCAAAGAAAGGTTCAAAATCAACCCACGATTACCCGGAATTATTTCCAAATTTAAAATGAAGATTTTGGAATGGATGTAACAGGAATTTCAGATCCCTATTGAAAATCAGCGTAATACTTCAGGATTTCAGAGCAGTAAGAATAATGTCGTTAATCATCCCGCTTTTACAACAGTTTTCTTGCACCTTGGCTGGGAGCGTCACTGCAATAATTCCGTCTCTTAATTCCACTGACCGGAAACTTATTGTGTATTCTGGCAGGGAGTGCTGCTGTAGTCTTTAGTTCTCCCGGCGCTAAGTATCTGCTTTTATTTGACGTGAAGGTTGCTTCTCACAGTATGGCTCCTAAACTAAGTTCGAGGGTTCGTTAAGAATGACCTATGAATCATTTTTATGCCCCCACATTAATGTGTGTCTTCATGCAGTGAGGACGCTTCTTGTTTTGTTCCGAAACGAAAGTCCTTATTTAATTGGTTAGTAATCATGCGTTTCTAACCTAAACAAGTGCCCACTCAAACCGTGAGTATCCATGAGTAAATTCAACTTACAATAATAAGAAGCAATCAAAGAAAAAGTGTAATATTCCTTCGAAAAAGAGTGCTCAACCTACCTTCGGTAACGGGCTCCGACATATCTCACAAAGAAATGAGCTCCGACATATCTCACAAAGAAATGAACTCCGACATATCTCACAAAGAAATGAGCTCCGACATATCTCACAAAGAAATGAGCTCCGACATATCTCACAAAGAAATGAGCCTCAACATATCTCACAAAGAAATGAGCTCCGACATATCTCACAAAGAAATGAGCTCCGACATATCTCACAAAGAAATGAGCTCCGACATATCTCACAAAGAAATGAGCTCCGACATATCTCACAAAGAAATGAGCTCCGACATATCTCACAAAGAAATGAGCTCCGACATATCTCACAAAGAAATGAGCTCCGACATATCTCACAAAGAAATGAGCTCCGACATATCTCACAAAGAAATGAGCTCCGACATATCTCACAAAGAAATGAGCTCCGACATATCTCACAAAGAAATGAGCTCCGACATATCTCACAAAGAAATGAGCTCCGACATATCTCACAAAGAAATGAGCTCCGACATATCTCACAAAGAAATTAGCTCCAACATATCTCACAAAGAAATGAGCTCCGACATATCTCACAAAGAAATGAGCTCCGACATATCTCACAAAGAAATGAGCTCCGACATATCTCACAAAGAAATGAGCTCCGACATATCTCAAAAAGAAATGAGCTCCGACATATCTCACAAAGAAATGAGCTCCGACATATCTCACAAAGAAATGAGCTCCGACATATCTCACAAAGAAATGAGCTCCGACATATCTCACAAAGAAATGAGCTCCGACATATCTCACAAAGAAATGAGCTCCGACATATCTCACAAAGAAATGAGCTCCGACATATCTCACAAAGAAATGAACTCCGACATATCTCACAAAGAAATGAGCTCCGACATATCTCACAAAGAAATGAACTCCGACATATCTCACAAAGAAATGAGCTCCGACATATCTCACAAAGAAATGAGCTCCGACATATCTCACAAAGAAATGAGCTCCGACATATCTCAAAAAGAAATGAGCTCCAACATATCTCAAAAAGAAATGAGCTCCGACATATCTCACAAAGAAATGAGCTCCGACATATCTCACAAAGAAATGAGCTCCAACATATCTCACAAAGAAATGAGCTCCGACATATCTCACAAAGAAATGAGCTCCGACATATCTCACAAAGAAATGAGCTCCGACATACGAGGCCTGTCTAAAAAGTATCCGACCTTTGGCCAGAAAAAATATTTCGAATACCTGTCGGAGTTGGGACCCTAATCCCCTTCAAAGTATGCCCCTTGTGCTTGCACACACTTAGCCCACCGATCCTTCCACTGCTGGAAACACCTCTGGTAGTTTTTTTTAGAATGGTGTTCAGCTCCATCGTCGCATTGCCTGTTTGACTCCTTCGATGCTGACTGTTTTCTTTGATGTCCGTGGAATTGTGCATCACGAATACGCACCGGAAGGACAAACAGTGACAAAGGAGTACTATCAGGATGTTCTCCGGCGACTTCGTGATGCAGTTCGGCGCAAAAGACCAGACATGTGGACTGCGAACAACTGGCACTTGCATCACGACAACGCGCCCGCACATTCATCCCATTTGATCCGCAATTTCTTGGCCAAACATGGAATTACGACCGTTCGCCAACCTCCCTACTCTCCAGACCTGGCTCCTTGCGACTTCTGGTTGTTTCCAAAATTGAAGACACCACTGAAAGGATCCCGTTTTGAGAGTAGAGAAGAGATAATGCGGAACGCGACGACAGAGCTGAACACCATTCCAAAAGAAGACTTCCAGAGGTGTTTCCGGCAGTGGAAGGATCGGTGGGCTAAGTGTGTGGAAGCACAAGGAGCCTACTTTGAAGGGGATTAGGGTCCCAACCCCGTCAGGTTGTTGAAGTATTTTTTCTGGCCAAAGGTCGGATACTTTTTCGACAGGCCTCGTATCTCACAAAGAAATGAGCTCCGACATATCTCAAAAAGAAATGAGCTCCGACATATCTCACAAAGAAATGAGCTCCGACATATCTCACAAAGAAATGAACTCCGACATATCTCACAAAGAAATGAGCTCCAACATATCTCACAAAGAAATGAGCTCCGACATATCTCACAAAGAAATGAGCTCCGACATATCTCACAAAGAAATGAGCTCCGACATATCTCACAAAGAAATGAGCTCCGACATATCTCACAAAGAAATGAGCTCCGACATATCTCAAAAAGAAATGAGCTCCAACATATCTCAAAAAGAAATGAGCTCCGACATATCTCACAAAGAAATGAGCTCCGACATATCTCACAAAGAAATGAGCTCCGACATATCTCACAAAGAAATGAGCTCCGACATATCTCACAAAGAAATGAGCTCCGACATATCTCACAAAGAAATGAGCTCCGACATATCTCACAAAGAAATGAGCTCCGACATATCTCAAAAAGAAATGAGCTCCGACAAATCTCACAAAGAAATGAGCTCCGACATATCTCACAAAGAAATGAACTCCGACATATCTCACAAAGAAATGAGCTCCAACATATCTCACAAAGAAATGAGCTCCGACATATCTCACAAAGAAATGAGCTCCGACATATCTCACAAAGAAATGAGCTCCGACATATCTCACAAAGAAATGAGCTCCGACATATCTCACAAAGAAATGAGCTCCGACATATCTCACAAAGAAATGAGCTCCGACATATCTCACAAAGAAATGAACTCCGACATATCTCACAAAGAAATGAGCTCCGACATATCTCACAAAGAAATGAGCTCCGACATATCTCAAAAAGAAATGAGCTCCGACATATCTCACAAAGAAATGAGCTCCGACATATCTCACAAAGAAATGAGCTCCGACATATCTCACAAAGAAATGAGCTCCGACATATCTCACAAAGAAATGAGCTCCGACATATCTCACAAAGAAATGAACTCCGACATATCTCACAAAGAAATGAGCTCCGACATATCTCACAAAGAAATGAGCTCCGACATATCTCACAAAGAAATGAGCTCCGACATATCTCACAAAGAAATGAACTCCGACATATCTCACAAAGAAATGAGCTCCGACATATCTCACAAAGAAATGAACTCCGACATATCTCACAAAGAAATGAGCTCCGACATATCTCACAAAGAAATGAGCTCCGACATATCTCACAAAGAAATGAGCTCCGACATATCTCAAAAAGAAATGAGCTCCAACATATCTCAAAAAGAAATGAGCTCCGACATATCTCACAAAGAAATGAGCTCCGACATATCTCACAAAGAAATGAGCTCCGACATATCTCACAAAGAAATGAGCTCCGACATATCTCACAAAGAAATGAGCTCCGACATATCTCACAAAGAAATGAGCTCCGACATATCTCACAAAGAAATGAGCTCCGACATATCTCAAAAAGAAATGAGCTCCGACATATCTCACAAAGAAATGAGCTCCGACATATCTCACAAAGAAATGAACTCCGACATATCTCACAAAGAAATGAGCTCCAACATATCTCACAAAGAAATGAGCTCCGACATATCTCACAAAGAAATGAGCTCCGACATATCTCACAAAGAAATGAGCTCCGACATATCTCACAAAGAAATGAGCTCCGACATATCTCACAAAGAAATGAGCTCCGACATATCTCACAAAGAAATGAGCTCCGACATATCTCACAAAGAAATGAACTCCGACATATCTCACAAAGAAATGAGCTCCGACATATCTCACAAAGAAATGAGCTCCGACATATCTCAAAAAGAAATGAGCTCCGACATATCTCACAAAGAAATGAGCTCCGACATATCTCACAAAGAAATGAACTCCGACATATCTCACAAAGAAATGAGCTCCGACATATCTCACAAAGAAATGAGCTCCGACATATCTCACAAAGAAATGAGCTCCGACATATCTCACAAAGAAATGAACTCCGACATATCTCACAAAGAAATGAGCTCCGACATATCTCACAAAGAAATGAGCTCCGACATATCTCAAAAAGAAATGAGCTCCGACATATCTCACAAAGAAATGAGCTCCGACATATCTCACAAAGAAATGAACTCCGACATATCTCACAAAGAAATGAGCTCCGACATATCTCACAAAGAAATGAGCTCCGACATATCTCACAAAGAAATGAGCTCCGACATATCTCACAAAGAAATGAGCTCCGACATATCTCACAAAGAAATGTTTCCGACCTTTCACTTCCTGAAGTGCGTCAGCCCGCTGCTGTTGGGTCTTGATGACCACCGGAGATCCTTGTTCATCACGGCATAATTTCTGTTGTGTTTCATACGATCCGTCTTTGGTGTGTTCGCTAGTCACAAAAATGCGACCAGCATGGGCTACACAAGTTGGGGACGTTGGAAGTTCTGGAAAAAAAATGCATCAAGTATAGTTGAGTATAGTTGAGTATGGTATAAAAAGAAGAGTTGAGGGGATACTTTTTCTGAGAGTCTTCATTAGACTCGTGGATTATTCATTTTGAAGTCCAAGAAGTCGTCTAACTTCAACACTTTGGTCAGTGGATGCTCTTGGCTAATTTGCCGCAGGCAAATGACAATTGAGTAATAAATAAATTAGTCTTAAATTGGTTTCAAAACAGCATTAGACTAATTGTTGACGTATTAACTATGCACCTGGACAAAAAACCTCAACCGATAAATATCTTTCGAAATAAATTGTTCAGTTGCTAGTTATTTGTTGGCTCACATGTTAGTCACGTCCAAACAAGATATGATTAAATTTTCAATACATACTTGATTGGAAAGTATTTTAATTCCCATACGTCACTGTTTTACTTTTTGAAGTATTTTTTAGCGTTTACTTGTTCATAATTATTTCTGAACTATAATGAATCTAAACCAGAATGACCATCTTCCCTAATGAAGGGTAATTATAAGTTCATTAACACTGACTATGATTGATTATTTTCAGTCTTCGCTTAAAAAGTAGAAAATAATATTTCTCTGGGCATCTAATGTAAATACGGGCTCGAAATAACTAAGTAAATAAAAGTCGAATAAAACAAATTTAAAAGAACCATAAACATAGTATGGTGATTTTTAAATCACATCAATAATTTTGTATGAACCAATCTTCATGGACAATTATGGTAATTATTCGTTGACGGTCATTTTTCTTCCTGCAGATGAGATTTACATATATTGAGTGAACGACCATTTTCCTATCTTCTACTAACCACAGAGACGCATATTGTGTAATTTTGCTATGCATCATCTTTGAATGAACTGAGTCACCGGCAACGATTGCTCGATTTCCCTCGGACTTGATTTCCCGTCCATTATTCTGGACAATGAAGAGAGACAATAGTAAAGGTGTATGCTTTCTCGAAAACTCAGATCTTCAGATTTCATGAGGGTTACTGCACCACCACCACACAATTACTACCAAACTTCATGAAATTGACTGCACCACAACCGCGCAATTACCACCAAACTTCATGAGGGTTACTGCACCACCACCACACATTTACCACAAACTTCATGAGGGTTACTGCACCACAACCGCGCAATTACCACCAAACTTCATGAGGGTTACTGCACCACCACCACACATTTACCACAAACTTCATGAGGGTTACTGCACCACCACCACACAATTACCACCAAACTTCATGAAAGTTACTGCACCACAACCACACAATTACCACCAAACTTCATGAAATTTACTGCACCACAACCGCGCAATTACCCCCAAACTTCATGAAAGTTACTGCACCACAACCACACAATTACCACCAAACTTCGTGAGGGTTACTGCACCACCACCACACAATTACCACCAAACTTCATGAAATTTACTGCACCACAACCGCGCAATTACCACCAAACTTCATGAGGGTTACTGCACCACCACCACACAATTACCACCAAACTTCATGAAATTTACTGCACCACAACCGCGCAATTACCACCAAACTTCATGAGGGTTGCTGCACCACCACCACACATTTACCACAAACTTTATGAGGGTTACTGCACCACCACCACACATTTACCACAAACTTCATGAGGGTTACTGCACCACCTCCACACAATTACCACCAAACTTCATGAAAGTTACTGCACCACAACCACACAATTACCACCAAACTTCATGAGGGTTACTGCACCACCACCACACAATTACCACCAAACTTCATGAGGGTTACTGCACCACCACCACACAATTACCACCAAACTTCATGAGGGTTACTGCACCACCACCACAAAATTACCACCAAACTTCATGAAAGTTACTGCACCACAACCACACAATTACCACCAAACTTCATGAGGGTTCCTGCACCACAACCACACAATTACCACCAAACTTCATGAGGGTTACTGCACCACCACCACACAATTACCACCAAACTTCATGAGGGTTACTGCGCCACCACCACCACACAATTACCACCAAACTTCATGAAAGTTACTGCACCACCACCACAAAATTACCACCAAACTTCATGAGGGTTACTGCACCACCAACACACAATTACCATCAAACTTCATGAGGGTTACTGCACCACCACCACACAATTACCACCAAACTTCATGAAAGTTACTTCACCACAACCACACAATTATCACCAAACTTCATGAGGGTTACTGCACCACCACCACACAATTACTACCAAACTTCACGAGGGTTACTGCACCACCACCACACAATTACCACCAAACTTCATGAGAGTTACTGCACCACCACCACACGATTACCACCAAACTTCATGAGGGTTACTGCAACACCACGACATAATTACCACCAAACATCATGAGGGTTACTGCACCACCACCACACAATTACCACCAAACTTCATGAGGGTTACTGCACCACCACCACACAATTACCACCAAACTTCATGAAAGTTACTGCACCACAACCACACAATTACCACCAAACTTCATGAGGGTTACTGCACCACCACCACACAATTACCACCAAACTTCATGAGGGTTCCTGCACCACAACCACACAATTACCACCAAGCTTCATGAGGGTTACTGCACCACCACCACACAATTACCACCAAACTTCATGAGGGTTACTGCAACACCACGACACAATTACCACCAAACTTCATGAGGGTTACTGCACCACCACCACGCAAATACCACCAAACTTCACGAGGGTTACTGCACCACCACCACACAATTACCACCAAACTTCACGAGGGCTACTGCACCACCACCACACAATTACCACCAAACTTCACGAGGGCTACTGCACCACCACCACACAATTACCACCAAACTTCATGAGGGTTACAGCACCACCACCACACAATTACCACCAAACTTCACGAGGGCTACTGCACCACCACAACACAATTACCACCAAACTTCATGAGGGCTACTGCGCCACCACCACACAATTACCACCAAACTTCATGAGGGGGACTGCACCACCACCACACAATAACCACCAAACTTCATGAGGGTTACTGCACCACAACCACAAAATTACCGCCAAACTTCGTGAGGGTTACTGCACCACCACCACACAACTACCACCAAACTTCATGAGGGTTACTGCACCACCACCTCACAATTACCACAAACTTCATGAGGGTTACTGCACCACCACCTCACAATTACCACCAAACTTCATGAGGGTTACTACACCACCACCTCATAATTACCACCAAACTTCATGAGGGTTACTGCACCACCACCACACAATTACCACCAAACTTCATGAGGGTTACTGCACCACCATCTCACAATTACCACAAACTTCATGAGGGTTACTGCACCACCACCACACAATTACCACCAAACTTCATGAGGGTTACTGCACCACCACCACAAAATTACCGCCAAACTTCGTGAGGGTTACTGCACCACCACCACACAATTACCGCATACTTCATGAGGGTTACTGCACCACCACCACACAATTACCACCAAACTTCATGAGGGTTACTGCACCACCACCACACAATTACCACCAAACTTCATGAGGGTTACTGCACCACCACCACACAATTACCACCAAGCTTCATGAGGGTTAATGCACCACCACCACAAAATTACCACCAAACTTCGTGAGGGTTACTGCACTACCAAAACACAATTACCATCACCATCAAACTTTAAGAAGGTTACAACATTATGTTGGGGTATCAGTTGCAGACCGCCGTTGACGTTTTCATATGCAGCGTTTGTCGTGCTGCACTGCCTCCTCGTCTTGTCGTACGTTGCTGCGGTGCACGCAGGTTGTACGTAACACTTGTTGCGACACTGGCCTGCAGGTACACATGCATGTTGTGAGTAGCTATTGCTTCTTTTGCATGATTAACAATCAATTCATTGATCAGTCTAGTGCGTAACTAGGTAGTAATTGCTTCTTTTGCATGATTAACGATCAATTCATTGATCAGTCTAGTGCGTAACTAGGTAGCTATTGATTCTTTTCCATGATTGACGATCAATTCGTTGATCAGTTTAGTGCGTAACTAGGTTGAGTGGATAAGGTTAAACATATTTGTACACATTACAATAACGTTAGTGATAGGATGTCTGAGATATCGCTGGACTTATTCGGGCCCTCAGGTAGCTATACTCAAATATGACCATTGTACTAGACTTGAGAAACAATCTATTGCTGTATCACTCGTGGTAAATGAATTACTTATATCATTTGTTTCAAATAATGACTTAATAGAATTGAAGGGACGATTTTTTAAAATCTAATACGTAAAATGAAAAGAAGAACCAATATAAAAGGGAACATTCTTTCAATAGTGTCAGGCTATTGTCGAAGATGCCGACTAGTGCTTTGTAACTTAACAGGAGGGAAAATAATTCTCCTCGCATAACTAAACTCTCGTATCACAGATACTTGAGAAGCATATATCCGTCCCAGATTTGAAAATTTCAACAGCTTGATTTTTATATCGGCTCAAATTTCGCAGCTCGAATTTCATTTCGGCTCTAACTTTCGACGCCTGCATTATTAGCGTGAAAAGCTCGTAGCTTATTCATCTCGACTCAAATTTCGAAAGCTTGAAAAACCAGCTCAAATCTTCAAACCTTGTAACCAGATCGGACTCCGAAAATTACCGAATAATATTCGCAACTTGGAAACTGTTGAAAAGCCCTCGCCTTAATAAAATAAATACTCAGCAACTGACTTCTCTCATATCCCTGAAAAATCAGGAAGATTCTCCGGAATAAAAGCCTTGGAAATTACGGCCCTCAGAACCCTAAAATAGGGAAACTATCTAACTTTTGGCGCCCAAGAGGATACAGCCAAACCAAATATCCAACAATTTGGCGCCCGAACTAAGGGACTGCCATACGAAATATTTAACAAACAGCAAACGTTTCGAAATCTCTGATTCCATCAGTGCTGTAAAACAAAGAATAAAAAACAACAGTGAACAAATTGCAAAAAAGCTATAGGAAACTAATATCACTATACCCACACCGAAAAATAGCTATGCCTAACCATTAAAAATAAAAACAAATGATCTCTTTTGGTAGCAATAAGACTCAATATTTTAAAATAAGAAAGTGTATACAATCTAAAAGTGTGTTTTAAATAGGTAAAAACGTTGTTTAAAATTGATCGTTAAATAGTTTTTTCATTCAGTTGATATGTGGCTTTGTAAATGTATCGAAATTGCGCCGGAAGCAATCTTTCAGGGCTTTTTTGTGTATATTGCAGTATTAGATTCTGCCATATTATGAGAGCTTCATTGAAGGCCTTTTTCTTCTGCGAATAATTATTGAACAAACAGTTTTCATTCGATTCATCTCAGTATGACCTAGTTTCTTTTCAAAACGTTTCCATTTTCCCCATAAAATATAAAACTAAAGTTTCAAAGAAGAGAATGATACTCGCATAAACCAAAAACTATACACTCACACAATACGGAGCGTGCGCCTTATTAACGTTCTATTTCAGTTAAGTAACAAATTAATGTTAGCTTAAATTCACTGTCCGTTCGGTCAGTATCCAACAATTTTAACCTATGTTCATTGAAGGCGGTAAAGAATTAAGTTTATTGACATAACTTTACTTATTTTGTAAAGTATTAAGTTTATTAACGTTTGTTTATTAAGGTTGTCAAATAATAAATGCCCTTGTACACCAGAGGTCCGCGGATATTGAACAGATCATATACGAATATATTATATATGTATTTCTTGAAATATCACAATAATATACCCTGCAAAATTGTAGATAGAGCAAAAATAATTTCGAGGTCGCTCCTGGATTTTAAAAATTGTAGAAATTATGAGAAATTTTACGTGCAAATAAGAATTAATTGGTTTTTATTTTCGTTCCAGTTACGGCTATATAACATAGAGTACTGCCAGTTAAAAAACATTATGATCCAGCACATATCTATAGCTGACGCCACGACATTTTGGGAACATATCAGGTAGCTGAGCTTTGAAAAAATCAAATGGATGAGCGAACGATGAGTTATATTTTTTACTTGATGCATCCTTGCAATGTGCATATCCATACACTCATCCTTGTACTTGAACAAGACAGGTGCACCAAAGCACCAATAGATTTTTCAAACATATACCCAATATCATTTATCATAAGAAGATCGCTGGTGGACGCACTCACACAGAAGCTCAGTCTTATTCTTACACTCACAAACACGCTCATTTACATCCATTCATTCTTTTCTAACAGCAGATTCAAGTGATGAATTGGTTCGAACGAGATTTGTTAGATTTGCTTTCCCAAGGTTTGCCAGTGAATTTGCGTGAAAATGCTTGGTAGATATCGAACAAAAATATGAGCGAGAAATAGATGAAACGTAAATAAAAAGAATTTTGATATTTCTTAAAAAGAGCATGAATAAAAACATTTGTCGCAGAAAATCGCACATTATTGGATGGCAAAATATATCAGGATCTAAATACTTGCAAAAGACAACTGAAATGTTGGTGACATTATTCGATTTATACTACAAAAAATGAAAAATTATTTTCTCAGTCGTTCTGATCATTTTGGACACATGAATACTCTATCTAGAAATAATTTTTGTCTGCCTGATGATCTTTTATAAATTAATAAGATCATTCAATATGTTTAGAAATAATTAGGGTACCCGTTGCTTCCTTACGGCTACTAGAGTTGAAAACCTCGAAAAAAATTCCAAAAAGCGGGTGTACCAGATGTCTTCATTTCTCAGGATCATTTTGATAAAATTTCTTGTACAGCACGCACAAAAATTATCGCTGATTCATGAACACACACGTGCGAACAAGGTCACATGCACACTCACGTACCTGCCACGTATACACATTACCTCTCCCGCCCACATACAGACACACGTAAACTGACCCTGTCAAACAAATTCCTAGTAATTACAGTCTTGTTCTCGTGTGGCTTAGATTTAGTCGTAAGTTTAACACTTTGACTGCGACGTGCGCCACCGGTGGTACACGGAGGCAATTTTCATAATGCTGCTGACCGGCCAGTAGTCAACTCAATTTCCATAAATACTTAATCAAAGCTAAATGAAGGCACGATCCAGTTCATGTTTGGTATTTTCCAAATAACTTACTACAATTGACATTAAATTTGAGTTTAGTGTTGAACTTAATATTCAGTAGTCGCAGCTTAAGTGTTAAGGCCTTTCCTCAGTCCGCTCTCTTGCAGAGAAGCGTGACCTTTCAGTTCGGTTAGATGATTTCAAAGTAATATCCTCTGCATCTAGTTCAATAAACCATTTCATTGTAGAATCGTCGTACATTTTGAAATATGAACTTGTTTTAAACGACATGTTACCAGCATTGCGTTGCGACTAGTGTATTGTTAAAACTGGTTATTGTGCTTTCTTTCGTTTTTCTCTGCTTATCTCTCGGTATGATTGATAAATTTTGATTTACTTCTCACATCTATTTTTCGTTCATTCTTTCGGAGTTGATAATGACCCAGGAGGTCAAAACTCTCGAATTATTTCTCTTCGAATTATTTCTACCTTGTGTGAGCGCGTGTTTCTTTGCACATTTAATTTGAATTAAATTTGACCCACGGATCAACGCAAGATGCTAGTGAAGAAAAGTTTCACAAATGCAGAAGCAATTCAGACAAATACAACGTTGGGTTGCCATTCTAAAACCACGTTAATGAGGTCAAAACACAGAACTGACACAGTAGTAAATTTACTCCGCCATAAGCCGCTCTTTTCTAAAAATGAACACCAAACCACGCTTAGTTTCTTTCACCATCTACACAATTACTCAATAAACAATACAATTACACAATACACAATTAAACAATACACAATTTCACCATCTACACGAAAAAGACTTCATTCAATGCAAAGAGAGCGATATACTTATATGTTGTCCGAAACAAATTATACAAAATTATGTCTAAATAGAACGCGAGACGACGATGATATTCCAGCAAATATATGTGTAGATGTAGATCCATTAGATAATGATCATGATGTAGACTGATTGAAATTACCACAAATATTGGATCCTTCCGCTTTGCATCAAAGCTTTTCCTAAGTCTCCATCACCAGCGATATTTGCCCTCGAACGTTTCATGCAAAGGCTTAGAAACTGTAGATGATATTCATTCTAAGATGCGGTTCCATCATGACAGAGTTGCTACTTGATTCTTGAGATGCCAATTGAGACATCAAAATTACCATAATATTTTGTTCATGAGCCACACAATTTGGTCGTTGTAGGGTTAAGGCTTAGAACATTTTGAAATTAGTCGTCGGTGTCATGAGCTACTTGGTCTTCTGCAAGTTTAAATTATTCTTTACATGTGAAAACTGTACTAAGCATCTTGTAAAATAGACTGTGGTATTTAATGTCATAGCTAGACATTATCCAGAAGCTGAATATCATTGTACTTGCCCTTGTGTCCCGCGATTACATGCCTTCATTTATGTTATTTCATCAAATGCGTTTTCATTAACTGTACCTGTAAATTTTTAGGTATCGTTTTACGCGTGTTATTTTCTTAAACTTTCTCAAGAAATACAGACGGAAATATTGAATATTAATGAGTGATCTCATAAATTATACATGAACGTCACATGAACTGTGCTCACCTGAAATTACAATTGAATTGAAACGATTATCCAACTGGTGGCCGAATATCGAGATGATGAAACTTACTTTCTACTATCTACTGATATTATTTCTTTGAAAATACGATCTTCTGATTAAAATACCTGATATTTTCAGAAAAGGAAAACATTTTATGATTGAATCGACGGAAAATGAGTTAGCCTTCTCGCCATGGGATTATAAACTGAAGAAAAGAGATGTTTACCGTTAACAAAAAACGAACTCGAAACTTATATACAAGGAGGTTACAACGACCAATGCAACCACCATGGAATAAAAATTCCGCAAATAGAGACTTAACCAACCTGTGGCACAATATTCAAATAAAATAACAACATAACTATGAGGAACAGAATGAATGAATTGCACAACCTTGAAGTGAGGATGCAAGCGCATTAATGTAACCACTGAGTTAACACTTTGGCCGCAACGTGAGGCACCGGTGGCCACGGATAGGATTTTCTTAATGCTGCCAACCAACCAGTAGTCACAAGCTCAATTTTTATTAATACTTAATTAAAACTAAATGAAGGCCCGATTTATGTAATGATATTTGCTATTTTCAAAATTTCTCTCTCTCTGCAATCAACTTAAATTTTGTTGAATATTGAACTTCAGTTTAACTAGTAGCGGTCAAATGGTAACGCCTCCTTCTTATCGTAATTTATTAACTAAAGAAATAAATACTTAGAAAAATACGTAAATAAATTAATGATAACCCAAATGAATAAAAAAATAAAGTAAAAAATACTTTAATATAAGAGAACCTGATACTCACACAGAGATTCATTGGTCCCATGAGTGACAGAGAGTTTCAAAGCCATGTCCTTCAACACGACAGGGAACATTTGGGCCAGGGCGACACTGACTAGTAGCGGCAGCAGTAGTTTGCTGCATTGGTTCATCGTTGGTGGGTCTGTGGCAAAGCACAACTTTTCGATTACAATTGGAAAACGAATAAATGTTTTTTAAATAAGATGTGTCTTAACCTCTTTTCACAAAATGTATACTTTTCCAAAGAATATGTTGATAGTTGAAAAGTTGAATTATTTATGAACATTGTACATCAAAATAAAAGTTTTACGTAAACTGTGCCTTAAGTATTCTCAGCTTCAAGCGTAAAATTGAGACTAAAGTCGAAAATATTTCAGCAAAATTTGAATCACCTAATTTGGAATCACCTAATAGTAAATTTGAATCACCTAATTTAAAATCACCTAATAGTAGATTTGAATCACCTAATTTTTATGTTAAAATGACCGTGTTTGACCAATGACATAATCTCTTAATCACAAACATTTTTACAACACAAATTTATGAACCGCAGCTATTTCATTTGTTATTGTATGCAACTAAAAAAGGTGAATGTTGTTGCTGACTTCCATAAATTGCATTAACCGCCCGAATTGAATTGATTACCACTTTCAAACTCTAAAGAATTTGTCTGTATGGACCGAACTTAAGTTTAGGTAAATGCCATTGGTATCTTCATCTAAACAAGAAATCGTGCTCTATTTAATGTTCAAATGTTACGTGTATCGAACAGAAGATAGAACGACGCTAATATGGCTTAAAAAAATAATTCCAATGCAAAGAACAACGTTGTGTAACAAGAACAAAAATTTATACCGAAAAAATTGGAACTGGAAACTGCATAATGAAAAAATTCACATTACAAAAACGCTGGTTGCTAGAACGAAATGTATGATAAAACCGACCAGTTACACTTAGAAAAACACCGTTTGAAAAGCAAGGGAACGATGACAAGAACGTTTTAGAATGGAATTATAAATGAAAAAAAATGCGAAAAGAACGCAAGAAGTCGTCTGTAGATGAGAATAAAATGAAACTTCGAACCTCCTGAGTTTTTTACCAAGATGTATTAGTTTCGTAAAATCATGATGTCTCGTATATTTTTGTAATAATACTTGAATACCATGTAATATTGTACAGTAATATTGCACGAATCACAAATGACTGACTACTTTTTTTGGTTTTCAGCTTCTCTTAAAAATCATCTGGTATTATCAAAACTAACAAAAACAGCCTATTGTATAGGCTCAATAGACTAGCTATTTTTCCATTCCTTTCACAACGCAGCACATCAGTAATGTGCTCGCCATACACATTAACAAATTCCCCTTTTACCTTCTAGTACTACGATTACCGCAAAATTAACGTATTCAGATCTTTATATAACTACAATAGATTACATATTATCTAAATTCCATCTAAAATTATAAATTGAACTTGAAGTATACGCTCTAATATTATTTGTTACGTACTTGGAATATCAAGCAGACCCAACACGACCCGCCCTCGCCAGGAGCTGATGCGACCTCACTGACCGAGTCCACTCTGCCGAGGTCCCCTGGCTCACTTGTTGAAAATGTCTTAATTCGAATGGAGTTGCTTGACATTATCTGTCAAGTGACATTCAAAAAAAAGCAAATCGAAAGCTCAGGTATTGCAGAGTTTTTAATTTTGACAAACATTGGGATGGATTCTCCTACAGAATAAAGTTAAAACATTTTGCTAGTGATACAGAAATTAAAAACCGTGAGATTTTAACTAACAAATTGCGGCTCAGGAAGTGCACCGTTTTTAATTCCAACCAAAGTTTCGAAATATTTCATAATGTAATACAGTAAAAAAATTTTGCAGGTAAGAAAGAGATTGAAAAGAAATCAACTAAAAAGTTGCATAGAAATTATTTTTCGATCACTGATACATGTTTGCTCAAATGCGATAATTCATACGTTTGAATGTCAGGCGACGTGTTTGTCCAGCAGTGAAGCCGTGACGTCTGCACTCAAATGAGGGAGTATCTGAGCTAGCTGAAATATCTCCAATTTATTGTTCAGTAAAGTGGTTCCATCTATCGATATGAAAGATAAATATAAAAAATTTGTGCTGGCTAGGACTCTTTAGGGCCAGTAAATGGTTCGGCAAATAATATTTTCTTATAGAAAACAGTCTGCCTATTATAATGCCCAGTTGTTTGCGTCAAAATAGAGCGAACCTTTTATTCTGGATAGGAAATTTTTCACACATTGGACACGCGTGTGGAATGAATTAAGGGGTGAATGCTTTCTAAGCCGAGGAGCGAGCCGTCAATATAAGCATCTCATATTCTCCAGATCGACATGCATGCTCATTTCAACTCACAAATCATTCAGGCAACGTAGTCTTATAAGTTAAATGTATTGTCCAGATTGAAAGTGTAAAATATTCCTTGCAGTATTAAGACCGCGAAAACCTCATCAATAACGAAGCCTGCAATTACTATCAACTCCTGAATTAGGAAAGCATAGAACAATTTGCTCGTTTTGCCATCACTCTGAAGCGTCAATAACGGCATCTCCAAATTAGCGAGGCCCGAAATTAGCCCTGGCGTGATCGTGCACCTTTACAGTATGCATCCAATTTCCTGATATCAGAGCAGCTGCCTTGCAAAATGAGTGACATATTCTACGATATTCTTTAGCCTGAATGCACCAATAATCAATTAAAACGGTCAATTGATGAAAAAATTAGTGCCAAACGTCAGTTTACGGAATGGAAGTCTTAATAAAAAGCCATGTGACGTTAGGTCCTTAGTAGATGCAGATCGTGTTGCCTTAGTAGATTCAGTTCGTATTGCCTTAGTAGATACAAATCGTCTTGCATAAGTACATAGATATTGATCGTTTTACCTTCGTCGATACAGATCGTATTGCCTCAGTAAGTCCAGATCTACTAAGACGGTAAAAATTCTGTATCGTTGTTGGTTTTTCGTTCGTAAATTTCGTGAACTGGATATTAAGGCTTCCGACTAAAACTTTTGTGCCAGGTAACCTTTGATGCATCTCAGTCATCACCGTCACTCTCCCTCCCTCCTTCTTTCATTCAACATCTGATGGCTGAGAAGCCTTTTCGATCAACTCAACTTTTACGTTAAAAAAAGTGCGGTGCGTTAGTTTTTTTCGTATGGTTTTATTACGGGGAGTTAAAAAGTGAATCCGATCATAGAATTTCAAACAGCGACCATTCGAAACATTCTTTGATGGTGTCAGCGAGCGCAGAACATTGCTTCAGACTCGTGTGAATTATTATTATTCGTGGTAGCTTTTCCACCGGTATCGCCAGCCAATAGTCAATGCTATTGGCTTTAGCGAAGTACTCGTATTTTAATGAAAATAACATGGATTTAAAATGGGAGTGCAGAGTTCTCAAGGTTTCCAGCTAACCACTATCTTGTAACTGACTCGTGTGGAGATAAGATAATACATGCAAGTTTACCCTCCGTATTTTTTTGTTAGAAAATATCTATCCATCATCACAAGTAGTAGTTTTTGCTTTCAATTCCCTGTGAACTGCTCCCGGTCTAGCTTCTTTAATTTAGACTATTTCAAGACCTTTTTGCCGATCTGCCTTACGATTTTTAGGGGCTTAATCTGACCTATTTGACATCATGTATAACCTTCGGATTACACGAAGTTCGAGGGCGACCTGTTGCTGTGGCAACCCAGTCGAACTGTTCTAATGTGTGACAAAATAAAGATTTTGGCGACACTGTTATCTGACGATCTTACGATTCTTTGTCGTTTTCTCCTGGTCGAACTATAGAATCATTTTTCACTCTACTAAATGAACCAAAAAATTTCAAAAATCACCTACGAAAAAACAATAGAGGGAACAAATCTCTCTAATTCATGAACGTCTCTCTAGCTATAACTATTACCGCTCAATGAGGATTGACCAGAATTTCAGGGAAATACATAATAAAAAACATGTTTTGTTTTGTTTTTTACTAGGCAATATTAGATTTTGTTCAAATTCATGCATCTACGATGTGCTCATTAGTGCTCACTTGAAAAATTGAGGAAAAAAGGACACAAAATAGCAATAAAATACAAAAAAAAAGCGTACAAAGCATTCAACAACGCATCGGTGTGATGGCCACAAATGTTAAACAAATAATCCGGTGCTTGTGCCTGATGAGAGATGATTCCGTGATTGATTTTTCTTCAAGCAAAATCCATGTATTGGTGCCTGAGTGTGATGGTTGTCTGACGCCGCAGGACTTGCTAAGGGGCTCGAGCTTTTAAAATTGTTGGTTTAATTCCACGAAAAGGATTTGAACAACGTTGTAGCCTTTGTAAACTTTTGTAGTTAGTCCAAGAAATCTGTCCTCACTGTGAACATGCGGATGCCATACAGGAATGAGATTCACGTAAAAACACAAATTTAAATGTTTATTGATATAGGATGTATTACCAAGTGATGGTTCAATTTTAAAACTAGGCTTCAGTTTTGTATTGCAGCCCATGGGCCATAAAAAGGTGAGATAAAATATGCTACATCTGCCCCAAGGGTCCTAATTTCAAGTACCTCCTTGGTCTCATGTGACCAGTCGCCAACATTAGTGAGAACCTTTAAACATTGAAAAGTTCCCCAGTAATCATTTTTTAATCAGCTTCCTCCGCTCACTGAACAACATTTCAAAAACTCCAAGAGTTCTAGATTTAAGAGCAATATTTTAAAGCTTTTGGGCGACTTTTAAAGTTTCACACGACCCTGAAAGTGCGCTAAATATGTTTTAAATTATAATTAAAGTTAGCTGATTATTGAAAAGACCTCTAATGATTGAGGTCTTTCGAGCACGAAACAAGGAACCCTAAAGATGCTTTTTCAACGGATACCATAAGATCACCGTTTTCTTCTGATAGGACTGATGGGTCTGGTGCAAAGCCCTTTTCAAAGTCGTTTTTGGGGAAGGCGGAATCGATGAGCCTGGTACCATCCGACCACGGACACTTCAACTCCCGTTCATCACGGCAGTGGCGAGCAGATATCCAAGGTTCTAAACTTTAAATGATTGTATGCCTGCTACGATACGTCACTCTTGCTGACATCCGCTAACGGTTCAACAGTGCCGTCGCCAATTTAATTAATGAAGTCAGAAATCTTCATTGCTGAAACCGCACACATGCACATTATACCTCCTATTCCCTAAAATCTAAATGGCAGCCTTGCGAAGTTAGAAGAATCTTTACTTTTTTAACTTAATGTAAATATAAATATCATTTGCTTGTAAATTCATCGAAAAGTGGTTCATGAACGATACTGTTGTCTTTCCAGAATTAAAAAAGTATTCTTTGCTACGATGTGTGGGAATTTCAGGGTTCCGATTAGCTCTTGGTTAGATTTCCCTCTTTTCGATTGCTGACAAATACTTGTTATTCACAATTTGAATAAAGTCCATGCTTAGACACTCCACTTAACTCTTCTATTTGAAAGTCTTAGGGATTTTTGAGCAATTCACAGCAGCTAGTTTTGCCAACGCTCGGCAAGAAGAAATATTTCATTCTGGACGATACGTCTTGTCAAGTCCTATGGAACTGTAATGTCGCTACTTTCAGCACGACATTAGGTTTATTTAAGCAGAAGCTTTAACTTCAATTCGCCTAGCCGAATACCAGGCTGAAGGAAGGGAAATGCACTGTAAGACTTCTAGTATTGTACTGAGTTATCGATACACAGCTTTTCCTTAAGAGTAGCCGAGCCCGGAGGGTAAACAAAGCCCATCCGGCGCTTGTAAATGCAAGGCGCCCATCGGCTCTTCCGGCGGAGGCCCTATCAAGACATGTGACCCGAACGCTATAAGGTATCCGGGCCGAGCGCATAAAGATCTTCCGAGACTCATAAGTCTCAGCCTCTGGAAGTCTTATCAACACAACCAGTACTTCACTATATAACAGGAACAAACTGCAAATTTTGATAATATTTGTCAATTATAAAACACCACTTTACAGAAACGTTATATTATGGTATTTTTGCTCATTTTTGTTCACTGGCTTACTTAAATCATGAAAATCTATTAATTTGATCCCTGATCTTACTAAATTGGGTAAGATCAGTGATCAGTGAATACATTGATTGATTCCACAAAGAAATAGACAGCCACTAGAATTACATATACTACTATGTCAGTAAATTATTTGTGGACCAAAAAACCACGTGGGCGGCGACGTGAGCCGCAAGTGTACTGGTATGGCCAATGATTTTGGGAAAAGTAAATTCTTCTATTTTCTTGCTAAACTGAGGCGTAGTCTTGCTCAGTTTTTAATTGGTTGCTTCCGAAAAAATTGCATGGAAAAATCAAAGATCGTAATGTATGACTGTTTGTTACCTCATAGGTTTTTGAAGAGAAAGTTAATTGAATCCGCAAACGCTCTAGGTTTTTCAATTAAGATTGCAATTTCATTCTTTACCTGTTTCTTAAGTCTAATTGAAATTCAAAAGGAAAATAAATGGAACGAGTGCAGTAGTATACATTTATTCGGTGAGCTCAATCCTACAACAGATATAGAATGAGAGTGATAATACAATATCTAAAGTTTTCCTGAAATTTTTGAAAACTAAGTAGAGAATTGCTATTCAGATTTCAAGACTTGGGTATGAAAGTGTTGCAGGAGCATAATTGCACGAACATTGAAACTTGCCTCAAACTTTCACCAGCAAGGAATCTATCTAGGGCTCTACGTGAATTTTTGTGATTTGGTTGAATTAGTGGCAGCGTACAGACTACATATTACCTATGAAGTGCGAAACCATCGAAAAAGATCGCTTCTGTTAAAATGACTGGTTATTTTTCATTAATGGAAGAAACCCAGTAATCATGAATTGCTACAGAGCGCGTTACGCCTCAGTTCACAATTCTGTATAGAATCTCCTCGATGTCTTCCCCGACTTTACCCCTATCTCTTCCCCATCGCTTATCACTGAAAGGGCCTTTGCATTTTGAGGTATCATTCAAATATCCTAACTACAGTCGTATGCAGCTTGCAAATAACGATTTCAATACTGCATCTTCAAAAGATAAGCTTTTAACACAGGGATTCAAATGGTATCTTTTAGAAATTTCGGAAAGATGTGTGCTGGTGCTGAACATTCCTTGATATCGTGAGAGTACGATGTTATCTGCGGGTGAATGAACGGTCTTCGTCCATATTCAACAGAAGTTTTGTCAGGCTACATGTACTTTCATTTTGGGAGTCTGTGAGATGCATTCTGCTAGAGGTGTGGAAACAGTAATTAATTGATCTCTTTTGATTGACATGGGTATTACGATACCTATGAGTGAGTATCAACTGAGGATTTTAATGGTAAAAACCAATGCTTTACATTCCAAGGATTAACTTTATTGAAAATAACCTGTTTTTTATTTTTTTCTGAAAATTTACACGATATCTAGTGTTTGGTCAAACCCAATTTTACTACGATTTTGGTAATAATAACAGCACTGGGAGTTTGAGCTGAACCACTTCAAGCTTTCAGTAGTTGGAAACTTGCTGTGAAGAGATTTAAGGTGGCATTTCGTAGATTTTGGAGGATTCAACAACTCGATAATCTCATATTTTGCCCTTTTCGGATGGTAAAGCTCAATAGCAGCTGCTTGTTTTTCATATTTTGCAAAATTATGCGCCAATAAAAAATTTGTGAACAAACATAACAGACAAAACATTCCTGGAAATAAAAATAAATCTGCCCAATTAGGAAGATACACACTTTTTAAGATAATGTTATACTATTCAATTATTGTTGCTAATTATTGTATGAACTGTACACGCATCTGAACACGTGAATGTCAGATCATGTGAAGCCTACAATCTACCAAGTGACTCACGCGAGGGCCGTGCTTGTACAGTTAAAATGAATGTTGAATATTGCTTCTTTACCGTGCTTGATATATCGCTATGTTTCTATTATATTGATGTATTGATATATATTGATATATATTGATATATTGATATATCGATATGTAAACTTGATATACTGATATATAAACTTGTTATATTGATTCATCAGGGCCTAATATTCATCCGAGTGTCAGTGCTTGCTATAAGTTCTGCACCTGTGTAGCGAAGCTCGAAAAAATTAGATATGTATTTTTCAATATTTTGTCATATATTTACTGGCATTGCCTTGGTCCATGACTTATGGTAGTATGCCTACTAGAAAGCATTTCAATATTTTAACTCTTTTCTTTTGTAATTTTCCAGTCTCCTTCCTCCAATCACTGAAGAGCATTTCAAAATCTGCGACGGCACAACCCTTTGGTGAAACTCTTGAAAGCACTCACGACTAGAGCGTGAGTTCTGAGCCATTAAACCGAACCAAACTTCAAGAATGTCCAAATTAGTTGAGGTTTTTGGAGCAGAGTACAGGGAATTCGATCGGCGATTGTTCGTCTACGGCCACAACACTACCGGACTCCTGGAACTTGGTGACTGGGCCTACTGGAATAGTATCAGAAACCTCATGGAAGATTGCGTCGAAAATGCTGGTTCCGTCCGGCCACCGACACTCTAGTACTCGTACGTTCGACCCACCTTCGCAGTGGCTAGCTGATAACCAGGACTCCAACTCCGTTCCCACGATCGGTACGTCTCCTCCATTCTCTGCTCGGGACAAAATAAACTTTTCAATATTAGAAATTGAAAGTGTCCATTCTTTCGCAAACATTGCTATGATTTAAAATGAACCTGATCATCTCTTAAAATGGTTATCCACAATCAAAGCTTCCATGATTAACTCTGAACGAATCATGTTTCTATGTACAGTGAAGGGGAGAAATGTATTTTGCATCTGAGATACTGTCTTTGGATTAGGCAATTTCAATTCTTCTACTTCTTCGTGAGAATATAACGAATCACTCCAAAATGTCCAGTCCCACAATTTTATTCGGAAATCTCGTAAAAAAATTGAAGAACTCGACCGCAAGCATGCATGAACTCAGGACATTGAAGATATAATTACCCCGAGTTAGCCTCATAGCTTCATCCATCGCATGCTGGGTTTTGATGATGAGGGGCACTCCATTCTGCTCAGCACACAGCGCCCTCTGGCTCGCCAGGGTGCCGTTCTTGGTCTCGTAAGTCAGGAACACCTCCAAAGGCGTCTCCAAAAAACCTAAACATCATTTTGAAAAATTCTTAACTAACTTATTTTTAATGTTGTATTTTACATATTTCGAGCAATTTTTTTGAACAATCTCGCAGTGATGAATTGAAAACCTGTTTGCTACTACGCATTCGTCTTCTAGTCTGAACAGCTGGCTAGCATCCTCTATTCTTCCGTTTGATCTCAGAGCCAAATTATTTTCCAACAATCACTGTCATAATAAACTAAATAAGTCCAAGGGATTTCTACGAGGAAAAATACACCTCTTCTTGTTCGAGAAGCCAACAAAACGGCTTTATTTTAAAAAACTGGATAACGTCACCATTGTGAAATGTCGTTAGGCCAATAGTGGTGCCGGAATTGGAGCTAGCGGTGTTGCCAGATGCGATCGAATCCCGTCATTTCTGACGGGCCGTGTACATTAGTTGAATATAATCTTTACTCCAAAAATGCTTCACGGTAACAATCGCAGCGTCTGATTTCCACTCACCGAACTTGAAGAAGGCGACGCTGTCGAGCAGAGGCCGCGTGGTGACGGTGTCTGGGCCGCTGTCGGTCATGGAGCAAATATCGGCCACGGCGTCATAGGAGGCCGCCGTGCAGCCGGAGTCCAACCAGCACTTCGTCTTGCACTCGCCTGGAATGAAGATTAGTGACCTTCATATATACAATGAAAAAATCCTAAAACTGTAAGATCCATTCACCCGACCAATTCTATCTATGTTTTTTTCGCATGCGTTAGGAACCATTGGGTAAATCACTCTCATACTCAGGTCTTTAGCAACAATAGCGGAAATCCAGTCAGCAATTCTTCTTGCAGTCACATAGACAAGAAATAGAATCAATTAGTTCCTGTCGTGATTGCTGAAAATGGATCATTTAAATTGCAGGCACTCCAACGGACTGATTTGTAAAATTTTCATGTTCTCTGATTTTAGAGCATAGTGTACAATGTCATTTATTCATACAAATAATTGAATCATTGTAAATCCTACAATGAAAATTAAAATTTAAGGATGTTAAAAATTGTATTAACAGTTGCGCTGACAGTTATGCTGACAAACTCACACTCATCCTCGACGTCTGCCACCAGGCTGATGGGGCTGTGGATCGCCACGTTTGCAATCACCGTGCGGTACTCAGCTGTTGATGGAGCGGTGGTGAACAGCTGAAGCAGCAGCAGCAGTTTAGGTAGGAAGCTAATGTTAAATACGTCCATGAATATTCGTATACGATAAAGATGTTCCTATTTTTCAGTTTACCTGCTCGAACTATGAATTAAAATAAAGTAACGTGAAATTCTATCCTGTCGGCTGCAAAATCCAGTTTGCTAAAAATCTATGGTGAATCTGTTCAGTATCTGCCAGCATTCTGTGTTACATTGAAGAAAAGGAATATAAATTCTGCTTCGCTTAAAGTTTTCCAACTCACAATGAAAATTTGACATCAATATCTACGAACAAAGTGAATTTGTATACTTAATAATTTCATTTGTATTCAAGCTGTGTTCTAGCCTAGGAGTGCTGGCTAGGAGCTGTTTTAATGAGGATTTGTGCACATTTCTAACGCAAAAATATCACGTTGGCAATGTCGAAGCCCTTCAAATTTAATATACTATATTTGCAAAATTTCACACACCAAATACAAAGCCCATTTCAGTGTGACCTTTGAGATGTACCTCACGTGGAGCTTTAGCGCAAAAAAAATCTTCCTGACTATTTCAAAAAGTATCACTTAAGTGATTCTTGAAATGCCTGTCCGAAATCTTCATTAAATACAGTTTCAGGAAATTCGTTTTTGAATTTTATAATCCATGAAATTAGGAAATCAAGGAATGGGATCTCGAGCAAAATGATATTTCAAGTAGTTAAGCCTATGCAATGTCTGGGGAACAGACATGTAGTTGAGGCTTAAACGCTGTTGAACTTCTCAAGAAAAATGAAGGAAATAAATTTGTAAATAATTATTACTTTTGTACGTGGCTTTCTTGTTGCATCGAACATAAGTGGTGAGACAGCTGGGTCATTGCAGGGCAGAATTTCGTGTTGGTATTCAAACAAAAAGAACTGAATAAAAGAATATACACTGGCATGTTTTAGTTGAAAACTTGTGCCGTTTACGAATGTAAAGATGCCATCCTTTGTTACCTGCATTAAGGCGATCAGAATATGAAATACCACTGAGTTTAAATGTTAAATAACGTAACTGAAGTTATGACTGGCAGAAAAAACAGAACTTGTGTTCAATGCGTCCACTTCAGCAGACACTGTCCTTTGAAAACGTTTCTGCAGCCAAGCATGTCCGCATTGCTGCGGCTCCACGTAGCACCACACTGAGCCACAACACTCAGGAGGAAGAGTATGCTCCGCCATACTCCACGTAAAGCTATTAGGAAAGAAGTGCGGGATTTTCCCTTGTATGTATTAGTTTACGTCAGGTAAGTTAACAATATTTATACACTGACGTTAACTGCCATGTGAGTGACCGGTGATACATGGAAAAAATTTTCATAATGTTGACCGACCAGTAGTCACAAACTCAATTTTCATAAATGCTCAGTCAAAGTTAATTAAGTGAAGGCACGATGTAGTTAATGTTTTTGCGATTTTCAAATTTGGGCACTACAATTGACTTTAAATCTGAGTTGAATATTAAACTTCATTTAACCTATTACAGTTAACATGTTCAAAAAGTAAGGAAGTGAAATTAATTTTCATCCTCCCCTTATTTCTCCGTGTATTCAATGCATTCTCCTACTACCTTTGAACTTCTTATTTGCTTCACTCCTCCCACATCCCAGAGTCTCCTAATTGCAGCAGATCACAAAACTCTTTCCTTCCTCCCCCTCGGACTCCCTCATGTCCCACGAGGAAATGGGTAGAATGGATAGAACTCAATGGGTAGAATACCTGCATTTGAGGTATAAAGCACCACGAACAACAGGTTGAGATACCAATTTCAGTTTATTGAAAAACTCAATTTAAACTAAGTCAACCGAAAGTTGAATATGGATCTAGAGATGAGCGATATCAAGAAACGAATATTATTATCCTAAAACAATCTAACTAGCCTAAATATATTTGGTTAATAGGGATGCTTGCATATTTTAAATGGTTGATTTTTACGATTAAAAAATTAATACCATCTAGGACGGTTTCCATGGGAAGAATATCTTTTTGTGATAGCATGAAATGAATATTCTACAATAATATTCTGCGTTTGGTCTCATAATTGATCATTCATCATAACTATTCATGATTATCTAAATGAATGTGATATGACCGTAATAAATAGATTTAACTGTGGGAGATTAAAAATAGTATGCAATGCGTATCACTCGTCATGGAGCGTGTGGGGTTTATGTCAATTTAATGACTAGCAAGGCGGAATAAGAATTAAATTCAATTTCGTCCGAAAACCGAAACCTGAAAGGATCAAGTCATTTAGACCTTTCTCGTCTAAACAAAATAAAGCATGTTACACAAGCGTGAAATAACACAAGAAGGTGATACCGAACATTGAAATTCAGAGAGCTTGAATAACTTGAAACTATGAACAATCAAACTCATCCTAAAACTAACCCAATTCTGACGAGCTGTAACTATACAGACGAAACTAGAAATTAAGTGGAATTTTAATGGTTAATTTACCTAGTCTGGAAGAGAAAAAAATGTAATGAAATAAATTATGAAATCTTTTCCGAATTATTCGTTTGAAACAAAGTTTAGAAGTTTAAACACGACAATACAATAAACAACCTACTTATAGCACACGCGGCTTTCATGGATTCAACTGAGAAGTTAAAAACCGATTTAGCTTACGCCTAAGCTGAGTGATGAGTGTTGCCATACACTGTCTAATGAAAGTTTTTTTATTAGGCAAAAATAATAAATCTCGCTGAAGGAGCGCCACAAGAGTGAACTTGAAGGAACTTAATAGTATTTGGCAAATAAATGTTTACCGTTGTACAAAACAAAAGGTTTGCTAATTTTACTGATTCTCCAATACTGGTCGGACTCTGCAGACGCTGAGAAGACCACTGGTCGGTCATAAGCATTATGAAAATTTTCGTCATGTAACACCGTTGGGTCACATAGCGGTTACCGTGTTCGTATCGTCTACTTACCCGAGGTAAACTCACACACTCGAAAGAAAATCCCGCACTTCTTCCACAATGCTGTGGTTCTAAGTGAAGTGTGGTGGACCGCACACTTCCCCCAAAACGTTGTAGTGAAGAGTGAAGAAAACAACCTCAGCTGCAGAAACATCTTCATATGACAGCTTTTACTGAATTTGGTGCATCGAACACAAACTCTCTCTATTTTACCTGTCCTAATACAACTGTTTCCAGAGTATATAATCCATAATTGTTACTCGCTTCAGGCGTGGCAAATTATTCATCTTCTGTCTCTTATAACTTTGGTAAGCTTGGCCAAAAATCAACAGCTCCTGGATTCGATGAAATGCACAAAGTTTGTCGACCGAAGAACTCAACGCATTTGCCTACGTTGGCCACCATGAAAGCAATAGACTTGGTAGACGATAGTCTTCACTCGTGCTTGATACTTAATTAGAAAGGTCAAAAATTTTCAGCGAACGTAAGTTTTTGATATATTGATATATATTGATATTCTGAGAAACTGAGTTTCTCAAGTCGCGAGTTTTTTAGTAAGGGTAGAAATGTTCTGATGTCAGAAGTTCTTAGATATCCTTTGTGCAGTGTTTTGCTTCTGACAATACAAAAATAACGTGTGTCTGATCGAACTTTTAACCCTTTAAACTTCTCACGGAATGGACTTTCGAGTAGTTTGATATCAATACCTTTCTCAAAAATGAGCGTAGAAATTTTCCGGCTTTGTAGAGTGCGCACTGACAACTGAGTCACATTTACTGTTATCAGAGAAACAACTTCAAATATATGTCAAGCTCAGGGCCACAAGTCTACCTGATGGACTTAGTGGTGCTATTAGCTCTACTTTGGGCAAAGGGATGCGCAGGGGAAATGAGGGGGGAGGGTAGAGAGAGAGTTTTTGCGGAGGATTGTGTTTGTGTGAGTGTTTGTGTGAGGGAGGAATGGTGGTTGAAGGAAGATTGTGTTGTAATTACTTGCGACTGAGATTTGAGAACGTACATTTCAGCACCACACGTCCACAGTGAGAACGAAGTAGTCTTCGAGTAAAATCAAAAGGCATCACGGTTACATAAGTCTGGTTATGTATCTCAACTGAAAATCGAGTTGCATAAAGTTTGAGTTAAACTACTGAAAGCAAACGCATTGCTAGTTTTCTGAAAACAGCAGCAAATATTTCCCAAAGATGTACTTCAAGATGTGACAATAAGTAACTTTAAATTACACTGCAAGTTGTTGTAAATGATAAATGAAGAACATTTTATCCGAAAGAAGCACAAAACATTTATTAGAGTTTTTTAACAATCTACCATTCCACGATCAATGAATATAAAATTTATGACGTTGGTCTAATTTAGGAATTGAAATATATTAAACAAGATTGGTCTGCAGGGCTGCACATAAACAAAGTTTGGAGCGTTCCAACAGACGTTAATTTGCATTGTTTTTAGTAAAGGTGAAGCATTTGGTAGTAATCGATTTTTCACTTTTCGGTGCCTAAACATAGTTAATTAGATCTTAATAAACAAGTTTTCGTCTATGCACTTTCCGTCGCGAATGAGTATTTTACAAGTTATAGCGGTAAATTAGTTACCGCAACTCAAGTGTTTGAAGCGGGAAGTAATTCATCGAGCACGTCGTGTAGCAACAATGTAATGGACGCTCCCTTTCGACGCGCTCAAATGGTCGAACGCATTGTCCCCATCTAAGACGAAAGTTAACATACCGCTATAATTCGTTATTTTTGGGTGATAATTTCTACTGTGTTATTAACTCAAAAATCCTAGAAGTAGGTTCAAGCTCCGCAGGCTCCGCGGGGCCGGCAAATAATAAATTACAAAGTACTTAAACGTACTTTAACAGCTCAATCGCGCAACAAATAAAACCTACCGCTCTAACTCGTAAAATACTCATTTGTCGCAAAAAGTGTTTACATGAAAAGTAGTTTATTTCGATGTTATTACCGTGATTCAAGCAACAAAAATTAAAACACGATGAGTAGCTGTTTGTTCGAGCGCATTCGTTATCAAAGACGAAACTAAACCTACCGCTATAACTCGTTAAATACTCATTTGCGACGGGAAATGCATGGAATAAATATTGTTTATTAAAATCGAATTAACTATCTTTAGGCACCGAAAAGTGTAAAATCGATTACTACCAAACGCTTCGCCTTTATCGTTAAATATCGTTAATTGCGGATGTTTCCCAACAGCGGTAATTTGTAAAGCTTTCTAATACAGTTAATTGAAAAGGTTTTCTAATATCGTTAATCAATAATTTATTTTATTATCGTTAACCTGAAACGTTTTCAAATATCGTTAATTTATAAAGATATCCAATAGAGTTAATTAGTAATGTTTTCGTTTTAATGTTTTCTAAGGTTTGCTACTTTCTTAGTTTTCGCCGGATTTGGAGGGGAGTCTCAAACAGGCCGGACGTGAAGTTAAACAGACCAGCTGATTTCTGATAACTATCACTTATTGCTTTAGCCAGTAAAATCGCCCAATTCTGTTACGAATGCCACTATTTGTGTTCATGAAAATTGCCTTCTATGAAGTATCTTTGTAACTCTGTATGTTTTTCCCGAGTTTTTAAGTTCTGTTTCTAAAACCATAAAAGTCATCAGGGAACCGTAGCAACTGTAATAAAAAAGAAAGAGAAAGATAAGTTACTTCTATCATTTAGCCATTTAAGGTATATAGTCGAATATAACCTAATTTCAAATGTTTCGGCCACAGGCCATCAGCACATGTAAGAATTCTGTGAAGGTACAATGGAAAAATAAACTATTTTAGATTGACAAACCGAAAAACAAGTTATAAAATTACGTTGATTGCGAGTATCTATTTACTATGGCTAAAAGAAACAAACTAAGAGTGTTGTTTAAACCCAGTTTAAGTTTGAAAATGCATAAGGACTCTAAAATGCGCATGTCTGTAGAAAACTGTGGTTTTGCTAATACCGAAAATCTTTTAATGGAAACTGCGTTATTGCACTCATCAGAACGTTTTAGAACAGCGGAAACTGTGGGCTTTGACAAAATTAAACATGTTCTGAAGTTCCTTTGTGGCTTTCACATTTCTTATCACTGATGATGTTTGAAATTAAGTTTTATTCGATTAGGTTTACCTTGAACGATTAAATGATTAAAGTTGCTTATCAAGCTCTTTCATTTTTATGTTAGAATTATGACTAATACCTATTTGTTACAGAACAGAAGGTGAATGAATGAGATTTAATTACGCAACGGGATGAAAGTGTTTTCCCTTTTGCTGCTTTTGATTACCTGAAGTCTACCAACTTGTGCCACATGGGTGCGGCCATCCTAAGTAATTCATTTGGTCATCCAAAAAACTCGATGAAGCGTGCGCGCTAGGGGGGTATCACTTCCTGACTGAGGAAGTGCGTGGAGTGGCGGTGTTGTTGGTGTAAGGTAGATTGAAACACGCTTTATTTATTGTTTTATTAGTCCCTAGAATATGCTCATTGAAGATCGGTGGGCCAAATTTTGGGGTTAATCCAAGTACGCACTAAAACAGTATCCAACTATATCAATGTTAGAACGCGTGTTGATGCTACTTCGAATATAAAATTTCACAAAGTGAAATACAAAAATGTTCAATTTAACCACGACACTTTAATGAGAAGCATTGAGAAAGCAGCAAATTTCTACCATATTCATTTAAGGTGCAATTTTTAGCGCATTCAAGACTCACGCATAAAGTTTCCCTTAGATTCATAAATTCATTAATGGAATTTGTTTACCTTTTCCTAAAGTGAATACTGACACGATTGATGAGAGACTCATTTCTGGTGAAAAAACCTTGTCTCTCTTTCCTTTCTAGCTTCGTTATGAAAGACGGGGAAGTAAGAGAGAGCTGGGAGAAACAATGTGATGAAAAGGTATGGAAATCAGTAGGTAAATTTATAAGAAAACACATAGGAATCAACTGGTAAAGTCATAGGAAAGGTATAGAAATCAATGGGAAAAGATATAAAAGAAGTATAGGATAGGAAAATGTATAAAAATGAATAGGAAAAGGTAAAGGAAAATGTATAGAAGTAAATAGGAAAAGGTTAAAGAAAACGCATACAAATAAATAGAAAAAGGTGTAAGAATCAATAAGAAAAGATATTCAAATTAGAATCAATACAGTAGACTCGACTTACAAGATCGTCTTCAATCGTCCTCCACTGGGCACTCATAAACGAATTTCGGAAGAACAATCCCTTTGAAAAGTTAATATGCATTTCTTTGTAACAGAATTGGATTTTCATCCAACAGTGGAAGGAAATTTAGCTCTGAAGTAAAATATAAAGATAACCTAGATTAGAAATTCAATAGACTGCTGTATTTTCAGAAGCAAAGCTTACAGTAGAGGGAAAGGTTCGTGTTCGCTAAACTGGAAATTTCATTCGCGGCTCATCATTGCAAAAAAAAATAATAGCATCCGTATTTCAAGCCTTGTACACATTTTTCTGTTTCGTTAAAATCATAAAGACTGACTTTTGGCGAATGTGTGTTTGCCCTCACGTGTTTACGTGGAGAAGCTGACGAATTCACTTATTTATCCCAATCATTACTCAGTGGTTTTGCAGAGCACCGGGTACAGAAATCCAGAAATTTCTGGGCTGCTTTCAAACTTATCGTCAGAGTTGATCATGATAGCCGGTTCATTCCATTTCAAGTTGAGGTCTTTTTCTGAATATGCACAGTCTGTCACCTTGGACCCGTCCGGCCAATGGACATCACCGTCAGAGGACAATGAAGATGGAGCTCTAGGTTCGCGGTGGTCCACGCGAACTTGGCGTTCATTTAGGAGCCTCCACGATCTGTCGAAAAATTTGCCTTGAATGCTGAAGACGTTGCTCATGATTGATTTCTTAACTCCTCAGGGATGTTCATTCATAATATAACATCATTTGGGCTTCATACAATAAAAGAATATGTTATAAGTTTTTTACTATATAGAATGAATCTTTACCAGGGAGATATAGATCCAGAAGAAAATTTACAGCGTAATAAATCAAGAATTGCGGTACAATAAAGGTAAAAAAGTTGTTGCAATGATGACATTTTACCTTCACTAAGCTGTTCTTAGATTACCATAAATTCAAGTTTGAAAGATAGTGGGTCTTAATGGCTGAACAAAAATTTAAAAAAATCTTCTTTTTGAACTGCACGTATCCATATACAATAAAAAAATCTGTGCTGCGTGACAAAAGTATTAAACCATTTCTGTAGGATTATGTTGAAATGGCAATGAAAACCTGCTCAAAAAATGTTGTTTACAGACAATTTTTCTTATATTCCACACGTTTTCAGGCCAAAAATTTTCGTTATTCGGATAAAAATTACACAGTCAGCTTCAATAGCTCCATTGCACACTCAAAGATGTATAAGGAAAATGTACCGAAATTTTCCTAAAAGGAAATAAATTGAAAGTCATTGGGAAGGAGTTTTATGCGGAAAGATTTCTTCCCAATTAAATGTACGATTTTTAACTGCAGGTTTAATAGATAAGATATTTTGTACGTAACACAACCATCAACTTGCTAAGGCCGGAAGTACATAAGGTCATTAACGGTGAAACGTGCTGAGAAAGAGTAAAAATTAACCCACGATTACTTCGAATTCGTTGAAAATTTCTATTGAAACTTCCGGACTGCGACCGAACCATCAGTTCCCTATTAAAAATCAATGTTGTATTTAGTGAATTAATAATAACGCAGTTAATCATCTCGTTTTTACTTTTTTGCCCCTTGGGTGCGAGCGTCACTGCAATGATTGAGTTTGTTCATTCCGTTGATCGGAACACATTGTGTAGTCTGGCAGTGAGTACTGCTGTAGAGCCCGTATGGTTTTCCCGGAATTAAGTGCCTTATTTTATTAGATGTGAATATTCATTTTTATCTTGAATAAAATATAGCCAGGGAAAACATTGCTTAATTTATGATATTATTCGTCATAAGTATTTACAAGATATAATTGGAAGTTTCCAGACAACACAAAAATTCACGCAAGCTATTTGATTCAAAAGAAATCTTAACACTTTGATTACGTTTAAAAAACACAGAGATTAATTTATGGAACCGATGTGAGGTTACCTTGTAAAATTTATAAGTAGCGGAAAAGATTGAAGACCAGTCCTCATCAAATCTATAAGTAATTATCAAATATTATTAATTTTCGAACATTTATAGTTTTCAAACATTATTAATTTTCATAACCTCTAATTTATTGATAAAAAAATTGATAGATTGTGAATACCAATTAGTATTGAAACTTGCCATCCAGTAGGTTATGCACAATTTCAATGGTATTAATGAACGTCATTTAGGCAGACCTTCCTTCACTTTGAAACCTCCATTAACACTCAACAATAATATGTCATACATTAAGCAAGTTCATCCTGATTTATGTTGTTTTGTGTTGTTATGTTATGTTGTTGTCCATTGTTTCTTCATTCTCGTATGACCTAATACTTAGTTTCAATCTGCTGAACAGTGGGCCATTTGTTTATTTTATACATTACTGCAATTACCACCAAACTTCATGAGGGTTACCGTACCACCACCACACAATTACCACCAAACTTCATGGGGGCTACTGCACCACCACCACACAATTACCACCAAACTTCATGAGGGCTTCTGCACCACTACCACACAATTACCACCAAACTTCATGAGGGCTACTGCACCACCACCACACAATTACCACCAAACTTCATGAGGGTTACTGCACCACCACCACACAATTACCACCAAACTTCATGAGGGTTACTGCACCACCACCACACAATTACCACCAAACTTCATGAGGGTTACTGCACCACAACCACACAATTACCACCAAACTTCATGAGGGTTACTGCCCCACCACCACACAATTACCACCAAACTTCATGAGGGTTACTACGCCATGTCGACGCGTTAGCTGCACGTCTGCCGGCAGAGCATCCGTCGCGTTGCACTGCGTTGTTTTGCTGTCGTAGGTGACGGCCGTGCACTTTGGGTGCACGGAGCATCTGGTACGACATTGACCTGCCGGTGAACGGGAAAGAAGAGTTCAGTTCATCAACTGCTGTTTATTCAACAAAATATAATGGCATTGATCAGTTTTGTCCATTTTTGAAATGGATTGTTGATGAATCCATCTCACCATTTTTTTGCTTGAAATAATCATTTATCTAGTTACAGAAATGCAATTCAAAATTGCCCCCGTGATCCTGGAAATCTCTCAGCGTATCATTGACGCTGCCGGTAGTGCCTGGCGGCTTTTCTAAAGGAGATTAAGAAATCTCTCGCATCCTCCTTATATTTTAAATGCATCGACAAAAAGTTCCAAACGTACTGGATTTCATGATTGATAATTTTAGAGTAATTACCCTAATATTTCGTTGATATGTGAATAAATTTGCCGTTACACGGGTAATCTCAGTAGCTCATTGCGGCATGAGTGTCCACTCTCTTACAGAACTATAACATTTGTGCCATAGCGGTCCACTGTCTCAAGAACTTAAACGCTCTGGCACAAATGTTATAGTGTGATTTTCGCTTGTTAAAGTGTAATTTTTCAAAGCCACACAGCAGCCTCGGCGGCCGTCTGAGATACTGCGGTGGTCTGCCCCCACGCGAACGTTACTGCGCTGAACTGCGCTAACATATGCTGTCGCCGCTTCTGTTTTGAACTAGGAAGTTCAAACAATAATAAAACAAAAACATATTTTATAATATGTATGTGTATAAAATACTCTGTGATATATTAAAGTATATTCAACACTATATTTTAGTCGAAAATGGAAATCCAAGGAGATGTCACAGAATGAATTTTTCATAGATCTAATTATATGATTTATTCCAATATTTTAAACGCCTCACTCATTTTCCTTCTATTATTATTATTATTATTATTATTATTATTAAATCAAGCAAAGCAACCCCAAAGGGACGGATCGTGGATCCATAGATTTCACATGGGAAACCCCGCCAGCATCAACTCCACAAACAGTGAAACAAAAACAAAGAACAAAGGAAAAAACTAAAGGAAGAAAGTAGGAGAAGGAGAAGGAGACATCAACCACGCAACAACCAGGAGTTGACAGCACCCTTGAAACCACTCAACGAACCCGAATCAAACACGGCAGAGGGAAGGGAGTTTCAGCGGTCAACGGAACAAGGGACAAAGCAACGCCTATACAGCGAAGTACTACATTTAACTTCCCTCAGCTCAAAACTATGAGCAGCAGCAGCAGCACGGGTAGCCAGAATCCGCTCGGTCCGTGGGGGAAGCATATGGAACAACCAGAGCCTTCTATTGTTGAATAGCTTATAAAAAACGATAAATTGGGCAACTAGCCTTCTCTGCGCCAGAGACTGCAGTACCAAACCCGGACATAGCGCTGATGCAGATCTTACAATGCGATCCAAGAGACGCAGGTGGCAATCAGCCGCAGAGCCCCAAACAGGTGAACAATACTCGAGCAGAGGAAGAAGAAAGGCACAGAAGCCTCTCCGCACCAACTGAGGGTCCTGATAAATTCCACCAATTACCCTCAGGATCCCCAGCCTTTTGGAGATCTGTGAGACTACCCTCCGCACATGAGCCTCAAATGTGAGCCTCCCGTAAAACCGCACACCAAGGAAATCAAGTTCAGGGTAAACCTCAATAACTCCCCGACCTATGACTAGCTCACCGAACGGGGGCTCACTGATCCTGGATCTACTCACTATGAGCGCCTTTGACTCACTAGGATTAAGTATCATATTCCACCTCAAGCACCATTCGTTGATGCGTAACAAATCAGCATTCATGTCTTTCACCACTACTGGACGCAACATGGGACCGAGCGCAACGGCGACCAATGACGAGTCATCAGCATAAGCAATAAAGTTACTTCGCACGAGATCAAACATCTCACTGGTGTACAAAACAAACAAGAGAGGACCAAGTACACTCCCCTGGGGCACACCTGAGACAACCTCTCACCAGTCACCCGCCACTCCGTCAACCACCACTCTCAGCCTTCGTCCAGCCAAAAACTCTTCACATATCGATAACAACTTGCCACAACCCCTGCGAGTGCCAACCTGTGCAAAACACCTACGTGGCTAACTCGATCGAAGGCCGCGCTGAAATCCAACTGTACAACCACAGCCTCACGACCCGCATCCAAAGCGCAGTCTATTTTTCACGGAGACCAAACGAGCCAAAATGCTACCGTTATAATGTCACTGGTCAATACCTCATTGGTACCAGATAAGCTACTTATTTTCTAGCACAAAGTTCATCGGGAGTTACTTCTGCTTCTAACACGAAAACTAATAATTAACGAAAGAAAGTTCTCCAACTTTTCACCGAGCTACTGTCTTGATTCCATGCTACCGCCTTGACTCCATACTACCGCCTTGACTCCATACTACCGCCTTTATACCATGGTACCGCCTTGACTCCATACTACCGCCTTTATACCATGGTACCGCCTTGACTCCATGCTACCGCCTTGACTCCATGTTAATACCTTGGCAAAAACAAACCAATTTAGACAAGTCCGTTTATGCAAAATTATGTATACGTCATTGAGTATTGTGGCAATGCTCGTATAGAACTAACTTGTAACTTGTATGTAAAGTATCTGCTTGTATTCTAAAATCTCAGGACCCGCAGATTATGTTCTACATGAATCCCATGTGAAATATTTACATTTATACTTGTATTATTAACGAATTTCTAATCCTAAATCCAAAAATAGATTTATATTCATGAATCAGGTGTAATGAATCTACGAATTGAGCCAACAGTATTAGTGAATTATTCATGTTGAGTCTGCGAATAATACTTACAGTATTTGTGAATTACATGTGTCGTATCTGCGAATAGTACTTACAGTGTTCATGCATCAGTTCTGTTGAAATCGCAAATTGTGGCGCTCAACCTGTAAACCCTTCTATTCGATAAAAACTTGTTTTCTGCCTTCTACGTTCCAATATAAAACCGAAAAAGCTTCCTTATTATCGCATCGGCTTAATAGCAGTCGAAAAGGCAGGCTTCACGGTAGAAACCAACTTCGTGGCTTCACAATAAGTTTTATCATTGCTCTGTACTTTAGGCGTGAATGCATCGTCTGTTTTGGGTGAGTTAGAGTGTTATTGATATCAACGGCTGCCAGACCGGTGTATTATTTTACGAAACGTATGTAGATTGGAGTATTATTGGCATTTATGTTTGATGGAATAAATTTGTTCGTATATTGTTCAAAATAAATTTTTGTTTGTTCACGAATTTGTTTGTTTGTTAGATGGAATAACTTTTGTGTTTTGATAGCTGTTTGCGCCATTCTCGGAACTGCAATGTAAATGATTTAGTCATGTTTACTAGTGAGTCAGCCAAATCCGCTGGTTCGTCAAAAACCGTTATTTCGACGAAGGTTTACGGAGATCTTTACACTAAAGCTGCAATAGAAGTTTTAAGCGCTAACCGCCATGTGAGCCACGAGTGGTACACGGAGGGAATTTTCTTAATAATGCTGGTTGACTAGTATCCACAAACTCAATTTTCATTAAAATTTCATGAAAACTAAATGAAGGCACAATCCAGTTATTGTGTAATATTTTCAAAATGACTCCCCACAACTGACTTTAAATTTAAGTGGAATATTGAACCTTAGTTTAGCCATGGCAGTTAACGTTTCAAAGCAAGATGAATGGCCATGAGTGTGCCCCGATTTATACATACAAAACTGGAACCTTGGTAAGAAAATGAACGCACTACCTCACTTCACAAAAACAAGACCGTGTTCTCACGTAAACTGTTCACTCGCCCACTAATCGCGAAGTATTTCGATAATTTTTTAATGTAAACTGTGGGCTCATATTTATAGCGTCCGTCAATTCATCTACCATGCCACACCAAAATTCCATTTTCCTTTTCAACAACCAGATTCTAAATGTCTGAATACTGCAACAGCTCGTCTTCTGTGGCATAAATTGATCCAAGCAACCTAAAAACTTTGGAAAATACCACAAGTTGTATTGGGTCACAACAAAGTACAAGTCGCTAGTTTTAGGCAATTTTTTCCTATAGAATATCTTTAGGCAATTTTTTTCTATCTTTTTTTATACTATTCTATACATTTTTTTCTTTTTTCTATTTTTTTCTGTACTGTGATTTGGCCCCCCACACTCTCCTATGACACGTTAACTCCTGCGTGACTCACTTCTGGTCACCGAGGGGTTTTCCTAACGCGGCACAACCAAGTGATCATGAACTCAATTTTTGTGTGCTGTTAGTTAATCAAAACTAAATCATTTTTTTAATCAATGCTCGATCCATTTGGTGGTATTCTTTTCATATTTTGTACACTGAAACTGACTTTAATTAGATATGAATATTGAACTGACAGCAATGAGGGTGATAAATTCTTTGTCACCCCTAAGAATTTTCTTCTCATGCTTCTTTCTTTCTTCATTCTACCGTTTGTTTAATAAATGATACAGTGTTTTCACAATATTTATGTCTACATGTTTCAACACTAGCTTACTGTCATTCTGTATAAAAATCCATTCCTTGGGCCTTTAAATGTTAATTTCTTACATTAGTGACAATTTTCGGTATAGTCCACCTAAATTAATTTCTAGTTTAGGAAATAGATGTCTTTTAACGAAAGCAAAATCTTGCAGGACTGGAAATTACCAAATGAAGTATTTTACCCAGTGTGCATGCATAGGTTTCCTTCTTGTGCCCTACCTTAACTTCTCTTCGCAACATGCTTGTCGTGCTACGTCGGACAAACAAAAATGTCTTGTGAACATTTCTTGGCTGACGATATAGTTCGTTCATACATAAAACGATTAACAAACCGTGACAGGATACTCACACAGGGTCTCTGTCTTCCCCGTATACTGAGGGTGCTCCACAGCAACGTCCCGCACGACGACGGGGAACATTTGACCCACGGCGACACTGACTAGCAGCGGCAGCAGGAGTTTGCTGCTTTGGCTCATCGTTGATGAGTCTGAAAGGTTCGAGGCGTACGTGAGGTTCACGTTTACCTTGGCTCATTGTTGATGGGCTTAGAAGATTCCCATGAATGAACCTTTCGTGAGGTTCAATGTGAAAAGTTCACGCCGGTGGATACGAAACAAAAACATATTACAAAATTTTCATGTGATTTAAACACCGCTCTAGACTACTCGAACTGTTTAAAAGAAGTAAAAAAATCAAAATAGAACAGTTCATTTACGAACTTATTCATTCTAAAGTAAAAAAGACCCCGTCGAAAGCATCGGACTTTGCATCAACTTTATTTTGACTAGATCATACTTTGAGTTGTTATCATTGAATACAGAGAATGAATTCCTTTAACAGCGTACCTCATCAATACCTTTGTAAAAACAGGACTCGGGTTTCATTCTGGATGCTGCAGAAAAGTTATCTTCGTGTATCGCATAAGGCTTCGAATTCCAAACAGGAATTCCAGTAAAATGTACACAAAATTGAAATATGATTTTGGACTGGCACGATTCTATGAATTTACTCGGTGGTTCACTCGGAATACGGTGGGCATCTTCTTGCTTGAGAAGATACCAAAGGTTCAGTTCTTTATCACCTTGATAAGTTAAATTTAGAATAATGAAATTTTCAAATGGAAAATAGCAGGATAACAGAGAGCGTAATTTTCAACATTTCGATGAAACTTTTGAAGCGGCCTCGTGTCCAGCACTTTTATAGCTTTTTAGGGAAGTTACTTGATGGTTCTATGACAATAAAACTGATTTTGGGCTGCTTGTGAGAAAATCTGAGATTTATTCTTAATAAATCCGATTTTCATCGATGATAATCCCAAGAATATTGGATTAGTTAGTTTTTCAGTCTGGTCATCACTTGTCTCGATACACAGATGATATACATAGCACTCACAAAAAAGAATGCACTTTCTTTACATGCCATTATTACATATAATGCTTTCCAGCTACGTCAAATTTTTTGCACATCATCATGTAACCGATTTTTCATTGCACTGCGGTTTTCACGAATCAAATCCGAAAAAATACTATATTGAATTATGAGCAAAAACCATAAATGATGAATAAATCTGAAAACGGAAAAGGTCCCAGGACTGTTCCTTGAAAACCTTTATCGTTGACGTCGGTTTTTGTTTAAATGGATGATATTAATTGCATTTAATTGTTAACAGAGAGAACGGTATAATTTGATTAGTTCATGAATCAATATCCGAATGGCATAGAGATATAGCTGCTAAAACTATATTCATGACAGTACTTCATTAAATTATGAGTGAAATTCATTGAAGGATATTCGTTCGATAATATTCGAGTGAAGACATGTATATAATTCAAAACAGTTTGTGTTGTTGATTTTTTAGATCGAAAACCTTAATGTTAATAAACGAGAATTTAATTTTGATCTGCGTAATTATCCAACAATCTAAACACGATTTTCTCGGTTAGTGTACTCGACATTAACTTGATTAAAACTAAAATGAAAGTAGTTTGTTAGCGATTTAACAATTCTTCTTTAAAAAGCGTTTTTATACAATCAATATTTTCTATTGAATGAGCAACAATTCTTAGAATTTAATTGTTCCAATATATATGCAGGCCAGCATCCCGCATTATTTTCATCTCCATTTTGAAACGAGTCATTTAATCAATTCTGGTGACAATTTTACAATTTAATTCAATGGGAGTTGAAAATATTTCATGTCCCCAAGGAAGGAGTGACCTGTAATTCGGAATCACTGAAGAAATATCCCTACATATCTTTAATTATTGAATAATTTCCATTATAAGCGCACAATCTCTAGAATTTTATCAAGAAATTTTTCATAATGCTAATTTTAACGATTCATTTAAACGTGGGTGTTCTACCCATTGAGTTTTACCCGGAGTTATACCCACTGAGTTCAACCCATTGAATTCTACCCATTCTACCCACTTCATCATGGGACGTGAGGCAGTATAAGGGGGAGGCAAGAAAGGGAGATTTGTGATGTACTGCAAATGAATGACGCTGAGAAGCGAGAGGAGTGTAGCAATTATGAAGTGCGGAGGTACTAGGAAAGTGTAATCGAATGCGGAGAAATCTATTGAAGATAAGAATTCATTTCACTTCCTGTGCTGCTCAGCATTGCTAACTCACCTGAGTTAGACTAATGTTAAATATTCAACTCAAACTCAAAGTCAATTGCGGTAAACAATTTTTAAAATAGCAAACATTAACTGGATCGCGCCTTCATTTAACTTTGGTTAAGTATTTATGAAAATTGAGTTGGTGACTACTCGTCGGTCAACAGAAGATGAAAATTCCTTCTGTGTACCACCGGCAGCTCACATGACAGTTTACGTGTTTGTATTGGTAACTTACCTGAGGTAGACTAATAAACTCAAACGAAAATCACGGACTTCTTCCACAATGGCTCTACGTGGAGTATGGCGGAGCACGCGCTTCCTCCAAAGCTTTTAGACTCAGTATGGTGCTACGTGGAGCAGCAGCAAAGCAGCTGCAGAAACTTCTTCAAATGACAGCTTTTACTGAAGATGGCGCATCGAACACAAACTCTCTCTATTTTACCTGCCCTAATACAACTGTTTCAAGAGTATGTAATCCCTAATTGTCACTCGCTTTAAGCGTGGCAAATGAATCATCTTCTATCTCTAGTAAATTGGGAAGGCTTTGGCATAAGTGCATATTTCCTGGATTCGGTTGAGTGCACACAGCTTGGGGGCCGAAGAACACTTCGCATTTGCCAACGTTGGCAACCTTGAAAGCAATAGACTTGGTAGACGACAGTCTTCTCTCGTTCTTGATATTTTGAAGGTAAAAATTTTCAGCGAACGGTTTTTGCTTTAACTCAGTAAACTAAATTTCAACAGTCGCGCGTTTTTGTGAGGGTAGAAATGTTTTGATGTCAGAAGTTCTTCCATATATCTGTATTGTGTTTGCTTTTGACAGTAGGAAAATAATATATGGATGATTGAAGTCGTGACCAATTAAAATTTTCAACGAATGAACTTTCGAATACTTTGAAAAGAATACCTCACTTTCCTCAAAAAATCATACAAATGTTTGGGTTAAATAGAGTGCGCATTGACAACTGAGTCTCATTTACTGTAATCAGAGAAACAACTTCAAATATACGTCAAAACTCAGGGCCACAAGTATACCTAATGGACCTCGTGGTGCTATTAGTTCTACTTTGGGCAAGGGGATGCGTGGGGGAAATGAGGGGGGAAGGGTAGAGAGAGACTGTTTGCGCGGGGATTGTGTTTGTGTGAGGGCGTGTTTGTGAGGAGAGTGGTTGTGAGAGGGTGTGTTTGTGTGGGGGGATAGGGTTTGTGTGAGGGTGAGTTTGTGAGGAGAGTGTTTGCGTGAGGGAGGAATGGTGGTCAAAGGAAGACTGTGTTGTAATTACTTGTAACTTAAATTTAGGAACGTACAATTCTGCACCACACATCCACTATAAGAACGACATAGCATTTGAGCAGCCCTAGCAAAAGGCAGCACGGCTACATAAGTTCTACGCACCATCTCAACTGAAAGTTAAGTCACATGAAGTTTCAGTTGGGCTACTTAAAACAAAAGTATTGCTTGTTTACTGAAACAACAGAAAATATATCTCAAAGATATACTTCAATTTGTTGTGACAATCAGTAACTTCAAGATGTACTTCAAGTTGTTGTGAAAATAAGTAAGTTCAAAATGTACTTCAAGTTGTTGTGACAATAAGTAGCTTCAAGATGTACTTCAAGTTGTTGTACATGATAAGTGAAAACCCTTTCATTGCTAAGGAGCACAAAACATATACAGGAGTGCAATTCACAAGCTATCATTTTACGATCAATGAATGTGGAATTTATGACGATAAAGTGATTTAGGGTTTGAAATATATCATACATGAGTGGTCCGCTGGGCTACGAAAATAAACTAAACTTTGAAGCGTTCAAACAGACGTAGATTTACAATGTTTTCCGATAGCGGTAATTTGTGATGTTTTCTAATATCGTTAATTTGTAATATTTTCTAATATCGCTAATTTGTAATGTTTTCTAATACCATTCATTTATATTTTCGAATATCGTTAATTTGTAATGTTTCCTAATACCATTAATTTGTGATTTTTTCTAACATTGTTAATTTGTAATGTTTTCTAATATCGTTCATTTGTAATGTTTTCAATATCGTGAATTTGTAATGTTTTCTAACACAGTTAATTTGTAATTTTTTCTAATATCGTTAATTTGTAAAATTTTCTAATATCGTTAATTTGTAATGTTTTCTAATATCGTTAATTTGTAATGCTTTCTAATATCGTTAATTTGTAATGCTTTCTAATATCGTTAATTTGTAATGTTTTCTGATATCGTTAATTAGTAAAATTTTCCAGAACCGGTAATTTAAAATGTTTCCTAATAACTTTTATTTGTAATATTTTCCAATTTTTTTCATTCGCAATATTCCGTTTTATTGTTTTCTAAGGTTTGCTACTTTCTTAGTTTTCGCCCGACTCGAAGGAGAGTCTCAAACAGGCCCGACGTGAAGTTAAACAGACCAGCTGATATCTGATAACTATCAATCATTGCTTTAGCCAGTAAAATTGTCCAACTCCGTTAGGATTCTCACTATTTGCGTTCATGAAAATTGCTTTCTTTGAAGTATTTTTGTAACTATGTATGTTTTTCCCGAGTGTCTAAGTTCTGTTTCTAAAACCATAAAAGTCACCCGGGAGTCGTAGCAACCGTAATGAAAATGAAAAAGCAAAATATTCCACTTTAATCATTTAATCATTTAAGGTATACAATCGGATATAACCCAATTTAAAATGCTTCGGCCACATGCCTTCATCAGTGGTAACAATTCTGAGAAGGTAAAATGGAAATATAAACTATTTTAACGTTCATTGCGAGTATCTATTACTATGGCTAAAAGAAATAAACTAAGTGTGTTGTTTGAGCCCGGCTTTAAGTTTAAAAATGTACAAGGACTTTCAAATGCGCATGTCTTTCAAACTGTGGTGTTGCAAAAACAGAAAATCTATTAATGGAAACTGCGTTATTGCACTCGCCAGAACTTTTTCGAACTGCGGAAAATGGAGGCTCTGACAAAACTGAACCTGTTCTGAGGCTCCTTAAATTTGAGCCTTTCACAATTCTTATCCCTGATGATATTTGAAATTAATTTTTATTATTTATAATTTTTACCTTGAATGATTAAATGATTAAAGTAGCTTATCTTGCTCCTTCCACTTTATGTTAGGTTAATGAGCAATACTCACTTGCTACAAAACAGAAGGAGACTGAAGGAGATTTAATAACGCGGCGAAATTAAAGTGTTTTCCCTTTTGCTGCATTTGATTAACTGAAGTCTTACAACTTGTGCCACATGGGTGCAGCTATCCTAAGTAATTCATTTGGGCATCCAAAAAATTCGATCGATAAAGCATGCGAGCTAAATACATAGGTGAGAAGCGCATCTTGACTAAGGAAGTGCGTCGAGTGGCGATATAGTGTTGATGTAAGGTAGATTGAAACGCGCTATAATATTCCTTGTTTTACTAGTTAGTCTCTAGGGAATGCTCATTGAAGATCGGTGGGCAAAATTTTAGGGTTTATCCAAGTACGTGCAAAAACAGTATCCAACTATATCAATGTTAGGACGCGTGTTGATGCTACTTCGAATATAAAATTTTACAAAGTGAAATACAAAAATGTTCAATTTAACTGCGACACTTTAATGATAACCATTGAGAAAGCAGCAAATTTCTATCAGATTCATTTAACACGTTCACTACGGTTGCTGTTTTAGCGATCTTTCCTTAGCGACGGTTGTAATTGTCCACCACTGCATGTGTTTGTCACGCACCACAGCTACAGCAGTAAGTGACTTTTACATTATTTCAGCCTTTTCTAAGCATATACGTTAAGAAAATTATACGAGTTTCATAAAATATAAGGGTGTGACAATAATTTTAAGAAATTAAGAAAAAATGAGCCGAGGTACACATATGTACCAACACGAATATCAGTAATGGACCACGTGGTACATATATGCACCAACACGTAGTGAGCGTATTAAGATGCATTATTTAGCGCAGTCATGATTCACGCATAAAGTTTCACTTAGATTCATGGATTCATTAATGGTATTTTGTCTACCTATTTTCTAAACAGAATATTGACTCGATTGATTTTTGACTCGTTTCTGCATGGTGAAAGGAAAAGGTCAAGTAAAAGGTGTGGAAATTAATAGGGAAAAGGTGTAAGAATCAATAGGAAAAGATATTCAAATTAGAATCAATACAGCAGACTCAACCTACAGGATCGTCTTCAATCGTCCTCCACTGGGCACTCATAAACGAATTTCGGAAGGACAATCCCTTTGGAAAGTTAGTTTGCAGTTCTTTGTAACAGAATTATGTTTTCATCTAACAGTGGGAGGAATTATAATGCTGAAGTATAATATAAAGTTATCCTAGATTTGAAAATTCATTATACTCATGAATTCTCTCATGATTACTCGGCTCATGATTGCATGAAAATTAATAGGACCCGTATTTCAAACTTTGTATAAATTTTCTTGTTTCGTTAAAATCAGAAAGATAAGTTTTTTGGGGGAAGGTGTATTTGTCCTCGCGCGTTTACGTGGAGAAGCTGACGAATTCACTTATTTATCCCAATCATTACTCATTCTTTTTGCAGAGCACCGGGTACGCATGTACAGTATTTTCTGGGATGCTTTCCAACTTGTCGACGGAGTTGATCATGACAGCCGGTCCACTCCATATAAAATCAAGGTCTTCTTCTGAATACGCGCAGTCTGTCACCTTGGACCCATCCGGCCAATGGACATCACCGTCAGAGGACGAGGACGGGTCTGTTCTGCTGGACCTCGCGGTGGTCCACGCGAACTTGGCTCTCTGATTGTAGTGACCACGATCTGTCAAGAAAATTCACTTTAAGTGCTTTGGTGATAAGAGTACTGCAAGGTGTTGAAGATGCTTATGATTAATTTCTTCATTCCACGGAGAGAAGTTTTTTCGTCACATAACCTAATTTGGACTCCAGATATTAAAAGATGACGTTGTACGCTTTTGAGATGCATAAAACGATTTTTTTAGTGAAATATCGATCCAGAAGCCAGTTTACCTTATAATAAGTCACGAAGTAATTGCAATGATAAATTTCACTTTTACTAAACCGTTCTTAGACTAACATAAATCAGAGTCCGACGGATATTCAAATGGTTTAACAAGTCTTATTGATAAATCTAAAACTGAAAGAAAACATTATATTTATAAATTGCACGTAATCACGTACAATAAAAACGAGTATGCTACATGACAATAGTATTCAGCCATTTTTGTAGAATGATTTTGAATGGCAGTTGCTTACAGACAATTTATCTAATATTCTAGACGTTTGCAGAACAAAAACCTAAGTGACTTGAAGAGAAATAACACTGTGTGCTGCAATACACTCCAAAATCAAAGACGCGTAAGAGAAAAATATGCAACAATATTTTCGTAGAATAAAGTATGGACTAACGACTGAAAATATTCAGAAGAGGTTTTATGTAGAAAGATTTCTGCGCAATTAAATTTACCATTTTCAACTGCAGTTTCAATAGTTACGAAATTTTACATGTATAACACAACCATCCACTTCCCAAAGACTGGAGCACATAAGGTCGATATCGTTGGAACATTCAGAGAAAGGTTCAAAATCAACCCACGACTACTCAGAATCACTTCCAAATTTATATTGAAGCTTTCGTAATTGATTTCAGAAATTTCAGAACCCTATAGAAAACTAGCGTAATACTTCAGGACTTCAGAGCAGTAAGAATAACGTAGCTAATCATCCCGCTTTTACAACAGTTTTCTTGCACCTTGGCTGGGAGCGTCAATGCAATAATTCCGTCTCTTAAGTCCACTGATCGGAAACTTATTGTGTATTCCGGCAGTGAGTGCTGCTGTAGTCTTTAGTTCTCCCGGCGCTAAGTATCTGCTTTTATTGAACGTGAATATTCATTCTTATTAGGAATAAAATAAAGAAAGGGAGACTTAGCTTAATTTATGATTATACTTGTTATGAGCAGCTATTGAAATTACAGACTGAAAGTTACCACAAAAAAACAAAGAATTCTTCATGCAAGCTAATTGGGTCAAACAGAATATTTACAGTTTTACAGTTTATTTACAGTTCATAAAGCCAAGGGCTTGCTTTAATGAACCAAAGGAAGGTCAACTTGTAAAATGTATAAGTAACGGGCAAGATTGATGACCAATTCTTTTGCAAGTATCATTTTTTCACGACCCTAATTCTAGAAACCAAAGACTTAAGAAATTGGCCTTGAATACCAGTCAGTATTTAAGCTTGACGTGCAGCTAATGTACACTTTCAAAGTATAATATAATGCACTTCTTGATGGCTGGCATTTCTTCAATATGAACCCTCCTTAAGCCCTCACCGCTGATATTTCATAGAGTAAGCAAGTTCAACTTGATTTAAGCGCTGGTGTTTTTTGATTCTCGTATGTACGAATAGTTAGTTTCAAATTGATACGATTTGGTAGGTATGGTGATATTGGATAGCTTATTTGTTCTGTTTAATGATCTCATTTTTAAACTGACATTATTCTATATTATTTTATTTGTCAGTGTTTTTTTGTTTTTTCTATAGTTCACCCATTTAAATACGCTAGAAAATAACCTATTATACTACATTTTTTTCGATCTATTGACCTCAATGTCAGAACCTGTTGAAAACAATCCTAAAATAAAATTGATAATAATATATTCTAAACAGGTTGCTTCTCACAGTTTGGCTCCTAAAATAAGTTCGAGGGTTCATTAAGAATGACATATAAATCATTTTCATGCCCCCACATCAATGTGTGTGTCTTCGTGCAGGGAGGACTCCTCTTGTTTTTCTCCGAAACGAATAGCCTGAATGAATTGGTTAGTGAGCATGCGTTTCTAACCAAAACGAGTGCCCACTCAAACCATGAGTATCCATGAGTAAATTCAAGTTACAATAATGAGAAATAATAAAAAAAAGTGCAATATTCCTTCGAAAAAGAGTGCTCGACCCTCGATAATGGGCTCCGACATATCTCAAAAAGAAATGAGCTCCGACATATCTCAAAAAGAAATGAGCTCCGACATATCTCACAAAGAAATGAGCTCCGACATATCTCACAAAGAAATGAGCTCCGACATATCTCACAAAGAAATGAGCTCCGACATATCTCACAAAGAAATGTTTCCGACCTTTCACTTCCTGATGTGCGTCAGCCCGCTGCTGTTGGGTCTTGATGACCACCGGAGATCCTTGTTCATCACGGCATAATTTCTGTTGTGTTTCATACGATCCGTCTTTGGTGTGTTCGCTAGTCACAAAAATGCGACCAGCATGGGCTACACAAGTTGGGGACGTTAGGAGTTCTGGAAACAAAATGTATCAATTATGAAAAATTGAAAAAGTATAGTTGAGGGGATACTTTTTCTGAGAGCCCTCATTAGACTCGTGGATTGTTATTTTTGAAGTCAAAGAAGTCGTCTAAATTCAACACTTTGGTTGGTGGATGCTCATAGCAAAATTGCCGCAGGCCTATGATAAATGATTAATAAATAACCTAGTTTAAATTGATGTCAAAACTGCATTAGTCTAATTTTTCACATATCAACTTTGCACTCGGACAAAAAACTCACCCAATAACTTACCTTTCGAAATAATTTATTTAGTGTCTACTTATTTGTTGGCTCACTTGTTAGTTACGTCCAAACATGATTTGATTAAATTTTCAATACATATTTGATTGGAAAATATTTCAATTCCCATACGTCACTGTTTTAGTTTTTTAATTATTTTCTTTCGTTCACTTGTTCATTATTATTTCTGCACTATAATGAATCTAAACCAGAATGACCATCTTCCCTAATGAAGGGCAATCATAAATTCAAAAACTCTAGTTATGGTTAATTAATTTAAATTTTAGCTTAAGGAGTAGAAAATAATATTTCTCTTCGCATCTAATGTAAATACGGACTCAAAATAACTAAATAAAAAAAAGGTCATATATAACAAATTTGAAAGAACCACAAACACATGGTGATTTTTAAATCCCATCAATTGTATGAACCAATCCTTATTGACAGTTATGGTTTTCATTCGTTGACGGTCATTTTTCTTCCTGCAGATGAGGTTTACATGTATTGAGTGAGCGACAATTTTCTTATATTTTGTTAACCACACAGACGTATATTGTGTTATTCTGTTACGCATCATTTTTGAATGAACGGAGTCACCCACAACGATTGCTCGGTTCCCCTCGGATTTGATTTCTCTTCCATAATTCTGGACAAAGAACAAAGAAAATGGTAAAAGTGTATGCTTTCTCAATAAACAGACCTTCTGACTTCATGAGAATTACTGCACCACCACCTCACAATTACCACCAAACTTCATGAGGGTTACTGCACCACCACCACACAATTACCACCGAACTTCATGAGGGTTACTGCACCACCACCACACAATTACCACCAAACTTCATGAGAATTACTGCACCACCACCTCACAATTACCACCAAACTTCATGAGGGTTACTGCACCACCACCACACATTTACCACCAAACTTCATGAGAGTTACTGCACCACCACAACACAATTACCCCCAATCTTCATGAGGGTTACTGCACCACCACCACACAATTACCACCTTACTTCATGAGGGTTACTGCACCACCACCGCACAATAACCACCAAACTTCATGAGGGTTACTGCACCACCACCACACAATTACAACCAAACTTAATGAGATTTACTGCACTACCACCACACAATTACCCCAATCTTCATGAGGGTTACTGCCCCACCACCACACAATTACCACCAAACTTCATGAGGGTTACTGCAACACCACCGCACTATTACCACCTAACTTCATGAGGGTTACTGCACCACCACCACCACACAATTACCACCAAACTTCATGAAGGTTACAACGTCAAGTTGGGGTATCAGTTGCAGACTGCCGTTGACGTTTTCCAACGTAGCGTTTGTCGTTTTGCACTGCCTCGTCGTCCTGTCGTAAGTGGCGGCGGTACACGCAGGTTGCACGTAACACTTGTTACGACACTGGCCTGCAGGTACACATGCAAGCTGTATGTAGCTCATGATTATTTTGTAAGGTTAACGATCAATTCATTGTTCAGTCTAGTTCGTAACTAGGTAGCTCATGATTATTTTGTTAGATTAACGATCAATTCACTGATCAGCCTAGTGCGTAACTAGGTAACTATTGCTTCTTTTGTATGATTAATTAACAATCAATTCATTGATCAGTCTACTGCGTAACTAGGTAGCTCATGATTATTTTGTTAGATTAGCGATCAATTCACTGATCAGTCTAGTGCGTAACTAGGTAGCTATTGCTTCTTTTGTATGATTAACGATCAATTCACTGATCAGTCTAGTGCGCAACTAGGTAGCTATTGCTTCTTTTGTATGATTAACGATCAATTCACTGATCAGTATAGTGCGTAACTAGGTTGAGTGAATCAGGTTAAACATTATTGTTCACATTAGAATAGCTTTGGTGATAGCATGTCCTAGATGTCGCTGAACTTATTTGAGCCCACAGGTAGCGCTATACTCAAATGTGTCCATTTTGCTAGTTAAGAAACAATCTACTGCTATATCGCTTGTGGTAAATGAATTGTTTAAGTCATTCGTTTCAAATAATCACCTAATATTTAGAATTGAAAAAACGATTTTTTAAAATCTAATACGTAAAATGAAAAGAAGAACCAATATAAAAGGGAATACTCTTTTAATTGTAAACGCTTCGGAATCTCTGATTCCATCAACAGTGCCGTGAAACAAGGAATAAAAAACGATAGTGAACAAATTACAAAAAAGCTATAAGAAACTAATATTACTATACCCTCATCGAAAAATAGCTATGCCTAACCATTACAAATAAAAACAAATAATCACTTTTGGTGGCAATAACACACAATATTTTAGAATATATAGGTGTATGAAATCAAGAAATGTATTTTAAATACTGTAGGCAAAATAAGATGTAGAAAATTGATTCTCAACTGGATTTTTCATTCAGTAAATGTGTGATTTTGTAAATGTATCGAAATTGCGCCGGAAATAATATTTCACGTCTTTTTTGAGTATATTGCTGAATTAAAGGCTGCCATGTTATGAGCGCTTCATTGGAAGCCTCTACCTTCTTCGAATAATTATTGAACAGTTTTCATTCGATTCATCTCAATATGACCTAGTTTCTTTTCAAAACGTTTTCATTTTCCCCCATGAAATTTAGAAATAAAGTATCAAAGAAGAAAATCATACGCGCATAAAACCAAATCTATACACACACACAATACTTCAACACTTTGGTGCGCCTTCTTAATGTTCAACTTCAGTTAAGTAAGTAATTAAGGTTAGGTTAAATTGACTGTCCGTTAGGTCAGTATCCAATAATTTTAACCTATGTTCATTGAAGGCTGTAAAGAATTATGTTTGTTAACATAATTTTACTTATTCTGGAAAGTATCAAGTTTATTAACGTATGTTTATTAAGGTTGTCAAATAATAACTACCCTTCTACACCAGAGGTCCGCGGATATTGAACAGATCGTATACGTATATATGATATATATATATATAGATCTTCAAATATCACGAAAAATATACCCTGCTGAATTACAGACTAAAAAAACAATTTAGAGGTTGCTCCTGGATTTTGAAAGTTGTAAAAACTATGAGAAACCTTACGTGCAAATCAGAATTCATTTGTTTTTTGTTTTCGCTCCAGTTACGGCTATATAATATAGAGGACTACCAGTTAAAATTACATTATTATCCAGCACGAATCAATAGCTGACGTCACTACATTTGGGGAAAATAACAGTTAGCTGAGCTTTGAAAAAATCAAATGGATGAGCGAACGATGAGTTAATTTTTTATTTGATGAATTTTGCAATGTGCATATCCATACACTCATCCTTGTACTTGTACAAGACAGGTGCACGAAAGCACCAATAGGTTGTTCAAACAAATGCCCAATGTCATTTATCATACAAAGATCGCTGGTACTCCTACAAGTGGATGCACTCACATTAGCTCAGCCTTATTCATACACTCACAAACACGCTCATTTACATCCATCCATTTTTTCCTAAAAGAAGATTCAAGTGATGAATTGGTTTGAACGAGATTTGTTAGATTTGCTTTCCCAAGGTTTGCCAGTGAATTTGCGTGAAAATGCTTGGTAGATATCGAACAAAAATGTGTGCGAAAAATAGATGAAACGTAAATAAAAAGATTTTTTTTTTATTTCTTAAAAAGAGCATGAATAAAAACATTTGTCGCAGAAAATCGCACATTATTCGAAGGCAAAATATATCAGGATCTAAATACTTGCAAAAGACAACTGAAATGTTGGTGACATTATTCGATTTATACTCCAAAAAATGGAAAATTATTTTCTCAGTCGTGCTGATCATTTTGGATACATGAATACTCTATCTAGGATAAATTTACATCTGCCTGACGATCTTTTATAAATTTATAGGATATGTTTAGATTATTTATATGTTTAGAAATAATTAGCGTACTCGTTGCTTCTTTAAGGGGAACGTCCGGACTCATTCTAGCAATGGCTCTCACATTTGTTCTATGGGATCCATATCTATTATATTTGCCATACGTATGTATTTTTGATATGGCTATAGGTGCGTATTTCAGACTTTTTCAATTTTCGAATTAATTACTGAGATAATTGAGAAAAATGAATGAAAAAATAGGGTATTTTCAAAAGCTATCTCCTAACAATGATTTAGGTCTCATTGAAGGCGCAAAATGTTCTTGCATAGCTGGACGTTAGCTAGTTACTAAATTCGTAATGGTTTATTTTTTTCGAGTTGAAATTTTTTTTAAAAAATCATGCATTTTTCCGTAGATTTTTTAATGGAACTCAAAATTTACTGTGAATTTCAAAACGAGCCCACGTCCAACTATGCAGCAACATTTTCCGCATTCAATGAGATCTAAATCACTGCTCTAGCACAATAACTTTCGGAGGAGATAGATTTTAAACTATTTACCTCCAACTGTTCAGAAGGCCAATTTTTCTACAATTTTCCATTTTTTTCCTTTGCAAGCTATATTAATTGGAAAAATTGACAAGGTTGACGTTCTGTAAGCTTTCTGAATATCTGAATATCTTTTCTTGCAATTTTTTGTAGTTTCTTGAAGGAACTGGTACCACAGGTATCACAAATACGTATGGATCTGGTATCCCTGATACGCATCACCGCTCCAGGAGCGCACGCTCCAACGTCCTTCTCGACGTGCTACACCCCTTCCCGCCTTTGTTTCCCACTCTCATGGAGCAAAAAATGTTGTGTAGCTTTGCTAGATTGTTAACTAACGAGTTCTGTGTTGAATAGACCAACAAAACAAAATCCAGATACGAGTATATCTGGATTGTGTCTAATGCAATTATTGTCCGGCACTAATAGCTACATTTGAATCCACCCCCCTTCCCCCTCATTTCCCTCTCTAGCGAAGCCCAGAACGTTCTGAACCTTTTCTAGGTTGTAAAATAAGGATATCTGTATTGAATAGAGCAATAAAAACCACAGGAAAAGAATTTTCAGGGGCGTGGCACATGCACTTGCTGGACAGCGCTGGCTGCTGATTGGACCCCTCCCCCCTTCCCTACCCCATTTCCCCAACTTACGGTGCTCAGATCGTTCTGAAAATTTGACAACTTGTGAAGTAAGCTTATCTCTAGCGAATAAAGCAATAAAAAAAAATCCGGTTTCGGTTCGGACGTTCCCCTAAAGGCTATTAGAGATGAAAACCTCGAAAAAAATTCCAAAAAGCGGTTGAATCAGATTTCTTCATTTCTCATTATCATTTTGATAAAAATTCTCGTATAAGACGCCCAACAATTCTCGTTGATTCACGAACACAAACATGCGAACATGGTCACATGCACACTCACGTACCTGCCACGTACACACACCTCCTCTCCCGCACATGTCACACGGACACACGTGAACTGACGCGGTCAAGTAAACTCCTTGTAATTACAGTCTTGTTCTTGTATGGCTTAGATTTAGTCGTAAGTTTAACACTTTGACTGCGACGTGCGCCACCGGTGGTGCACGGAGGTAATTTTCATAATGCTGCTGACCGACCAGTAGTCGCAAACTCAATTCTCATAAATATTTAATCAAAGCTAAATGAAGGCACCATCCAGTTCATGTTTGGTATTTTCCAAATAGCTTACTACAATTGACATTAAATTTGAGTTTAGTGTTGAACTTAATATTCAGTAGTCGCAGCTTAAGTGTTAAGGCCCTTCCTCAGTCCGCTCTCTTGCAGAGAAGTGTGACCTTTCAGTTCGGTTAGATGATTTCAAAGTAATGTCCTCTGCATCAAGTTCAATAAACCTTTGCATTTAAAAATCGTTGTACGTTTTAAGACATGAACGTGTTTTTAACGACATGTTACCAGCATTGCGTTGCGACTAGTGCGTCGTTAAAACTGGTCATTGTTTTTTCTCTCTTTTTTTCTGCTTATCTTTTGGTATGATTGATAAGTTTTGATTTGCTCCTGGCATCTATTTTTCGTTCCTTGTTTCAGAGTTGATAATGACCAAGGAGGTGAAAACGTTCGAATTATTTCTCTTCGAATCAATTCTATCTTTCGTGAGTGCATGTCACTTTAAACATTTAATTTTGAATTACATTTGACCCACGGATCATCTCAAAATGCTACTCAAGAAAAGTTTCACTGACGAGGAAAGCAATTTAGACAAATAGCATATAGGGTTGCCATTGTAAAAGCACGTTAATGAGTTCAAATACTGAACTGACACCGAAGCAAATTTACTAAGCCATATGCCGCTCTTTTCTTGAAATGATCACCAAACCACGCTCAGTTTCTGTCCCCATCTATCAATGTCACAGAGAAAAAAACTGCATTCCATGAAAAGTGAGCGATATAATTATATGTAGTCCGCAACAAATTGCATAAAATAATGTATAATTAGGGTGCGAGACGACGATGATATTCCAGAAAATTTATGTATAAATGTAGATCCATTAGATAATGATCATGATGTAGACTGATTGGAATTACGATAAGAATTGGATCCTTCCGCTTTGCATCAAAGCTTTTCCTAAAAGTCTCCATCACCAGCGATATTTGCCCTCGAACGTTTCATGCAAAGGCTTAGCAAATGTAGATGATATTCATTCTAAGATGCGGTTCCATCATGACAGAGTTTCTACTTTATTCTTGAGACGCCAATGAGACATCAAAATTACCAAAAAAAAATTGAGACATCTAAACAATTTGGGGTTAAGGTTTAGAATATTTAGGAATTCGTCGGTGTCCTGAGCTAAATGTTCTTCTGCTATATGAAATTATTCTGTATATGTGAAAACTGTATTTAGCATCTTGTAAAATAAACTCTCTGTGGTATTTTATGTCATTGCTAGACCTGTCTAGAAGCTGAATATCATTGCACATGCCCTTGTGTCCCACGATTACGTACCTTCCTCTATGTTTTTTAACCAAAGTACGTTTTCATTCACTGTACCCGTGAATTGTTAGCCATCGTTTTACGCGTATTATTTCCTCACACTTGCTCAAGAAATACGGACGGAAATATTAAAATATTAATGAGTGAACGCTTAGTTTATTCTGGAATGTCTTATGAACTGTGCTCACTTGAAATTAGTATTGCATTGAAACGATTATCCAACTGGTGGCCGAATGTCGAGATGACGAAACTTACATTCGACTAACTACTGATATTATTTCTTTGAAAATACGATCTTTTGATTAAAATACCTGATATTTTCAGAAAAGGAAAAGATTTTAGGATTGAATTGACCGAAAATGAGTTGCCCTTCTCGTCATGGAATTAAAAACTGACGAAAATCGATGAACAAAAATTGAGCTGGAAACACATATATATATACATACGGTTACAGCGACCAATGCAACCACCATGGAATAAAAATTACCGCAAATAGAGACCTAAGCGACCTATGGCACAACAGTCAAATAAATTAACAATATAACCATGAAGAACAGAATAAATAAATTGCACAATCTTGAAGTGAGGATGCAAGCGCATTAACGTAACCACTGAGTTAACACTTTGACCGCAACGTGAGGCACCGGTGGCCACGGATTGGATTTTCTTAATGCTGCCAACCAACCAGTAGTCACAAGCTCAATTTTTATTAATACTTAATTAAAACTAAATGAAGGCACAATTCATGTAATGCTATTTGCTATTTTTAAAATACCCCTCTACAATTGACTTGAATTTTAGTTGAATATTGAACTTCAGCTTAACTATAGCGGTCATAATGGTAACACGTCTTTCTTATCATAATTTAATAAATAAGCAAATAAAGACATCGATAAATATGCAGGTAAATTAATGATTAGAAAATAAATATATAAATTAAAAGAAAGAATTAAAGGTACCAGAACCCGATACTCACACAGAGATACAGTGGTCCCATAAGTGACAGAGAGTTTCAAAGCCATGTCCTTCAACACGACAGGGAACATTTGGGCTACGGTGGCACTGGCTAGCAGCGGCAGCAGTAGTTTGCTGCTAAGGTTCATCGTTGATGGGTCTGTGGCAAAACACAACTTTTTGATCACAGTTGGAAAACGAATACATGTTGTAAAAATAAAATGTGTCTTAACCTCTTTTCACAAAATGTATACTTTTCCAAACAATAAGTTGATAGTTGAAAAGCTGAATTATTTTTTAATGATGTACATCAAAATAGAATTCTTACGAAAATTGAGCCTAAAGTATTCTAAGCTTCAAACGTAAAATTTAGGCTAAAGTCAAAAATATTTCAGTAAAATTTTAAACACCTAATTTGGAATCACCTAATAGTATATTTGAATCACCTATTTTTCATGTTAGAATGGCCTTGTTTGACCAATAACATGAGCTCTCAAACACAAACATTTTTACAACACAAATTTATGAACCGCAGCTATTTTATTCAGTATTGCATTTAACTAAATAAAGATGAATGTTGTTGCTGACTTTCATAAATTGCATTAACCGCCAGAATTAAATTGATTTACCACTTTCAAACAAAGGATTTATTTGTATGGACCGAACTTAGGTTTAGGTAAATGTCATTAGGTTTAGGTAAGTGCCACTCAATAGACTAGCCAATTGGGATCTTCATTCAAACAACAAAACCGTGCTTTTATCTAATGTTCAGATGTTACGTGTATCGAACAGGGAAGAGAACAACGCTAACATTGCTAAAAAAGGCAGATAATATCAATGCAAAAAATGACGTTGTGTACCAGAAAAAAAAATGTATACTAAAAAAGTGTAGCTGGAAACTGTATAATGAAAAAAATCAACGTTACAATAACGCTGGATGCTGGAACGAAAAATCTGATAAAACTGGCCAGTTACACTGAAAAAACACCGTTTGAAAAGTTAAGGAACGATGACAAGAACGTTTCAGAATGGAACTGTAAATGACAAAAAATGCGAAAAGAACGCAAGAAGTCGTCTGTAGATGAGAATAAAATGAAACTTCGAACCTTCAGAGTAATTTAGCAAGATGCATAATTTCCTTAAAATCATGATGTTTGATATCTTTTTATAATTAAAATACTTGAATACCATACAATATTGTACTGGGATAATGCACGAATCTCAAATGACAGACTATTTTTTTGGTTTCTTCTGCTTCTCATAAAATTCACCTGGTATTATCAAAACAACAAATAAAACCCTATTTTTTAGGCTCAATAGACTAGCCAATTTTTTCATTCCTATCAAAATGGAACACATCCGTAATGTGCTCGCTCTACACATGAACAAATTCCCCTGGTACCTTCGAGTATTACTATTACCCCAAAATTAAAGTATTCAAATCTCTATATAGCTAAAATAGATTACACATTACTTAAATTACATCTAAAACTACATATTAAACTTGAAGCATACGCTTTAAAATTATTTGTAACGTACTTGGAATATCAAGCAGACCCAACACGACCCGCCCTCGCCAGGAGCTGTTGCGACCTCACTGACCGAGTCCACTCTGCCGAGGTCCCCCGGCTCACTTATTGAATAACTCTAATTTCGAGTGGAGTTGCTTGACATTATCTGCCAAGTGGCATTCAACACTAAGCAAATCGAAAGCCCAGGTATTGCAGAGTTTTTAGTTTTGACAAACATTGTGATATATTCTCCAATGAAATAAAGTTAAAGCATTTTGCTCGTGAGACAGAAGTTAAAACCCGTGAGAGTTTAACTAACAAATTGCGGCTCAGGAAGTGCACCGTTTTTAATTCCAACCAAAGTTTCGAAATATTTCATAATGTAATACAGTAAAAAAAATTTGCAGGTAAGAGAGAGATTGAAAAGAATTCAACTAAAAAGTTGCATACAAATTATTTTTCGATCACTGATACATGTTTGCTCAAATGCGATAATTCATACGTTTGAATGTCAGGCGACGTGTTTGTCCAGCAGTGAAGCCATGACGTCTACACTCAAATGAGGGATTATCTGAGCTAGCTGAAATATCTCCAATTTATGGTTCAGTAAAGCGGTTCCATCTATCAATATGAAAGATAAATATACAAAATTTGTGCTGGCTAGGACTCTTTAGGGCCAGCAAACTGTTCGGCAAATAATCTTTTCTTATAGAAAATAGTCTGGCCTATTATAATGCTCAAATGTTTGCGTCAAAATAAAGCAAACCTTTTATTCTGGAAACCAGATTTTTCCCATATTGGACACGTGTGGAATTAATTAAGAGAGGAATGCTTTCTAAACCGAAGAGCGAGCCGTCAATATAAGCATCTCATATTCTCCAGATCGACATGCATGCTCATATCAACTCACAAATCATTCAGGCAACGTCGTCTTATAAGTTAAATATATTGTTAAGATCAAAAGTGTAAAATATTTCGTGCAGTATTAAGACCGCAAAAACCTCTACAATAACGAAACCGGCAATTACTATCAACTCCTGAATTAGGAGAACATAAAACAATTTACTCGTTTTGCCATCACTCTGAAGCGTCAATAACGGCATCTCTAAATTAGTGAGGCCCAAAATTAGTCCTGGCGAGATCGTGCCCCTTTACAGTATGCATCCAATTTCCTCATATCAGAGCAGCAGCCTTGCAAAGTGAGTGACATATTCTACGATATTCTTCAGCGTGAATGCACCAAATATCAATTAAAACGGTCAATTGAAGAAAAAAATTAGTGTCAAACGTCAATTTACGGAATGGAAGTCTTAATAAAAAGCCATGTGACGTTAGGTCCTTCGTAGATGCAGATCGTGTTGCCTTAGTAAATACAGATCGTATTGCCTTAGCAGATACAAATCGTCTTGCATAAGTAGATACAGATCGTTTTACCTTCGTCGAACAGATCGTATTGCCTCAGTAGATCCAGATATACTAAGACTATAAAAATTCTGTATCGTGGATGGTTTTTCGTAAATTTCGTGAACTGGATATTGAGGCTTCCGACTAAAACTTTAGTGCCAGGTAAATTTGCTGCATCTGGGTCATCACAGTCACTCTCCCTCCCTCCTTCTCTCATTCAACATCTGATGGCTGAGAAGCCCTGTCAATTAACTCGACTTTTACGTTAAAAAATGTTCAGTTTATTTTTTTCAACAGTGTGGTGCGTTATCTTGTTCCGTAAGTTTTATTACGGAGAGCTAAAAAGTGAATCCAATCATATAATTTTAAACCGTGACCATTCGAAATATTTTTTGATGGCGCCAGCGAGTGCAGAACGTTGTTTCAGACTCGTGTGAATTATCATTTTTCGTGGTAGCTTTTCCACCGATGTCGCCAGCCAATAGCCAATGCTGAGCCCTTAAATAGCCCTTAACTTAGCGAAGTATTTTAATGAAAATAACATGAATTTAAAATGGGAGTGCAGGTTTCTCAAGGTTTCCAGCTAACCACTATCTTGTATCTGACTCAGGTGAAAATAAGATAAAACCAGTAGGTTTACCCTCCGTTTATTTGTTAGAAAATATGTTTCCCTCACAAGCAGTTTTCGCTTTCAATTCCCTGTGATATGCTCATGGTCTAGTTTCATTAATTTAGACTAGTTCAAGTCTTTTTTCCGATGTGCCTTGTGAAATTTTGGGGCTTAATCTGACCTTTCTGATACCTTGTGTAACCTTCGGATCGCGCGAAGTTCGAGGGTGACCGATTCAAGGACTACCTTCTGGTGTTGCAACTTCGTCGAACCGTTCTAATGTGTGACAAAATTAAGATTTTGGTGCTTTGCTATCTGACGACTTCACAATTTTTGGTCGGACTCGTTTGCTAGAGCTAAAGAAAAGATCCTTGTTCATTTCTCATTTTACCAAGCGTACCGAATATAAATAAATGATTTCAATAAACAACGAATAGTACAAATTTATCAGCATTCATAGAACTTTCCGTAGCTATTCTCAATACCCTGTTGAGTAAAGAGAACTGAATAAAATTCATGGGAAATGTAAAATAAAAATAACATGCAACGGTATATTCTTTACTAGGTAATATCAGATGTTCTAATTCATATACATACGATGCACTCAGAAGTGCTCATTTGAAATACAACAGAAGAAAGAATACATGATAACTTAACTAATACTGACAACGCAAAATAACGCACAAAGCACTGAACTACGCATCTGTGTGATGACCGAATGATGATTTCGTATGTCATTGTTTTTTCTGTAAAAATAATTCATTCTTTGATGCCTGTGCGTGATGGTTGTCTGACGCCGTAGGATTCGGCAAGTGGCTCGGTCCTGTTGAAATTGATGGTTCAATTCTATGAAAAGGATTTAAACAACGTTTTACATTATTAAACTTTGTTATTATTTAAATGAATTTGTCCTCACTTTTTACAAGTGAATGTTAAACAGGAACGAGATTCGCTTAAAAATACAAACTTGAAAGTTTATCGGTGTGTGATGTCTTAAAAGATATTTCTTGTTGAATACATGATGAAAAAATTTTGTTTAAGAAAAACTGTTTTCTTGAATACCGTTTATCTCTTTCAAAATGAAAGGAAAATTATGACAATATTACCTGTTTAATTTTCAGTTTCAGAAAACTGAAGCGCGGAATATTTCACGTTAAATAAGGAATATCTCGGTAATTACTTCGCATGCTGGATAAAATGAAGAAAACCACTGATGTTAAATGGTAACGTTTCTTAAGCACTCAACTTGAAAGTAAATTTATTAGCGGCATGCTCTCGAAATTAAAGAGCAGCCAGTCACATCGAGCGTCCTCAATGTCACAGAACTATTCTTCCGTGAACACTCCAACGCTCTATTTTCTAAAAAATAAGGTTATTTCTACCTAGAATTGACGCATAAATAATTACAAATTATTTTTTATTAATACGTTAACAACTGTGGCTACGTAGTAAATAACACTTGATAATAATAGTCGCCTTGATAACCAGAGGTTCGAGAATCCTAACTTTACGAGCTTAGCTATCACACGCAATTAAGTAATGCCACTCAGGCTGACATTCGGCAACAGTTCACAGCGCCGTCTCCTAATCAGTGCGGCCTGAAATCCGCCCTGCAACCCCGCGCCCCTGCACATTGTACCTCTGTTCCCTCACACCACAGTGGTAGCCTTGCAAAGTTAGAGCAATCTTTACTTCTTATTGAAATTATTGAAAACATGTGCTGGAATTATTGAAAAGCTCTGTGAAATTATTGAAAATATTTGTTGAAATTATTGCAAATATTTGTTGAAATTATTGAGAATATTTGTTGAAACTTTTGAAAATATTTGTTTAAATTTTTGAAAATATTTGTTGAAATTTTTGAAAATATTTGTTTAAATTTTTGAAAATATTTGTTGAAATTATTGAAAATATAAATATTATTTGTTTTTGAGCAAACGAGTTATCACTATTCACAATTTGACTAACATCCATGGTTAGACTCACTACTTAACCCTGATCCGAGTAGATAGACTAATATAGAGTGGAGCAGTAGTACAGGAGATTTTGTTCGAGCAAATAGAACATTGCTATTATACAACACTTTACATCAATGCAATTTTCAGAACAAAAAGTTTTCTCTAAATAGTTCAAATGGTGCAAGAAAGTGTTTTAACTAACAGTTTAAAGTCTTGAACAATTGACACCCGAAACAATATCTTATGACACACATTCTGGCCAATCAGTCAAAATATTTCCTGTACCAATAGAAGGTTCTAAATGTTCAGTAAAAATACAAATGAATTAGTCACGACTACATAAGTCACCGTTCAACAAATTGCTGATTTCGGGTGTGCATTAATTGTGTTCGAGTAGCACTTCCGTTCAGTGACTCTGGAGGCGAAAATCATCAGTAACTCTGAAAATCACGCATTTAAAAGCCTCACTAAAATATTAGGAGTATTTTCGACATATGCTACTGTTGCACCATTTTGTACATTATGGCGATGTATTTCCTTACTTCGGTGGGTTTATGGTATGTTTTATTTCATTTTCTACACGCCACTGGAAAAGAAAGATAGAAAAATAAAATTTCAAGTCACCTGTTAGGCGTGATTGAAAATTTTCGTTTTTTTCGATCCGGTTAATCGTTCTGCAATCGCGCTGCTTATTCTACCTTATTTATTAAATTTAACTTCCGTTTCGTAAGTAAACTTCATACTTAAGCCCCAAACGATAAAAATCTGCATGGACAATTAAAGCTTGCTATGTTTGGCAGATTTTTTCCTCGTAGGTTTTGGAAGAAAAAATTAAATGATTCCGTTAACACTGTAGGTATTTCAATTAATATTGCAATTTCATTATTTGTCTGTTTCAAAAGTCTAATTGCAATTCAGAAGGAAAATAAATCGAACAGGAGCAGTGAGTATACATTTATTCGGTGAGCTCAATCGTACAACATGTATAGAATGAGAGTGATAATAAAATAACTAATGTTTGCCTGAAATTGTTGAAAACTGAACAGAGAATCATCGCTCAGATTTCAAAACTTGAATAGGAAAGTGTCGTAAGAAAATAATAGCCCGTACATTGAAAATTACCTCAAATTTTCATCAGCTCGGAATCTATCTAAGGCTATACGTGAAATTATTAATTAACGGAAGAAACCCAAAAATCACGAATTGCTACAAAATTATGAAACTTGCTACGCCTCAATTCATAATTCTCTCCATAGAATATCCTCGATGTTCCCCCCCATTCCCCCTCTCTCTTCCCCATCGCTGATCCCTGAAAGGGGTTTTTCGTTAAAGGTATCATTCAAACATCCTTAACTACAGTCGTGTGCAGCTCGCAAATTATGATTTCAAAACTGCATCTTCAAAAGATAAGCCGGTAACAGGAATTCAAACCTTGTCTTCTAGAAATTTCGTAAAGATGTGTGCTGGTGCTGAACATCTTTTAATATCGCGAAAGTACGATGTTATCTGTGGGTGAATGAACCGTCCTCGTTCATATTTGACAGAAGTTTTTTCACGTTACACGTACTTTTATTTGGGGAGTTTTTGAGTTGCATTCTGCTTGAGGTGGGGAACGCTGGTGAGTTGGTCTCTTTCAATTGACATGGGCATTACGATACCCATGTGTGAGTATCTACTAAGGATTTTAATGGGAAGATATTTTAAAAAACAATGTTGAACATTTCAGGGATCAACTTCCTTTAATATAATTTTTGTTTTTTAAGATTACCTTCATGATATCGATGGTTTTGTTTAGCTTTGAAAACGATTTTGGAAACATTCACAGCACCGGGAGTTTGAGCTGAACCATTTCAAGAATGGCTTTCAGTAATTGGAAATTTGTTGTAAAGACATTGAAGGGGATATTTCGTAGATTTTGCAGTATTCAGCAACTTTATAATCTAATATTTTGCCCTTCTCGGATGGTAAAGCTCAATAGCAGCTGCTCGTTTTTCAATTATTTTGCAAAATTACGCGACAATAAAAAATTTGTGAACAAACATAACAGACAAAACATTCCTCAAAATAAAAAAAAATCTGCCTAATTAAGGTGATAAACACATTTTAAGATATTGTTACACTATTCATTTTTGGTGGTAATTATTGTATGAACTCTGCACACATCTGAACATGTGAATGTCAGATCATGAGAAGCCCACAATTTACGAAGTGACTCACGCGAAGGCCCGAGCTTGAAGGGTTAAAATAAATGTTGAATATTGTTCCTTTTACCGTGCTTGATATATCGATATATTATTATTATATTGATGTATTGCAATATATATTGATATATTGATACATATTGATGTATTGATATATATTTATATATATTGATATATTGATGTTTATTAATAGATATTGATATATAAACTAGATATATTGATTCATAAGGGTCTAATATGCATTCGAGTGTCAGTACTTGCCATAAGTTCTGCACCTGTGTAGCAGAGCTCAAAAATATTAAATATTTATTTTTTTATATTTTGTAATGTATTTACTGGCATCACCTTGGTCCATGACTTATGGTAGTATGCCTACTAGAAAGTTTTTCAATATTTTAACTCTTTTCTTTGTAATTTTCCAGTCTCCTTCCACCAATCACTGAAGAGCATTTCAAAATCTGCGACGGTTTAGCCCTTTGGTAGAACCCTTGAAAGCAGTCTCGACTCCAGCGTGGGTTGTGAGCCATTAAACCGAACCAAATTCCAAGAATGTCTAAGTTAGTTGAGGTTTTTGGAGCAGAGTACAGGGAATTCGACCGGCGATTGTTCGTCTACGGCCAAAACACTACCGGACTCCTGGAACTTGGTGACTGGGCCTACTGGAATAGTATCAGAAACCTCATGGAAGATTGCGTCGAAAAGGCTAGTTCCATCCGGCCACCGACACTCTAGTACTCGTACGTTCGACCCACCTTCGCAGTGGCTAGCTGATAACCAGGACTCCAACTCCAATCCCACGAACGGGACTTTTCCTCCATTCTCTGCTCGGGACAAAAGAAACTTTTCAATATTAGAAATTGAAAGTGTCCATTCCTTTCGCAAACATTACTCTGATTTAAAATGAGCTTGATGATCTCTTAAAATGGCTATCCACAATTAAAGCTTCGATGATTAACACTGAAAAAATCATGTTTCTATGTACAGTGAAGGAGAGAAATGTATTTTGCAATCTGAGATACTGTCTTTAGATTAGGCAATTTCAATTCTTCTGCTTCTTCGTGAGAATATAACTAATCACTCTGATCAGGGTATTTGATAACAATTCTCTAGGAATGTTACTAAATACTCCGATTGCGCAGTCGCGCAATTTTACATAAAAATTTCATAAAAAATTGAAGGACAAGACCATAAGCATGCATGAACAAAGGATATTGAATGTATATTTACCCCGAGTTAGCCTCATAGCTTCATCCATCGCCTGCTGGGTTTTGATGATGAGGGGCACTCCATTCTGAGCAGCACACAGCGCCCTCTGGTTTGCCAAAGAGCCGTTCTCAGTCGGACCAGTCAGGAACACCTCCAAGGGCGTCTCCAAAAAACCTAGTCATCATTTTGGAAAATTCTTAACTAACCCATTTTTATTGATGTATTTTACATTTTTAGAACGAATTTTATTAACAATCCCCCAGTGATGAATTGAAAACCTTTTTGGTACTACGCATTTGCACTCTAGTTTGAACAATGTACCGTGAACAGCTGACTTGCATCCCCAATTCTTCCGCTTGATCTCAGGGACAAACCACTTTCCATCAATAACTGTCATAATAAACTAAACAAGTCAAAGGAATTTCTATGGGAAAAAATACACCTCTTCTTGTTCGAGAAGCCAACGAAACGGCTTTATTTGAAAAAAACTGGATAAGGTTAAAGTTGTGACATTTCGTTAGGCCAATAGTGGGACCAGAATTGGAGCTAGCGGTGTAGCCAGATGCGAACTAAGTATTGCTATTGGTTCGTTGCCATGACGCCAGCATTGCAACACGGCCCATAAAAAAACACTGGTTTGACGCGACCCAGTTTCTTCTAGTGATCACTGCCCTCCCAGTCTGTGAACTCATTCAAATTATAATAGCAAGTCAAATCTTTCAATTACGTTGCAAATTACATGGTTGCAACTACGCACATTTTGTTTGAGAAAGATTAGCACACATTTTCATGATACGAAAATAATTTTTACTTCTGGTGTTTTATTTACATTTAAATTTATTTATTTGTCTGGTGTCCGCTTCTTAGAAACAGTTTCTTTGATTTGAAGGATGCTCATTGACCGTATCTGTGATTCAAGTTTTACTAGAGCACAAGTACCAGAACATTTTGATCACAGCTACTATCAGGATGGTAATATTTGTTTAGCTTCCACATCTGGAGAATTTACATAAAGAAAATATTGAATCTGGTCATTTCTGACGGGGCCGTGTACACTAGTCGACAATAATCTCTGCTCCAAAAATGCTTCACGCAGACAATCGCAGCGTCTGATTTCCACTCACGGAACTTGAAGAAGGCGACGCTGTCGGGCAGAGGCCGCGTGGTGACGGTGTCTGGGCCGCCGTCGGTCATGGAGCAAATATCGGCCACGGCGTCGTAGGAGGCCGCCGTGCAGCCGGAGTCCGACCAGCACTTCGTTTTGCACTCGCCTGGGTTAGATAAAGTTGTAAACTTCATGTATTCGTTCTCTTGCATGCAATAGGAATCATTCAGCAAATTATTATTATATTCATTTCTTCAATGTAAATAACGGAAGTTCAACCGGCATTTCGTCTTGCAGTCACCTAGCCAAGAAATAAATTAGATCACAACCTCTCGTAACTGATGAAAATGGGTCAGTAAAATTACAGTCAGATTTTGATTACAGACAGATTTTGAAATATTTTTTCTGCATGTTGATGTAACCCACATCGAACAGAGTTAGTGATTGGTACAAATAACTATAATTTCGAATCATACTATGAAAATAAAATTTTGCGGTTATTAAACAACTGTATTAACAGTTACGTCGATAAACTCACACTCATCCTCGACGTCTGTCACCAGGCTGATGGGGCTGTGGATCGCCACGTTTGCAATCACCGTGCGGTACTCAGCTGCTGATGGAGCTGTGGTGAACAGCTGCAGCAGCAGCAGCAGTTTAGGTAGGAGGCTGCAGTTTAATACGTCCATGAATGTTCGTATACGATGTTTATATTTTTCGCTTTTCCTGTACGAAATAGGATTTCAAGTAAAGTAACGTTAGTTTTTTCCGTTTCAGTAGTGAAATTCATTAAGCAAAAAATCTGTGGTTAACCTGTTCAGCAGCTGCGAATATTCTGTGTTGCATTGAATGGAAGAGACATGAATTGTGCTTCGGGTGAAATTTTCCAATTCGCAATGCAAATTTCCCGTCTGATATCTACCTTAAAACTGATTTTAAGGACTTATAAATTTTATTTCTATCAGGTTGTGTTCTAGCATGTTAGTGCTGGTTGGCAATTTTTTTTTATGAGTAATTTTCATAAATCTCTGACGTGAAACATTGTTGGAAATTCTTCTGACATGCTCACGACGTTACATTTTTGGAGCGAGCCGTGCGTCGCTTTCGCGCTTTCAATCGTTCGCCGGAAACCCGGAATTGTTCGTCGCGGACCTGGAATTGTTCGCCGCGGACCTGGAACTGTTCGCCGCGGACCTGGAATTGTTCGCCGCGGACCTAGAATTGTTCGCCGCCGACCTGGAATTGTTCGCCGCAGACCTGGAATTATTCGCCGCGGACCTGGAATTGTTCGCTGCGGACCTGGAATTGTTCGCCGCGGACCTGGAATTATTCGCCGCGGACCTAGAATTGTTCTCCGCGGACCTGGAATTATTCGCCGCGGACCTAGAATTGTTCGCCGCGGAGGTATGGTGGAGCGTGAACTTTTGATTAGCCAGGAGAGCAGATACGGAAATTGACATTTTACTTGATAGTGTCTGAGCGGCATCTGGCGGATACCAATTATTGTAATTTTTAGCCACGAGGTCACGCATTTTTTTCTGCTTACTGCTGCTGCAAAATTTCTTGTCAAAATTTCATCAATTAATACTAAATAAAAGAATTTCCACTTGTGTGGTTTAGTTGTAAACTAATGCCATCATTTTTAACCTGTATTAGAGAAATTAAGGTATAAAATAACATATAGTTTTAATATTTTACGTGTATCCCACGGAAGTAACATTACTGAAATCATGATACATTGTGCTCGACAATGTATGATAAAATAATAGTCATGAAATTTTGCTGATGTTCTCGTGAAAATATTTTAATTGGTGCTTGATGCCAAAATTCACGAAAAGTTTAACAAAAATTATCCCATTGCTCGTATAAATGAACCGAAGTGCTCTTTGTACTGGTTGACCGCAGCAAAGTTCGAAAATATCCAGCTATTTTACGGTATTTTTTATGTATAATATATTTGAAACCAGTTAACAGACAAAAAAAATATATATTTGCAATTCACTTCATTTTTTGTGTAATATATTTGAAATCAGTTAACAGACAAAAAAAATATATATTTGCAATTCACTTCATTTTTTGTGTAATATATTTGAAACCAGTTAACAGACAAAAAAAATATATATTTGCAATTCACTTCATTTTTTGTGTAATATATTTGAAACCAGTTAACAGACAAAAAAATATATGTTTGCAATTCACTTCATTTTTTGTGTAATATATTTGAAACCAGTTAACAGACAAAAAAAATATATATTTGCAATTCACTTCATTTTTTGTGTAATATATTTGAAATCAGTTAACAGACAAAAAAAAATATATGTTTGCAATTCACTTCATTTTTTGTGTAATATATTTGAAACCAGTTAACAGACAAAAAAAATATATATTTGCAATTCACTTCATTTTTTGTGTAATATATTTGAAATCAGTTAACAGACAAAAAAAAATATATGTTTGCAATTCACTTCATTTTTTGTGTAATATATTTGAAATCAGTTAACAGACAAAAAAATATATGTTTGCAATTCACTTCATTTTTTGTGTAATATATTTGAAATCAGTTAACAGACAAAAAAAATATATGTTTGCAATTCACTTCATTTTTTGTGTAATATATTTGAAACCAGTTAACAGACAAAAAAAATATATGTTTGCAATTCACTTCATTTTTTGTGTAATATATTTGAAACCAGTTAACAGACAAAAAAAAATATATGTTTGCAATTCACTTCATTTTTTGTGTAATATATTTGAAATCAGTTAACAGACAAAAAAATATATGTTTGCAATTCACTTCATTTTTTGTGTAATATATTTGAAACCAGTTAACAGACAAAAAAAATATATATTTGCAATTCACTTCATTTTTTGTGTAATATATTTGAAATCAGTTAACAGACAAAAAAAAATATATGTTTGCAATTCACTTCATTTTTTGTGTAATATATTTGAAATCAGTTAACAGACAAAAAAATATATGTTTGCAATTCACTTCATTTTTTGTGTAATATATTTGAAATCAGTTAACAGACAAAAAAAATATATGTTTGCAATTCACTTCATTTTTTGTGTAATATATTTGAAACCAGTTAACAGACAAAAAAAATATATGTTTGCAATTCACTTCATTTTTTGTGTAATATATTTGAAACCAGTTAACAGACAAAAAAAAATATAAGTTTGCAATTCACTTCATTTTTTGTGTAATATATTTGAAATCAGTTAACAGACAAAAAAATATATGTTTGCAATTCACTTCATTTTTTGTGTAATATATTTGAAACCAGTTAACAGACAAAAAAAATATATGTTTGCAATTCACTTCATTTTTTGTGTAATATATTTGAAACCAGTTAACAGACAAAAAAAATATATGTTTGCAATTCACTTCATTTTTTGTGTAATATATTTGAAACCAGTTAACAGACAAAAAAAAATATATGTTTGCAATTCACTTCATTTTTTGTGTAATATATTTGAAATCAGTTAACAGTCAAAAAAATATATGTTTGCAATTCACTTCATTTTTCGTGTAATATATTTGAAATCAAGTAACAGACGATGAAATTAAAGGTTTAAAATTTTTGTTACCGGCACGACCAGCCCTCGCCAGGGACTGCAGCGACCTCACTGACCGAGTCCGCTCTCCGGTGATCCACCGCTACATTTATAGGATTATTGTTCCCACAAACTCAGTAACGTGCGTACAATTTCTTTCTCCGATTATCCAAATTTTTGTCACTCATGTCCAAAGGCCATGAATATTGAAAACGCATAAGAAATGGAGATTTGACTCATACATGATGGTTTGGATGTTTTCATAAAGATGTTCGACCGTCATGAAAATGATTACCCCCGTGGCAGTTAGATATTGAGCAGTCACATTTGATGTGCATGAAATGTTATGATTTTCATAATTCTGCTCCGTCAAAATGTGTTAATGTTGGTGGATAACAAGAATTTTCTTTCTTCACATAACAGTTCTTTTTGCTTTTGGTGACCTCTAAGAAAATAAATAGACTCTTAAAATAACTCAACTATATTTTACATTAACGTAAATATGCACAAATAATCCTTCAGGAGAATGGCTTCACTGCTGTGAAAGGAAGATAAAATATTGGAAATAATGATGGTTCCCATTCTCGAGTGAGTGTGAATTGACAAGTTGAAAGTTTACATTCACGAATGGTTATACCGGTCACCTGAAACCGTTGGGAAAATTAGAAAAAGTATACTTTTTCGCTAAATTTTTCTCTTGAATATGAAACGTGCGAACCACTTAAGACACTCGAAGCTTTAAAAATTTATAAATTGGGCAGTTCGACTGTCCTTGTTTAGGTAAACAGAATGACATTCACGCTCATTTCGACGTCCAAATATCTTCAACAACTTGTCAAACCTCAAAACTAATCGCAATATAACACTGAAAATTCCACGGAAATGGAATATATAAGTTGCCTGTAAAAACTGGTAATATCAGTACCATCAAAAATTCCTTTGGGCGCCAGTTCCTATCCTATGAGAAATTCTAAAATGTGCGAATAGCTTGCACCCCTAAACATCGCAAACATAGCGGACATTTGCCGACAGTCCAATATTCCCGTCGTCAAATCAATGAGATTCGGAATCTAGCCTGGCGACACCGCGTATCTGCACTTTATGCATCTAATTCTCTCAAATTATTTTTTCTTGTGGTGTCTTATTGAAGAAAAAATGAAGAGTTTTCTTATTCGATGAGTGGCTGGGAAGGTGATCTTGAAAGTCAAAAACTGGTCTGCGCAGAATATGTTCGAAGATTTATTGTTCGCAAAGCCAAGAAAAATTTTCCGTCTTATGTTCGACTAACATTTAGAATTTTCTTATCTGTTATTGGAACGTCCATCGTACGGTCACGTTTTTTTTATTTTCCAATATTATGATTATCCTTGCAATTCCAGCATCATTCAACCCGACTGGTTACGACGAAGCTTAAGATGAAAAAAATGTGCTCATGAACATTCCATAGAACAAAATGAAAGCTCCGCTTAGAAAATAAGTTGCAAATTAAATGCAACAACTCCCGTAGAATTGTTTTAACTCAACAAAAAAAATTCACTCATGGAAATATTTGGTTATTTCGACAACCAGTTAGCCTCTTAAAGTCTGGTAATATGTTAAATGAAGTAATTAATTTACGTACCGCAAATTTCTGAATACCCGAAGAAAATAGACAGCTCCCAAGATTTAGCCCAATACCGCTTGGTTCTTTCATAGAAAAACTAATGAAACTTTCAAAATTTGAGTAAAAAGTTCATACAACATTTATTGTCCGGGAGATAACATATCACGTGAAGGGTATTTGTGCATTTCAAAGCTGCTAAAACTGTATATCTACACCAATTAATTTTTTCCCCCGTACTGGAAAGGGCGGTTGTCCTCTTGAGTGATCGTACTTCATTAATTGTCCTCCAAATAATTTCTCCCTAACACTTTTACAACAGACTTGAGGAACGAAGTTGGTGCAGTATTTTAATTAAAGGCATTATTTTTTATCTGCTTCCCAAAATTGTTTTCAATCAATTTATGACTCACGTATCGATCGTGTATTGCTTAATGTATCGTGAAGCGCTCTGTTATCATGTGTTGAAATTCAAACAATGCAGCTCAAAGCCAATTATAAACTACTTTTCAACGCTAGTAATAGCTATGAAGGTTGGTATACGCAATGACGTACCATCTAAGGTATAAAAAAACCCATTCCTTTAAAACTATTTTTCGTCGAGTTGAAATAATCATAAAACCTTCAACTCCCTTGGGCTTCGTGATCAAAGGATCGGGTTCGGTCTACTGTACTCGACTGAAGACCAGCGTCATTGCATCTCTTCCGTGTAATATTTGTTGCAACAAAAACATTTAAAAATCTAATACCACTAATGTGGTTGTGTACAAATGTTTGCCTTTTTGTGAGTCCTAATATTAAATAAAAGTGCAGAGGTCCAAACATTAAAAGTGATCTCATCGTTTGTTTTTCAAAAGTCAATGACAAAAAAGTTGAATAGTCCTTTTCCGGTTACTTACTTTCGTTTAAAAAATATTTAATCATTTCAAAAACTTGATTCATTGCACTTTTATTTATTAATAAGAGTTTCAGTTCCTCCATAGGCTGCATGGAGTCAATTCGCTAACTGACGCCAACACTGAAACTGACGACATAAATTTTTTTTTTCGAAATTATGTTCTTCTAATTAAATTGGTCTGCGAATTCCATGGATTAATGGTGGCAAGTAAATGACAAGAGTTCACCATGTCGAACATACTTCAAGAAATATAAATAGTTGAAAACCTATAGGTCAATCCCATAATATTTTAAGTTCTTAACATTTTGACTGCGACGTGCGCCACCGGTGGTACACGGAGGTAATTTTCAGAATGCTGCTGACCAACCTGTAGTCGCAAATTCAATTTTCATAAATATTTAATCAAAGCTAAATGAAGGCACGATTGAGCTCATGTTTGGTATTTTCAAAATAGTTTACTACAATTGACTTATAATTTGAGTTTGGTATATTTAATATTTAGTTGCCGCAGTCAAAGTGTTAATACCAATTCCCTGCTTCAGAAAATGAGTTTCCTCGTCAAAAGACATGGACATAATTATAACACCCGTCATATAACACCCGTCTACAGAACGAAGGAGTTAATTTGTGCTTGTTTCACACGACTTATTTATCAAAGCAGGAGAGTGATAGTGTATCGCACTGTATGTTTCCAAGTATATGCATCAACATTGAGAGTTATTTAAGCATATGAAAATTCAAAAGAGCCTGTTCTGTCATTCAGTGGACACTCATAATTACTATATTGTGAATTAAACACAATTGTGAATTATGCAAAACAAGCTTCCAGATTATATATGTTCGTTAAATCATGCTAAAAACAGTCCACTCCATTTCTGCAAGCAAAAAAAATGGTTCGCCGATCAGTTCAATGCAGGCAATTGCAAGCAGAGGTTGTCGTGTCAGAGCTCTGTGTTGAAATGTAGCTTCAACAATCTTGATAGCTGAAATGTTCAACAGATAATTCCATACTTTACAGCGTCCTTTGAATAGAACTATAAAAACGCTTTATTTATGCTTTTAAGGTCAATACCTATTTCTAGTAGGATTTACGTTACATAAACCTGTCATTTCTATAATTCTATTTAAAATTTTTCATTAGATGGGATAAAGTAATGGGAAAAATTTATTCATCGGATAGAATTACAACGCTTAATGTATTAATGCAATTTAGATTAGATTAGTCGTTAGTTTTAGCTTCCTACCCGAAGTAACAAATGCAATCCAATGAGAGGAAGGAGGAAGGCACCATTTAGTATGGAGTTGAGGAAACGCGGAATCTACGCAGAAAGGGCATAGAAACAATAAGTTGGGAAAGAAGATTATGAAACAAGATCAAAATTGAAGAAGGAAGTAGTAGGTGCTAAAAAACAGGACAGCAGTGAACCGAAAAAAATTGGTCCTTAACATAAAAGCATTTTATTTCAACGAAAAGAAGGCCTACTTAACTCTCAGCTCGAGGACTTACATAGGTATTAATGCAATGTTGGATGTCAAACACATATTTACGGTAATTATTAGCTACGAAAAATTTGAACTGAGGTTTTGCGTGAAACTGTCCAAATTTACTTCGAAAACTTAAATCGTTCAAAATTTCAAATTCTAAGGATCATTTCTAGTTTTCGTATACCGTCGATAACGCTATATAGAGTGTTTTTTGAGTGGACAAATTTCAACGATAGGTAAAAATCTCATGAATGACTTTCACGAATGATAAGCTGCCCAAATCTCCTTAGTTTTCGAGTTATAAGGGCTTAAAGAAACTTTAAAATTTAAAGTAGGATACCACGTGCGCGCCAATGTTTTTCTCATTTTCACAATAAAACCTGCAAGCATTTTACGGTTACGAAAAATTGAATTTGGTCAAATTTAGGATATTTCTCCCAGTAACTTGTGATCCTGCAAGATACCGAACGCTAATGGAATTTATAGCTACGTGGTCAGGTACAAAAGCTTATCTCGCATTACCCTGAAGAAATCTGGATACGTTGTCTTCAAGAAAGCGTAGAGAGTACCTCGAGCTCGCGATGCATGATCCAATAAACGGAGGTGACCACCTTGTAGCTGCTGCCAACTTGTTTTCCAACTAAATGAGGGTTTTTACACTAAAATCCCAACGATGAAGTGCAAACAAATTAGGCAGGATCCAATCGGTGAAAATAAAGGGTTCTCTGCCTGAAACTTGCCTCAACTATAACAGAAGTATAACGCCTCCTGCAAAACGTCCAACGTTGTCAAATCTGAATAGAGAAAAGCTTTTGATGTTTCGAGAAACACTGAACCAGCGCTGCGAAAACTTTTTTACTATTTTTTGATCTCAAGTGGAACACTCGTGTATTTTTAAAGTTTCCTTGAATTCCAGTTATACAAAGATACACAAGTGTCAACTAAGAAAACTACACACAAACAGAGCAGTACCCTTGTATGCACTTATGGAGATGCTAGAAGAAAAGAAACAAATTGAGACTTAAAGAAGACGTTCACTGGTGTTTGAATTCCTTCAGCGCAGCGTGCACGGCTGATGCTCGCATGATCATTAGACTCTGCATATTAACTTCAAGTGAAGGCAAGACAAACGAGAGCAGCAGGTTGCGATGAGCACAGAGCGGCCTGCAGCGCTCGCAAAGCCCTCAACGCGCTCTCGCTCCTGTCAAAACAAACAAAAAACATGTCGCTCTTCACTCTAAATTTCGCCACTAAGCTATTATAAGCGCGTCTCAAAATAGACCTGCGGCCGCCGTTGGTGCATTGGCTCCAACGTCAATTTTTAGAAACGTTTCAGAAATTGAGAAAAGTCTACGGAATTTGCTACATGAATTTCAGTATAAACGTCGATTTTTCGTGTAAATTCCACAGATGCTTACTACAGCTAAATTCGTGGAAATATAAACGATCAGTCGAAAATAAATTAAAATAATTGTAATTCTAGTCATAAGTGAACTATTTGTTCATTTTCGTCTGCAAATAGAGGAATAATTTAATTCAATGGAATTACACTGACGCTGAAAGACTCCCTACTTTATCTCGCTGCGAAACAAAGCGTGGGAGCCGACTCCTGCCATCGGTTATTTAGACCATTTGAAGTGATCAAATTAATCAAATTTGAGGGATCAGTTCGTGTTATATCTCGTGCTTCAAAGTTACCGCAGGAAAAATCCCGAGCAGGAGAAATTACCGCAGGATCCGCTAAAAATGTGAACCCTTTAACGTGTCGTTAAAAATTTGAATTCTTTAGCCTGTCCTATAGCACCACGAAAGACGTAGCCGTCTCCGAATAGAAAAATAGTTAGAATCAGTTTAGCGTCATAGACAACAATAGTATTGCGAGAAATTGTAATTTAAAAATAACTCCAACTGCACTTCGAATGTTAAATATTAATATTAAAGAACACTAGAATTATTGGGACTTTAAGAGAAGTTAGGTTCCACATTGAAATTTTAAAAAATTTTCAGGCTAGGAGCCGAGCGTTTATTATGTCATGATCAGATTACAGAGTCACCAGTACTGAATTTCTTGAGCTGAGAGGTATGGAATTTTGGTGTCAAATTACAGATTTTTTATAGCTCACAGAAACGCGAGATTGGTTTTTCTTAAGCACAAATTCATAAATTTTGTCAAATCTGTCAGAAAATAGGAGAACATGAGCGTTAAAATGGCCAATCTACCAAGCTTGCTCATAATTAAGGCGTAAGTATGACGTCACAATAGTCGCACATGGCAATTACGCTGTAAAAGTACATGAAAAATCATTTTTATATATTTCCTTTTTCAAGGGAGATCATTGCTTTTGAGCTAATGTCTCATTTTCAAACACCCTTTTATGCATTACACTAATACAAGAGCACAGATCGAAAATCACGTATTGATTTTCTTCTGTAAAACGGCACAATCTTCACGACGAGGGTGCGTAGCACACACCCGCCAACTCCGCTGCGCTTGGTGCGCTGCAGCTGTTGCTCTGGTCGTCGTAATTGAAGCTATGCACTGCCAAGTGCACTGCTCCCAACGGTGCTAAAAATTAAAAACTTTGTCTCATGCTAGGACCATATTATCATTAGCAACCCTACGAAAAAACGTTGGCTCGAACATCGAATTCAACTCCTGTCGTTTCAGCATGCCACATGAAGTAAAAATGCATTTCTATACACATGACCAAGTCGGACATTCCGATGCTGCGCTGCTGTCGGCCCACTTCTGCAGTAATAATAACAGCGGCGCACGTGATGTGCGAATTCCTCGGGAATTCTTCGGTGAACACTTCGCTTCTGATGCTCCTCTGTTCGCGTCTTGATGCCGACATGCTGTTATGGAGGCACTTGAACTCACACAGCTGTGGGTTATAGAAACTTTTCATGATGTATTAAGGCTACAGAGCTTGTGTGGATAGGGCACTTTGCTGGAGTTAAAGTTCATTATAGATCCCATTAGCTAAGGGCGAATAAATTATAGATTTTGTTAGGTTAAGGTGAGTTAATTATAGATTTCATTAGTTTAGGGTGAATTAATTATAGATATCTTTAGTTTAGGGTAAATTAATTATAGATTTCATAAGCTTGGGGTGAATTAATTAAGATTTCATTAGTTTAGGGTAAATTAATTATAGATTTCATAAGCTTGGGGTGAATTTATTATAGATTTTATTAGTTTAGGGTGAGTTGATCATAGATTTCATGAGTTTAAGTTTGAATGAACTTCTTGAAGAGTACGGGCAATTTTGTAGAAATAAGAAACTAACCACGAGTTGAAGATTCATCACAAAGCCTTCCAGAATAGATTGACTTGTTTTGAAAAACTCACAGACCATCAAAAGCAGATAATTTTTATACGCAGTTCATTAGATAAATTATTTTTAGCCTCCCTAACCATATCAAAGGTGTTCCTAAAAAAGGAAGGAGGAAAACGGCATCTACTGTCGAATTAAGGGAACGTAGAATCTATGCACAAGGTGTTATCCCCACAAGATCTCGGGCTCAAACACTCATTGAGATGGAAGAATATAAAATAAGATAATCTTTTAAGTCGAAAAAAATCAAAACTATAACATTTTATGACGAAAGCCAAAGGTACTGAAAAACAGGACGCCAGTGAACCGAAAAAGATAGTCCGTTAACAGTACAAAATCCAACTCAATTTTTAAACAATGAAAACCTACTTCTTACCCACACGTAGCTGCCGGAGAGGCTATGCGGGATTCAGCGACCAGAATGAGATGAGTGAATGCTGCCTGCATTTCGAGAAACGTGGTTCTTTCGTAAGGAAATGACCAACCATCGAGACAAGGTTGGCGCAAGTTTGAAAAAAGTTTCCGCTCAATTTAAACTGGAAGAGTTCATGAATTTGAAATAAATCAAATACAGATAAAAAGAGATTTTTAGTCTCGCTTTTCACTCATGTGCCGAGTTATGTTGCGACACTAAATCTTTCGAAGCATTTAATTTATTTCGTATTCAAATTTAAAGTATTCGGGCCGAGAAAACGTGACCTCATAGTTTTTATTCATTTTCAACGCACAATTACGAAAATGGAAAATATCTGAGAGTTCACGACTGATACTCAGAAAAGCATCAAATGCTTCACAAAACTCACACAAATGGCCTTGAATGTATATTCAACCATTATGATTATGTGAGACTTTCATTTGTATTTTTAGACTCGCAAGGGCGGCCGCTGAGTCACGCCAGCGACTTCAACTAAGAGATGTCGAAACCTTTCTCCTCATTATCCTCCTCTGAAGATCTTACAGTCAAGCGTCTGCTGCAATTTATTAACCTGCGCTCGATAATAAAACAGATACAATCTAATCTTAGCCTCAGCTACAGCGTGTAAAATGCAGCCGTGCAGCAGCAGCAGCAGCGCTGGCGGTCAGTCGAGACCGCGCGGTCGTGCGGAGTGTGGCTAGGTCGGGCTGGTGTGGGGGCCAAGAGAGAAGGGCAACCGGGGTGTCTGTTTCTCCAGTAACATTAGCGTGCATAAAACGGGTACATTTAATAACCTTACCTTCCCTCAAAACTCGACCGTCCTGTCGTGAGTTTGATGGAAATATCGCCCTATTGTAAATTTATTGACAGTATTGTCCTTTCGTGAATTTGTTGACAGTGCCTGAAACTTTACGATGGGCGATAGTGGCACTGGCCTGGAAAGGTTACTAATAAAGTATGAAAAAAAAGTGTAAAATAAAGTGTGAAATAAAGCGTAAATAAAGTGTGCCGGTCAAGAGTACATAACAAAACACGGCTGGTCGAGGTGACTTGCCACGTCAGGCTAAGACAAGATGAGTAACTTTCTGGAGACGTTCTGGTACCACTGAGATGTCAAAAACATTCATAAAGATTCAGTGCTGAGAGAGCGCTATACTCGAGCAGGACTATATGGCATGATCCGATATTCATTCAAGTTATTATATATCCCTAAATTTGGGTAAAGGTAGCGAGGTACAAAAACTGAACAAATCTTTCTTTAGAAATTTCACTCTGAACTTCACAGCCACGAACTCCATTCAATATAAGGTAACATTGATTTTAAATAATGGATACGAGAAAACTTTTATTTTCGAGTAGTAGAGCGAATTCGACAGCCTTTGAAGAGCGCTACTCAAGCTAGTATAACTTATCCCTACGGTTTCTTGAACAAAAAGCTGAGTTTCTCAGCTTATTTGCGAAAACAAGAACGTTTTTTCATAATCTCAGTTTGTCATAATCATACAACCGAACACTTCGCAAATATTTATTACGAAATAGATTGTGCAGAATTTATTTTATTGGCACGAATTTATTACGATCTTTGAAGCAAGGCAAATAACGGCTAGTTACCCGCTTCCTTTGGCGCTGCAAAGCCATTTGCATCCAATAATTATTTGATCAGAAACCCTCATAAAATTCTCATCAAATTTTTATAAATTCTTACGACAGTTTTTCAAGAAGTTGTCCAAATCTGTAAGATGAATGTCAAGTTCTTTCTAGGGCTAATCAGTCTGAGATTAACTTAAAAATAGCGTTTTCCAATTCCCATGTCATTAGTAAAGGAAAATTATAGAACTTCCTACATTTTTATGATACGAAATTTTTGTCAAAAACGTAAGGACCTTACAGTATTTTTTTACCTTCTCACTCAATGTTTATAAAAGCGCTGAAACTTTTTTGACAATTTCAATACTTGGTTGTACATCCGGAAAAAACACTTATTTGACCAAAAATTCCTATCAAATTCTCAGAAACCTATGAAATTCTTTTAGAAAAGGTCCTAATCCGTAAGTTAATTATCGAGTTTTTCCTAGGGCGAATCAGTCAGAGATTAACTTTAAAACCGAGTTTCCAATTGTCAAGTCATTTCTAGTGAGAAATCATTTAATTTCTATCAATTGTAATATACTAAATTTTATAGCCTGACGATATTTTCTCATCTTTTCACTCAACGTTATCAAAGGCGCTGAAACTTTCGACAACTTCAATATTCGGTTGTATGTCATGAAAACTAATTTCATCCTTCCTCTTCATCCCTCCAAATTATCGAAAAGTTATAAAATCAAGTAAATGGGGGAGGGTCCCCCGGAAACGGTGGGAGGGTGAGGGAAATGGGGGTCATGTTCGGATTTAGGTCATTTTACATAAAATTCAGCAGGAATTGTGGCAGTGCCAAGTTTCATGAAGCCCAGTGTAATTCAGGCTAAAATAGCAGGCAGCAAATCAGCGCGGAAGATAAGTTAGATGTTAGTTGAAGCCTTCCCAACCACAACAAAGGCGTTCCATGGAGAGGAAGTATTTCTTATCTTATCGTCATTTGATATGAAGGTAAGGGAACGCAAAACTTATGCCCAAGGTAATAGAACTAGAGGAGAAAGAAGTCCATGAAACAAGATAGAACTTGAACACGAAAGGAGTAGGTGCTGAAAACCGGGCCAGTAATGAACCGAAAAAAGGTGGTCCTTAACATAACAAAAACATTTCATTTCAGCAACAAGAAAGCCTATCTACCTTTCAGCTCAGGCCCTCACACATTTATCCTCTGGGAGCGCTAATTCCCACTCACACAATAGTGGTGTCCCCTTGAGGGGAAATGAGCGCGGAAATAACCTGGCGGACTCTGTGCGTCAGAGCTCACGAGTATCTGGCTTAATATCATGCAGTGCGGGAAAATCATTTCGTTATTATGCATAAATTATTAAATAACATAAAAACACGTTCAAACATTAAAAAAATGTTTGTTCTCGGAAAAAGTACCCAAATTATTTTCAGCGTAAGAGAGTGGCTGAACCTAAAATAAATGGCGTAAAAAAGTGAAAAATTTAGGAAATATTGATTTAAAGATTACATTTTATAGTACACGATAATAAATACACTTCGGAAAGTTAGTTTTCTTCAATCGAATTATCATAAGAAACTTATAAACGAAGAACGCTGTTATAATTGATATCATATTTATTGGAACTGTACAAGGTTTTGAAATAAAATATATACAAAGAATCTAATCACTCTGTAAAACGTTTCGGAGACCAGCTCCATCCTCAGTAAGTCATTCTGTAAAAAATTGAAAAAAGGAAAAATTCAGTCATATCTAAAGAACACAAGTTTTTCCATTAAAAATCTACACATAAATTTGCAGGGGAAATGAGCTATTTGTACTATTAAGGTCAGGCTTTTCTGTGGCTATGTATAGAGACTCTAAAATACGCAAGTCTAATTCATAAGGAGCAGTACGTAAAATTTGAAAATCATCCTCTGCTATGCGATTGCAGCACTGTTCACTATGAAGGCGAATAGACGAGTGAGGCGGTTGGGTTAACATTCTTCCACTACGGTAGCTGATTCCACGATGCTGGGCAATCCTAATATAAAGTGGCAAAGTCGTCATGCCGACATAGCCAGATGTACATTGTACACAACTAAACTTATAGACAACGGATGCCCGCATTCGCTTCGGAATCACGTCTTTGTAACGGAAAAAAGAGCCAACTTTAAGAGAATTGACGGCAATAATACATAGTTTCACAGCAGGAAAATGGCGTTTAAAAAGGGTTTCTAAATCTCTTGACATCTTATCAGTAAAATCTCCAAAATACGGGAATACACAATATAGACGTTGCATTGGCTCTGGAGGTGTACATGTTATGGTATATTTTTTAGCCAGAAATTTTTTAATTTGAACATGAACTATAGTCCCACAAGTTTCAAACCCGTATTCTATAGAAGATATATTGACGATACTTTTTTATTATTTCAAGATCCTAGCCATGCCACCATGTTCAAAGACTATTTGAATTCTAAACATCCTAACATAAAATTTACTGTTGAAATTGAAAGCAATAATTGTTTATCATTTTTAGATTCCCAAATTACTAGAACAGGCCGCGCTTTTAAATCTTCTGTTTTCAGGAAGGTTACGTTTACTGGATTAGGCTTAAGTTTTTTCAGTTTCTGTACTTATAGGTTCAAGATTAATACTATAAAGACACTATTGAATCGAGCTTTTAATATTTGTTCAAACTATGTGGACTTGCACGGTGAATTTACTTTTCTGAAAAGTTTTTTTAGTCGAAATGGGTTTCCTTCATCTATAGTTCATGTTCAAATTAAAAAATTTCTGGCTAAAAAAATATACCATAACATGTACACCTCCAGAGCCAATGCAACGTCTATATTGTGTATTCCCGTATTTTGGAGATTTTACTGATAAGATGTCAAGAGATTTAGAAACCCTTTTTAAACGCCATTTTCCTGCTGTGAAACTATGTATTATTGCCGTCAATTCTCTTAAAGTTGGCTCTTTTTTCCGTTACAAAGACGTGATTCCGAAGCGAATGCGGGCATCCGTTGTCTATAAGTTTAGTTGTGTACAATGTACATCTGGCTATGTCGGCATGACGACTTTGCCACTTTATATTAGGATTGCCCAGCATCGTGGAATCAGCTACCGTAGTGGAAGAATGTTAACCCAACCGCCTCACTCGTCTATTCGCCTTCATAGTGAACAGTGCTGCAATCGCATAGCAGAGGATGATTTTCAAATTTTACGTACTGCTCCTTATGAATTAGACTTGCGTATTTTAGAGTCTCTATACATAGCCACAGAAAAGCCTGACCTTAATAGTACAAATAGCTCATTTCCCCTGCAAATTTATGTGTAGATTTTTAATGGAAAAACTTGTGTTCTTTAGATATGACTGAATTTTTCCTTTTTTCAATTTTTTACAGAATGACTTACTGAGGATGGAGCTGGTCTCCGAAACGTTTTACAGAGTGATTAGATTCTTTGTATATATTTTATTTCAAAACCTTGTACAGTTCCAATAAATATGATATCAATTATAACAGCGTTCTTCGTTTATAAGTTTCTTATGATAAATACACTTCGAACTAATTCCCAAACACTAAATTAAGCACCGAATTTCACGGTGAAAGGACGATCAATGAATGATTCGCTGTATTCGTCCAACAAATATTTTCCGGCTAAAAAATGTTATGGTGAAAACAGTGAAATTACATTAGACTAATTCTATGCGACGGAAGAGTGAAACTGTGTCTAAATTTACACCTGCATTATACATTTCTGGCAAACCTATCACCCTATCTTGGTAGAGCATTCCAATGACCTGGTGCGTACCACAATTGTTCTTAACATAATATCGCATTATAGATCAAAATATTAAGTAAATTCAGTCGCTATGCTCATTATATTAATTCTAAAACTCCCTAGCCACAACAAAGACAATCACAGACAAGAGAAAAAACATTTTGTATGGAGTTCAGGTATCTATGCACAAGGAGAGTTCCCACACAAGATATCCTGCTCATAGAAACGGATAAATAGGAAGGAAGAGAAAAAAAGACAAAGAAGAGGTAGCGAAGAAGGCATGAAACTTATAAATGCAAAGTGGGAAAAAAGATACAAGTCTCGGAAGACCGTCTATAACTTCGGGGACCACTCAATATCCCCCTGGGGACGCCATGATATGCACAGAAGTGTTCAATGAAGAGCTACAAATGCATCGACTCACCGTCGACCCAAAATAATGGTTCATTTTCTTTTGCTGAAGATGAACTGTTTAGTTCGAAACATTCAATTTTATTCATTTAGACTTCACTATTTGTAATAATAAAATGACCATTCGTACAGCGATTTTCCCCTTACTTTTCACTTTACGAATAAGAAACATCAATGCGGATTCAGTTTTAGAGCACCTATCTCGCATCAAGGTATCATCAAGGACCAACTCTAGTATAATCAACCTATAAAAATAAACACACCTTTCAATGTCATTGGCACTGACGCGTCAAGGGACGCGCCTTTGACAAGAGGGAGAGTCGTCTGCCAAGGGGCTGTCAAGCCTACGCTACTGAGGGCTCGTCAAATTGTGAGTTTGTCGAAGAACTCGCCTATATATCCTCACATCTATGTTTCCTATGTTGCAGGCATGTAACGTCATGAATTTCTATGATTAATCGACCGTAAGAAAAATAGTTTCAACTTTCGTAAGTGGTTAACACTACAACGTTGCATTCACTTTTGTAAATGAGGTTTTAACTTTGCACTTCACAAATTATAAAGTTATTTTCCTTTAACAAACAGCTGCTTCCTTCCACATTCCACAGAGTCCTTTCGTGACAAATACTTCAAGTTGTGATGTTCATGGTATTCTCCCTACGTCAGAACTTGCACGTCTTGCAGAAAACGACACAGTTATGAATCTTGCACGTTATGAATCACTAATCTAAGCTCTAGGCGATTGTGACCCAGGGTCTCTACTCGCTTACGATTGTCGAGTGTCAAATAATTTTCGGTTTTGTTTGTTGTCACAGGAATGAGCTCACACCAGACACAACAGAGATCATGTTCTTAAATTTAAATTCTAGAGAGTTTCACTGCTAATTGAAGTGAATGTATAAAAATTGAAATTCATATCAGAAGTAGCATCTGTCTATATTTGTGCATGCTTGATATAAATTTGACACTACATAACTTCTCGAACAGAGTTGTAATTTGAATGAGTGTCGTGATTTGCCCTTTGACTTTTAAGTTATTCGTTGAAAAATTGGGAAATGAAAAAAAAATCCAACTTGTGGAGTAAATGAAACGCTTTAAACGAAATCGGCGTAAGAGAAGAATGAAGTCGGCATCGGCAAAAGATTAGAACAGATATTAGTTTAAGCCTCCCCAACCGCGACAAAGACGTTCCAAAGAGAGGAAGGAGAAAGAAACCATTATTTTGGAGTTAAGGGAACGCAGAATCCATGCATAAAGTTACCAACAGTAAATTAAGAGAGAATTTTATAAAGCAAACAAAATTTGAAGAAGAAAGTAATAGGTGCTGAAAAAACAGGACAGGAGTGAACCGAAGAAGATGGTCTGTAACAAAACAAAAAGCCTATTCCATTTCAGCAAAAGGAAAGCCTACCTAACAGCTCAGGACCTCACATATTCCTCCTCGGGGCATCGGAAAAAAATTCGAATCATCACATCAATATAGGGGAAAACTAATGGTTCTCTTAATAGAGAAGGAATAAACCAATGCAGTGAATAAATCTGCTCAGAGCGAAAAAAATTTTCCATCTTGTTGACTCGACATGCTAGCAAATATTGCTTCACACCGGGTGTCTGAAAATATAAAGTTAATAATGGTAATAATAAAGTAAACCGGCGGATTCCACAAACACGAGTGGATGACGCATACTTCCCGCACGCATTGCATCATTTCTCAAAATATCTCGGCTGACGCATGCAAGAAATAAACTAGAAGAGCAATGATGGCGCGCGTCGTAGATTGTGGGGACGCAAACATTTACGCCAAATAATTAGCTTGGGTTCCTTATATCAGCGCCACGGCCCGGCACCTCACGCTGCAGTAAATATTGACGTAACTCCACTCATCCTGTATCTTGGCTACAACACAAGGCTCCAAGTTTAAATATAACATGTTGACCGCGATGAGTTAAACAAAAGTTCAATATTCAACTCAAATTTTAAGTCAAAAGAGTTCTTAGCAGTTTTACAGATACAGAACCATTAACTGGATGCATTAAATTCCTTTAATTCTGAATCATCTTTAGATATTTTCAAGCGCTCTTCGATGGGTCGTCTCGCAAGCAGAGTCTTAAACAACAGGACGGCGTTTCAATATTAGGTCATTGATCAAGATGCTTTGGTCAATGAAATCTGGAAAACGAGATATTTTCACGTGATGCACTGAGCGACAGTTTATTCCTGATCCCAAATACATAGCGTTCCGATCTTTGTATTGGAACAGATCTCAGTAACGATCCTATGCTGTTTTGTTTTTGCAACAGAGTTATTTGAAGAAGTTTTTTGATTCTTTTTACGCCTCAACTAGTTGAAAAACTCGCCCTTACACTTATTGGGCAAGGTGTTGTAACAAAGTTAAATTAATATTATCAAAATCTACAATTATTTACTCTCATTTTGGTCATCTTAGTTTAATGCAATAGAGCGTTTCAACGCAATTAGGGTTACAATAGACCGAACTGAACTCAATTAAGATTAAACATCAATATTTCATTAACCAGTTTAAGCACCAATAAAAGCAATTGAAAGAAAGCAAACAAAGGCCCCTTTTAGTATAAACTGAAGAAGACAGGAATCTATGCACATGAAGTATTCCTCTACAAGATACCCTGCGCATGGAAAAAGTTAGGATGGAACAGGAAGGTTTGACAAGAAATAGTGAATAAGGAATGTAAACTGAAAGATGCAAAGTGAACACGACGGACCAAAGTCTCGAAAGCCTATCTTCAGCTGAAGGGACATAACAGTATACCCCCAGAGGAGCGACAGCCCCAATAACTCAGAATAGATAAACCTAACTAACCCAAGCCTATTACTTATCCTATGCCCCATAAAGGGCGACAAAACCAGCTCTAGCAACACTAAGTGCTCAAGTAGAGACCCACATTGCGCAGCTCAAAATAATTTCTACACACAGGTCATAGAAATAAAATGACGAACACTTCATGGACGCTAATCTATAAATTAGAAAGCAGATAAAATGGTACATTTAAACTGGGGCTGAATTACTGCACGGTGGAAATTAATATTGACGAAATAAAACTCCTAACAATTTAAACCTCACCAAAACATGTGCCGGCAAAACATACCTCACAAAATGAACCTCAATAACCACACTGAACACTTTGATTGGTCACTGAGGGAGTTTTCATTATGCTGCTGATCGACCATTAGTCACGAACTCAATTTTCACGAATACTTAATCGAAACTAAATGAAGACACGATCCAGCTAATGTTTGCTCTCTTCCGCATTGCTAATTTCAATTGACTTCAAGCTGAAGATTGAACTTCAATTTTACCTGACGCAGCGAATGTGTTGAAACAAAAGCTGTTTCATAAAGCGTCATATTACAGGTACGACGCAGTAGCCAAAATCGTTCGTTTAAACACAATGACGTGAGCTCTGTGGTCTGGATGCGAAGTTGATGCAGGAGCAGCACCACAGCTGTACTTCTAAAGCCATTTACAATTAAAGAAATGGAGAAGAAGTACTTTAAAAACATTTACTTTGAACGTTTCGAGCCTAGGCTCATTCTCAACAAAAAGTCTGCGAATAAAATAATAGACATGTCAGTATACTGAAGATTATAGAAGCGGAGAATATAAGCACGAAAAAACAAATAAACAAAAAATAATAAAAATAATAATTTGTGATTCACTTTTTTCAGAGGGTATGAAAGTTGCATGTCGTTGAGAGAAGTTTTGAGTTTATGAATGAATAATGACTCTAAAATACGTAAGTCTAAGTTGGCTGTACAAGTATGTAATATTTTAAATTTGCTAATGTCAATAATCTATTAACAAGAGCCATTACTACAATGTTGTCTTATACTAGAATGAGTAGGAGAAGTAATCAAGCGACCTGTACGATGACTTCAACATGCATGTTCAGCAACCCTGACGTAAAGTGATCGGTGGGTGAAACCCACATACTGCGATGCGCAATGCGCACAACTAATATTATAGAGAATTATAAACAATATAAAATTATAAACCATATGAACGACCCATATGAAAAAATACACACTGCACCTATTGGTTTTCGAAAAGTAGTTGCAGTAACCAACTCCGACACGTTTTAAAGTCAAGTGTGTACTAATGAGCCACTGTCCAAAAAATCCCAGTTTGTAAAAACTTTACCAAAAATTCCCTGCAAAATATCAGCGGCGGAGTTGTGAGGAGAAGAGAATTTGTTTGCTTTCTCATGGGGTACTATTGGATATATTCAATTTATTCATCTGCGTATTTTATGAGAATAATATCCATTGTAATTTACGTTTTCGTGACTCTTCAATTTCATTTTTTGCTCCATGTTCATTTTGTCTTCCCCTTAGGAAGACGGAACTTCTTGATTAAACTATATATATTTTATAAAACTTATGCAAATTTGGTATTAGGTGCTTTTCTACTACACTTTACTCTTTTAGTTTTTTGTCTCTTACTATATACCCATCGTCAATTTTAATAAGATGTTTTAACTTCTCTCAGCCATGTTTTATGTAGGTGCTGGTTGCTTTTCTTAGACATGTCTAGTTTCTAGTACTTTAGTGAGTCACTAATTTTTGTGTTCTGCACGATTTATAGTAAAAGTGTTTTCTGCACGAGGATAAGCTATTAGCTTTCGGTAGTATTGGGGATAGCTGATATCGTTGGATGATTGCTTTTTCTAGATAAAATATCAATGTTTCATTTTCGATTTGGGTAAGTAAAATCCCATTTACGGCAAAACTAGTCACGTGAATTAAAACAGTTACTTTGTAATGAGTCCACCTAGAAATTCCATTTTATTTCAATAAACTAATCTGGACTAATTTCCTTGTTATATCATTGAACTCCTCAAACTTAACTATAGCCAAATTTCTTTACGTATCATAGCCAACAACAATACAAAAAACTAAATTCAATAATAAATAATGCAAGTTCTTTGAACACCAAATCGCCTCCACTCAGTCACGACATCACTTGCTGCTGTAATGAGAAGGTTTAACGATACTGGACCAGAATAAAATCACTTCGTGAGAAGAAACATCTATGCTATTTGAACATTGTGACTCAGATTCGCCAAAATAATTTTCTTCGTAAGTGGGCCGGCCACCGAACATTTTAAATAAATTGGCCAGTGTGATACATTTGCGCTAAGTGCTATTTACCAATTTCCCAGGTAATCATTGGGATTTATTCTCCATATAAAACTTTGAGAGTCGGAAATAAATATCAATTATATATTTTAAAATATCTCCAATTGCCTATAATCATGCTGTGTCTTTTATGCTTGTATTTTGTGTTCCTTGCAGTGGTTTTTATTTAACATTTTGAACTTTAGTAAAGTTTTGAACGGGAGAATGTGTGCGTTACGCTCAAGCTCGATGATATTCACGGAGAACAGAAACAACCTGAGGCCGGTGCGAGTGTCCACCAAAACCGACATTCCAGACGTCACAAAACGCAACATGTTGCTACGGGCCAAGAAGCTCTCACTAGACTCGGACTCTCTCATGAAAAGTTTACAAGAGAAATACGAAGAGAAAGAATCCAAGCCGCCCCCTGTGTTAGGGCTTGGCGTCCGCCGCTATAAAGGCTCCAAAAGTTACTTAGGACCAGGAAGGGAGGTTGACGTGGAAGTCGAAGAGAAGCCAAACGTGGAGGTCAAGAGAAAGAAGTCTGTCATCAACAGCCATCCTGACAGCCATTTGATGAAGATCCAAGAAGAAACTGCAGAAGATGGCACATCAGCAGCCATTGAGACTCCGTACGAGCAGGAAGAATCCTTGATGGAAGAGGTCGACCGAAAGTTGAAAGAAGTAGAAGATGAAGCCAAAAGTGTAATGGCTGCTTTAGAGGAGGATGACTTGAGCTTAGACGGTGACATCACTGGAGAAAACGGCAAAGGTGCAGAAGAACATTCGGCGGCCGCGTCAGGGAATATTGCTGCCCTGAAGTGGCTCTTGAAGAACGGGTGTGAGGTTGACAAGATGGACGCAGATGGCAACACCGCTGTGCAGCTGGCTTGTAGCAACGGCCACACTCTTGCTGTGAGGCTGCTGGCCAAACATGGTGGGGGATCAATGTCATCTTCATTCTCGATCTTATGCTCTAGTGAAAATAACACCTACTTCTTGTTACGCGATTGAATTTTGCATTTTGATAGTTCTTATGTGTTTATTTCTATGCATCTTTATGTGCATCGTGTCTCACTTTCTGTATTAGATTGAGAACTATCAAAGGTTAAGGTTAGGGTAACATCGGCATCTTTGGGATGCTTTATTTCCAATCAAGCCTGATACATATGATCTTAGCATTGGTTTTTCAAATGTCTTATAACTAACCCTATATATAGGACACCATGACGGTTCCCCCGTAAAGCCGGTACCCATTTCCGACACCTGGGTTGAGTGGGGTATTGTGCTTGAGCTTTCCCTTATACCCAACGGGGAAAATCTCCGCGCCAGCGCTGGGAACGAACCCGCGACTTCCAGCATACAAGTCTGATCCCTTAACCGCTGTGCCACGGAGAGCACTGACTTGACTTTATAACTCAAAGCATCTCGGCTGAAGGCTTTGCAGTAATGTTTGTAGTTTTCCATTTTCAGTAAGGGCTCGACTACTCGTGCCCTCAGTATTCGTGTTGGAGAGCAGCTGGCTGGAGTTTTAGAACCAAATAGTTACTTCCCACACCTTCCCATTCTTTAGTCCGCTCTCATGAAGAGATGTGCGATATCCCTGTTCGATAAGGCGATTTGAAAGTTATATTTTCTGCATCCAATCAAGTAAACCTCCGTATTTTAGAACCTCTTCTAATTTTGAAAGAAATACCAGTTTGAAATGATATGCAATCAGTTTTCCCTTAGAAACTAATGTAATATTGATACAAATCATTTTCTTATCACTGTTTTGTTTCTTTTGTGTGTCTTTGCTTTTTTATCTCATGATTGGTCATCTTGAAATATATTTGACTGTTTTTTTTCTCAATCATCTCCAGGTAGATAATGACCCAAGGAGCTCGAAACGCTCAAAATATTTTATTCATTGAATTTTTTTAATGTAATAATGATCTCATTAGAGACGAGTTTCTGAGCACTTTTATTTATAATTCAGATTTGCAAAAAACAACCCATTTATATCTATCCATATCTTTTTCAGCGATAGGTAGTTAATGGTTAGGATTTTCAAGCTTTTTCAAATATCATGAAATTCATTTTTAACTGGCCGTGTGTCCCAATTAACTTATATCGTATTAAAGATATGACTACCTCAGAACCTTTCGACGGCAAGTTCACAATCCATCACAAATATTGTCAGTGCGATATAAAAGTTTATCCAAAATCATTGTGCGCTGCTCATTGGCCAATTCTCGCTTAAATTAATTTTGAAAAAACCTCCCCTCTAACGTCACTAAATGTGAGGCATAAATCGGTACTCATAACATGACAGACATTAATGTTTACCATTGTAGTCAGTGCCAGGGTAGAGCGACCGACGCGTTGGGTGCCACTGAGACATGACTTACATCTTCCCGTTAAGTTATGAGCAGAAGAGTTGAGCAGACTTACAGGGAAGAGTTATGAGTTAAGCAGACTTACAGGGAGGTGTTGTGAGTTCAGCAGACTTACAGGGAAGTGTTGTGAGTCAAGTAGACTTACAGGGAGGTGTTGTGAGTTAAGCAGACTTACAGGGAAGTGTTGTGAGTTAAGCAGACTTACAGGGAAGTGTTGTGAGTCAAGTAGACTTACAGGGAGGTGTTGTGAGTTAAGCAGACTTACAGGGAAGTGTTGTGAGTTAAGCAGACTTACAGGGAAGTGTTGTGAGTCAAGTAGACTTACAGGGAAGTGTTGTGAGTCAAGTAGACTTACAGGGAGGTGTTGTGAGTTAAGCAGACTTACAGGGAAGTGTTGTGAGTCAAGTAGACTTACAGGGAAGTGTTGTGAGTCAAGTAGACTTACAGGGAGGTGTTGTGAGTTAAGCAGACTTACAGGGAAGTGTTGTGAGTTAAGCAGACTTACAGGGAAGTGTTGTGAGTCAAGTAGACTTACAGGGAAGTGTTGTGAGTCAAGTAGACTTACAGGGAGGTGTTGTGAGTTAAGCAGACTTACAGGGAAGTGTTGTGAGTTAAGCAGACTTACAGGGAAGTGTTGTGAGTTAAGCAGACTTACAGGGAAGTGTTGTGAGTTAAGCAGACTTACAGGGAGGTGTTGTGAGTTAAGCAGACTCACAAGGAAGAGTTATGAGTTAAGCAGACTCACAGGGAGGTGTTGTGACGTGCCCAGGAGCTGGGCTGGGCGTGTTGGATGGCGCTGGACGGTCGCTGTTGCACACAGCAGTGCTGGGCGGCCATCAGGCGATGGTGGCAGCTCTGCTGGACGCCAACGCCCCTCGTGACGTGAGGGACGCCAGGAGGGGCAGGACGGCGCTGCACCTCGCCACCCTCGAGAATGAGCTCGTCATGGTCAAGGTGGGCCACAGCCGCTCTGGTGGCTGCTTCTTCTGTGGAGCTCACTGAGCTATGGTCCAGTTGTTGGTTTGCTCGTTGGCTTGTTTGTTGGCTTGCTCGCTGGCTTGTTGGCTTGCTTGTTGGCTTGTTGGCTTGTTTGTTAGCTGGTTGGCTTGCTTGTTGGCTTGCTTGTTGGCCTGCTTGTTGGCTTGCTTGTTGGCCTGCTTGTTGGCTTGTTGGCTTGCTTGTTGGCTTGCTTGTTGGCTTGTTGGCTTGCTTGTTGGCTTGTTGGCTTGCTTGTTGGCTTGCTTGTTGGCCTGCTTGATGGCTTGCTTGTTGGCCTGCTTGTTGGCTTGCTTGTTGGCCTGCTTGTTGGCTTGCTTGTTGCCTTGCTTGTTGGCCTGCTTGTTGGTTTGCTTGTTGGCTTGCTTGTTGGCTTGCTTGTTGGCTTGCTTGTTGGCTTGCTTGTGGGCTTGCTTGTTGGTTTGTTGGCTTGCTTGTTGGCTTGCTTGTTGGCTTGCTTGTTGGCTTGCTTTTTGGCTTGCTTGTTGCCTTGCTTGTTGCCTTGCTTGTTGGCTTGCTTGTTGGCTTGCTTGTTGGCTTGCTTGTTGGCTTGCTTGTTAGCTTGCTTGTTGGCTTGCTTGTTGGCTTGCTTGTTGCCTTGCTTGTTGGCTTGCTTGTTGGCTTGCTTGTTGGCTTGCTTGTTGCCTTGCTTGTTGGCCTGCTTGTTGCCTTGCTTGTTGGCCTGCTTGTTGGCTTGCTTGTTTTTTGTTGGCTTGCTTGTTGGCTTGCTTGTTGGCTTGCTTGTTAGCTTGCTTGTTGGCTTGCTTGTTGGCTTGCTTGTTTGCTTGCTTGTTGGCTTGCTTGTTGCCTTGCTTGTTGGCCTGCTTGTTGGTTTGCTTGTTGGCTTGCTTGTTGGCTTGCTTGTTGGCTTGCTTGTTGGCTTGCTTGTGGGCTTGCTTGTTGGTTTGTTGGCTTGCTTGTTGGCTTGCTTGTTGGCTTGCTTGTTGGCTTGCTTTTTGGCTTGCTTGTTGCCTTGCTTGTTGCCTTGCTTGTTGGCTTGCTTGTTGGCTTGCTTGTTGGCTTGCTTGTGGGCTTGCTTGTTGGTTTGTTGGCTTGCTTGTTGGCTTGCTTGTTGGCTTGCTTGTTGGCTTGCTTGTTAGCTTGCTTGTTGGCTTGCTTGTTGGCTTGCTTGTTGCCTTGCTTGTTGGCTTGCTTGTTGGCTTGCTTGTTGGCTTGCTTGTTGCCTTGCTTGTTGGCCTGCTTGTTGCCTTGCTTGTTGGCCTGCTTGTTGGCTTGCTTGTTTTTTGTTGGCTTGCTTGTTGGCTTGCTTGTTGGCTTGCTTGTTAGCTTGCTTGTTGGCTTGCTTGTTGGCTTGCTTGTTTGCTTGCTTGTTGGCTTGCTTGTTGCCTTGCTTGTTGGCCTGCTTGTTGGTTTGCTTGTTGGCTTGCTTGTTGGCTTGCTTGTTGGCTTGCTTGTTGGCTTGCTTGTGGGCTTGCTTGTTGGTTTGTTGGCTTGCTTGTTGGCTTGCTTGTTGGCTTGCTTGTTGGCTTGCTTTTTGGCTTGCTTGTTGCCTTGCTTGTTGCCTTGCTTGTTGGCTTGCTTGTTGGCTTGCTTGTTGGCTTGCTTGTTGGCTTGCTTGTTAGCTTGCTTGTTGGCTTGCTTGTTGGCTTGCTTGTTGCCTTGCTTGTTGGCTTGCTTGTTGGCTTGCTTGTTGGCTTGCTTGTTGCCTTGCTTGTTGGCCTGCTTGTTGCCTTGCTTGTTGGCCTGCTTGTTGGCTTGCTTGTTTTTTGTTGGCTTGCTTGTTGGCTTGCTTGTTGGCTTGCTTGTTAGCTTGCTTGTTGCCTTGCTTGTTGGCTTGCTTGTTTGCTTGCTTGTTGGCTTGCTTGTTGCCTTGCTTGTTGGCCTGCTTGTTGCCTTGCTTGTTGGCCTGCTTGTTGGCTTGCTTGTTGGTTTGCTTGTTGGCCTGCTTGTTGGCTTGCTTTTTGCCTTGCTTGTTGCCTTGCTTGTTGGCATTTTTGGTTTGTTTGTTGGCTTGTTGGCTCGTCACCGTCCTAGCTCTGCGTTCATTGTTCAGTCATAAATCCACTGAAGATCTGACAACATTACCATGTCTCATTTCTTCATATTTTTCACATCGAACTGTTTTATTCGAATATTCTAAGCCGTTACGGGTGTAGGCAAGATCGACCCAGTATCAGTCCTAGTCCGGCTACCAAGGTATTTTCCCCTCAATGAAAGCAGCTGATCTGGCGATTATGCATAGAAAATGGAAAGATAGTTCAGAGAAATTACAGGGGATACTCTTCCACTCCTTGAACTCCACGCACCCAATGCTTCCTCTTAGACTAAGAAGCCAATAAATCGCAGAAAAAATGCAATAAAAACAATCTAGCAATTGGCCGAAAAATGATGAAAATAGCGCAAATCTACTACAGAAAAAATGTATAATTTCGTACTGTACACTCACCACAGAGACTCGTCAGTAAAGTATAGTCCTTACTCCCTGTTTGCTGGCAATTACTGTGTTTTCACTCACGTAATGACTCTAATTTTATGCTTCTTTTGTATTGGTTTTCCCTCACAGGAAAAGCTTCAATTATGCAATAAAAATCAATCGAACCTAACTAGAGTCACTAGATTGGTCTATTTCCTGATGAAATTCCTATATTTGGCAAATTTGAACAGCAAAATTTATTTTTGTTGACCATTCACCCTCTGGCAACACGGGAGGTTGCCAGATGCTGGGTGTCAGTTAAAGCCAAATGTTGTTTGATAAAATGCTAAAATTTGAAAATTTGGACCACAAGTAGGTCAATTTGAAAACACTTCTGCCAACCAACGCATCGAGCATTTCTCCTGAATAGAAAATAATAAAAAAAACAATGTTATTATATAGAGCGGTTTTCCTTTAGAAGAAATGAAATTCGAAACATTATTTTTCGTTAGTGAGCATATTTCTTGCAGAAAAGGTGACCTGTGCCCTCTTTTGTGCAGCTGATGCTGCAGGCGCTGGCCGAGGACCCCTGGGGCAGCCAGCCGCTCCTGGCCCTCACTGACAAGGTGACTGCCGTCTCGGCCGCGTGCTGGTCTCTCTCTCTCTCATGGTGCTCATCATAGCCGTGTGGTTTAAGGACCTGCCTCCGTGCGGGCATCGAGGGTTCGAATCCCGGTTCTGGGTGGCGGTTTTCTTCGTTGGGTATAAGGGAAAAATTCAAATCACAATACCCCACTGTACCCAGGTGTCTGAAATGGGTACCGGTCTTGACCGGGGGAAAGGGTCATGGCGTCCTAGTGTTAGTTATAAGGCATTTAAAAATCCAAGGTACAAGGTGATATGTACCAGGCTTGAAATTGGAAATAAAGCATCCGTAGATGCCGATGTTTGTTTGTTTTGTTTGTCATGAATCGCGGTGCTGTGCTTTCATGAATGGCTGTGATAAATCTCAGTGATGTGCTGTGATGAATAGCTATGATAAATCTCGGTGCTGTGCTGTGATGAATGGCTATGATAAATCTCGGTGCTGTGCTGTGATGAATAGCTAAGATAAATCTCGGTGCTGTGCTGTGATGAATTGCTATGATGAATCTCGATGTCTTGCTGTGATGAATGGCTGTGATGAATCTCGGTGTCCGGCTGTGATGAATAGCTATGATGAATCTCGGAATCCTGCTGTGATGAATAGCTATAATGAATCTCGATGTCCTGCTGTGATGAATGGCTGTGATGAATCTCGGTGTCCTGCTGTGACGAATCTCGGTGTCCTGCTGTGATGAATAGCTATGATGAATCTCGGTGTCCTTGTGATAAATAGCTGTGATGAATCTAGATGTCCTGCTGTGATGAATGGCTGTGATGAATCTCGGTGTCCTGCTGTGATGAATGGCTGTGATAAATCTCAGTGCTGTGCTGTGATGAATCTCGGTGCTGTGCTGTGATGAATCTTGGTGCTGTGCGGGCTTGAATATATACCAGTCAAACTTTTCGCCGGAGCATGCTTGTTTTTCGCCGCCTACGCATTTTAATTACTTGGTCGGCGAAAAACATGCATGCTGGCGGCGAAAAATTTAGACTAGGTATGATACAAGGAGTAGGATTTCCACCATTTCACAGCATCGTAACGGCATTGCGTAAGTTCTACGAGGTGGACTTACGCTACCAGCTGCACCGCTATGACGAAACTTGCTTAAAAATCTAGCCCAATGAGTGATGAAGTTGCAGTGCCACAAGTGTAGCAAAATCATAATTCATGTCAAACCATTAAAAATTACAATATTATTTTCACGGCTGTCGCGCTCTTCATGTTAATATACAGCTCTTAGATGCATTATGATAACAATTTTGGCATTTTGCAGTTCAGTTTTTTAATATATTTTATTCTTAAACTGAAAATCACTTAAATTTTGTTATTTACACCAGAATATGGTCATCCCGTTATTTTATTGTCTAAATTACAAATCTATTTTCGTTTGGCTTGATGATGGCATCCAAAATGGAAACCGTGGCAAAAAGTAAAATTTTCTCGACGCCCGTGCCAGGAAACTTACTGTAGGTGCCACCATCCAACTTCCCGAGACGTGCAGTTGCTATTACCGAAGTGATATTAACCCCAAACGTAGAATATATCATCAAAAAGGTTGCTTTGTGATAGTATTTACTCAGCGCAAGACCTTTAAATATGCACACCAGTTACAGTTTGCGGTCACAATCACACGGACATCATCAGTGTGGATGAAACATGAACATTAGTGCACTATTTGGGCACTCCAAGAGCTTTAAAAGCTAGCCCCACAGTTATGAAGGAAGATGCTGTTTGCGCAGGACGGGCGCACGCCTTTGCATCTTGCCGCCGCCAGGGGGCACGTCGACGCCGTTCGTCTCCTGCTGGGAGTCGGCTACAGCGTCACGCTGCGGGACCTGTACGGGCACACCGCCATGCATGCTGCCCTCGGCCTCAGTCATGCCAGTGTGAGGGGGATGGTGATGGTGTGAGGGGAATGATCGTATGAAGAGTACATGTGTGTTTTTGTTTTCATTCGATACATGATAAGAATATGTAATGCATTCCAGTCCCACAAAATCACTGTTTAAATAAAGACGCTGATATGTGCCCCGGCATGATCGCATCTTTATGTACATAGTCTCGGTTGTTTCTTTCCTTCTGCTACACACAGGAGGTTTTTACTTCTTGCGACCATCTTACTCCCAGAGAAAACATTTTTTAAGCCTTCGCTAAACACTTGGTAATTACAGAACAGAGGTCATATGAGTTAGGCAACATTACAACAAGGCGTGCCGGAGTGCGGAGAATAATTAAAGTTCTCGTCTATTACAGGTTGCATTTCGTCCTTCTGGACACGACGAACGCGCTCGCATTTTGTTGCTCGAAATGATAATTATATTTGAAATAAACGTTTATTCAGCTCCGATATTATCTCTGTATCTCAATTATAATAGTAGGTCAAATGAACGAATCAGAGACTGTTTTTACCAATCTGAGGACGATCGAATCCTACTACTTCTAAATTGCCGATAATCAAATCTTATACATAAGTACTAGAATACCAGGAGAATGCGGGCATGAAACACGATGCTGCATTATAACCTGGAGAACATTCCTTGAACTGAAACTTGAAACTTAATGTTCATCGCTAGCCGAACTGGAGACTTGGTGCTTCTGCTCCGCCACTCCCGGCAAATCTGTCCAAAAACAACGTCCACATCGCCTGCTTACCTGGCTTATATTTTGTGCCAAGTTCTTTTGGAAATTAACGGTTTTTAGTTCTTTCTTTTTCTTGATGGCAGCTCAAAGTGTTGATGTGATATTTGCATATTTTGATGGCAGCTCAAAGTGTTGATGTGATGTTTGCATATTTTGATGGCAGCTCAAAGTGTTGATGTGATATTTGCATATTTTGATGGCAGCTCAAAGTGTTGATGTGATGTTTGCATATTTTGATGGCAGCTCAAAGTGTTGATGTGATGTTTGCATATTTTGATGGCAACTCAAAGTGTTGATGTGATGTTTGCATATTTTGATGGCAGCTCAAAGTGTTGATGTGATATTTGCATATTTTGATGGCAGCTCAAAGTGTTGATGTGATGTTTGCATATTTTGATGGCAGCTCAAAGTGTTGATGTGATGTTTGCATATTTTGATGGCAACTCAAAGTGTTGATGCGATGTTTGCATATTTTTATGGCAACTCAAAGTGTTGATGTGATGTTTGCATATTTTGATGGCAGTCCAAAGTGTTGATATGATGTTTGTATGCATTGACGGTAGCTCACTGTTGACGTGATGTTTGCATCACAGAAGCGATGCCGCGTGATGCTGCGGCTGCTGTTGGAGGCCGGCGGGGATTTAGCCATACAGGATGAGCACCCAACGGACGGCGAGGACTTCCAGAGCGGCCGCCCCCGCCGGGGGGAGGACCTGGACGACATCACGGTCCCCCTGGCGGTCAGAACGCTGGACATGCCCTCAGGTCAGACGTCACCTCAACATCACTATTATAAAAGGAGCCGCGTCCGTCCGTCCGTCTGTGTGTCGCACCCACCAGCCTGCAGTGTGAGAGAGCGTATCTGTGATACAAGCTTCATCAACTCCGCAATATTCGGTGCCTTAACCCAGCAGGTTGGGAGTCGGAATGTATATCACGTGTATTGGTAGGTTAGATTAGGTTGTATAGAATATCACGTGTATTGGTAGGTTAGATTGGGTTGTGTAGAATATCACGTGTATTGGTAGGTTAGATTAGGTTGTATAGAATATCACGTGTATTGGTAGGTTAGATTAGGTTGTATAGAATATCACGTGTATTGGTAGGTTAGATTAGGTTGTATAGAATATCACGTGTATTGGTAGGTTAGATTAGGTTGTATAGAATATCACGTGTATTGGTAGGTTAGATTAGGTTGTATAGAATATGACGTGTATTGGTAGGTTAGATTAGGTTGTATAGAATATCACGTGTATTGGTAGGTTAGATTAGGTTGTATAGAATATCACGTGTATTGGTAGGTTAGATTAGGTTGTATAGAATTTCACATGTATTGGTAGGTTAGATTAGGTTGTATAGAATATCACGTGTATTGGTAGGTTAGATTAGGTTGTATAGAATATCACGTGTATTTGTAGGTTAGATTAGGTTGTATAGAATATCACGTGTATTGATAGGTTAGATTAGGTTGTATAGAATATCACGTGTATTGGTAGGATAGATTAGGTTGTATAGAATATCACGTGTATTGGTAGGTTTGATTAGGTTGTATAGAATATCACGTGTATTGGTAGGTTAGATTAGCTTGTATAGAATATCATGTGTATTGGTAGGTTAGATTAGGTTGTATAGAATATCACGTGTATTGGTAGGTTAGATTAGCTTGTATAGAATATCACGTGTATTGGTAGGTTAGATTAGGTTGTATAGAATATCAGCGGTTGAGACTTGGCAAAGTATTGGAAAGCCATAGAATAGCATGCGAAATCACGGGAATGCCATGTTGAAGCTCAGTTGGTCCAATACCTAATCCTGTCATTTTTTTGACGGGCCGTGTGCACTCGTTATCTTTGGCGTCCGATGTCTATACAGATGTTCGGTTCACTTAACTCGCAGATTCATTAAAAATTTAAAAGCGAAGAAAATGCTAGTAATATTAGCAACTTTGTACAAAAAGGAGTACGATTTTAGTGCACGAAGTCTTCTGGCAGTGTCGCGCTGCTGCCCTCTCCCCAGTCAATTTTTTTCGCCGGAGCATGCATGTTATTCCCCGCCTAAGTGATTTAACTATTTGCGCGGCAAAAAACATGCATCCAGGCGGCGAAAAATTTTGACTGGGTTACCCCGCCATGATTGTCTCTGAGCTCACACCAGCGGTGTGGACCACGATAGAGGAAACAAGGTAGGGTCATTTCTATGGGAGAAAATACACATCCTCTTGTTCGGCTAGCCAATAGAAAGGCTTTATTTCAAACAAACTTAATGACGTCACCAAAACGCCATGTCGTTAGGCCAATAGTGGAGTTAGACTTGGGGGTAGCAGTGCTACCAGATCCAATATGAGCGCTGCTATTGGTTCGTTGCCGTGACGTCATCAAAGCCACATCGTCAACGAAAAATGAATGGTTTAGACTTACCTTGTTTATCTTGTACTGGTGGTGTAGGAGACAACGCAAAAATGACAAAAATTCAGAAATGTTCAAGTAGCTTTAGGTGTCAAAGCCTTCACAGTTGACAGTGCTCTGCTTCGGTCGCTCTGGTCTGCTCGAAGCCATCAAAGGTTGTCCTCAAAGTCGTTGCCCTCACACTTTTAGCAGCCTAAGGTTACGAAAGCCGTCAAAGATTGGGTCTGTAAAAACACAAGGTCAATGTAGAAGTAGAGAAGAAATTAGATTGTTGTGCAAAAACAATGAAAAAAGACTTGAATTTGTCTGAGTTCACGATCAAGAAGCATCAGTAAATTGCAGACTGTCAGAAACTGGCTGCGTCAAACAAATCTTCCGTACAAGGTCGAGAGAGCAAACTTCCTTCGTGTTTTCTGATGAAAACTCTTCATTTGAGGTGAGGTCAGCCATAACAACAAACAGCTAAATAAATGCCACATGCTGTGAATACAACCATTTTCAAACGTACAAAATTGGTTTTGTGCGGAGTTTGTGCCGCCATATTTGAAACATTGGAGTATCCTTTCCATTTCATTCAGCAAAAAACAAAAATGAGCTTGAATTCGTTCATCGAAGACAATTTTCAGAAGGAGGCGAGAAAGGGTATAGCAAAAATGTCTCTCGTTTTCCAACAAGACAGCGCACCACCTCTCACGTCAGACGCGACCCAACGTTGGTGTCAATAACAATACCCGAGGTTTTGGAGCAAGGGAAAGTTACGATCCTCACCGTCTGATAACAGCCCGGGAAATTTTTATGTCCAGTCTATTCCATAGCCTAAAGCTTGTGTTTCCTCTCACATATGTCAACTGAGACAATGTAACGGTCCCAAAATAAACAAATGGAAGAAAGTTTCACGAGTCGCACTGCGTAATGCAGTGGGAAACTTTGAGGAAGTCTCGAGCTTATGATTCGAGTGAGAGGAAAACACTTCAAGTATTGGCTGGTCATATGTGGAGAAAGATCATAATTTAATATCGTAATGTTTATTGTACTTTAGCAACGAAGTATTTAGACATGCTATTTTTTCTTTAAAGTCCAAAGACTTTGTCCACGAGATGCGTCCTTTGAAGTTTTTTCAACTGCTACTCATCAAGCTATACTTCAAAGGCTAAAAATGATATGATTTATTGATATTCATTTTAGATTTTTCTTTAGTAAAGCATTTTGCGAAATAAGGTGACTACATAGCCGCATGTCATATCCCGTGCGCAGGGCGAGCTCGGTCAGTAACTTAATTATTTTCTTATTGTTTATTTTCTTACTTATTATATTTTTTTATTTTCTTACTTATTATATTTTTTAATTTCCTAATTATTTTTTTCTTGTTCAGGCGATGCGGCCGTGGAGTTGGAGCAGGAGAGCAACGACCTCAGGGCGGAGTTGGAGCGCAGGCGGTGTTCGAGTGGAGTGATAGGCAGGCGGAGATCGTCTGGAGGATGGGTGGAGGAAGGAGTGGATCATGTCGAGAGGATGATCCACATGGCCGCCAGGGTGGGGTGTGGTGGATGTTTGGCTCTCCTGGTGGAATATGGAGCGCCAGTCAACTCCAGGGTGAGTGCAGGTGGAGTATGGAGCTCTGGTCAACTCCAGGGTGAGTGCAGGTGGAGTATGGAACTCTGGTCAACTCCAGGGTGAGTGCAGGTGGAGTATGGAGCTCCAGTCAACTCCAGGGTGAGTGCAGGTGGAGTATGGAGCTCCAGTCAACTCAAGGGTGAGTGCAGATGGAGTAAATAGCGTGGTTTTGTTACCGTGGTTTTCACGGTAATTTCAGCCCACACCGTGGTTGATTTAGGTAATCCTTCGAAATGAAAACATACTCCAAAATCACGCGTATACTGGTATATCTAAGCATATACTGATATTATGCAGTTATTATTCATATATGTGCGTGCACATATGTTGAGGAAGAAAGTGGAGAGATATGTGTATGTATAAGAATGCACATGTGTGATTGCTTGTATTAAATCCTGCAGATTTTCGAGACAAATTTGTTCATCACAGGAGAGTTTACTGAAACCAAACCCCTCCGGGGGGAAGAAGCCAACGCACAATGAGCTATCCTAGAGAATACAACTTCTTGTACTTCTCTCAATCTGTTTTTGAACCATTCACAAAGGCACCATGATACCTGAGTGTGTATATTAATTATGGATCTTAAGGTTGGAATAATTTGAAATCCAATGATGATTTTTATATTAGGTTTGAGGTTTATGGAAATGAACTGTTTTTCTTTTTTCTTGAAGCGACGGGGCATCGCCTTTATTTTGTTCGTCCCCTTAAATTCCACGCTTTCCATTCAAGACTGCAACTTCTGGTCACGCAAATCCACACTCCAACTCCTCCTGTTTCTGAGGAAATCTTCAGAATTAACATTTGTTGAGAAGAGCGGCAGAAATTAGCGATTGCTGCAGATTAAGGCTACAAATAATGATCCGATTCCAGCCCTTAGGGCACTCCACAGCATTCAAACATTCTTGAATATTATGAACCGGACGGTCGTGTTTTGCCCCCCCCAAAAAACTGGACAAAACAACAAAATGTTAAAAAATAATTAACGTAAAGTATTGGATCATATTTAGTCCTGATAAATATAGTATTATCAAATTTTCGTTCGTGCATATTTAATTCTAACATGTAATTTAATAGTGTATTGTCAAATATTCATGTTGAAATTATCATTTTACTGATAAAATATCCATTACGAACGCATCCTTTTCCAAGGAGCCGAAAGTAACCCGTTCAATACCCTGAGTTACCTCACTTGTGATGTTGTACCCTCACAACCCAGTGCAGAAAGTAACCCGTTCAATACCCTGAGTTACATCACTTAGCACACTGCAAAAAGTAACCCGTTCAATACCCGGAGTTACATCACTTAGCACACTGCAAAAAGTAACCCGTTCAATACCCTGAGTTACATCACTTAGCACACTGCAAAAAGTAACCCGTTCAATACCCGGAGTTACATCACTTAGCACCCTGCAAAAAGTAACCCGTTCAATACCCGGAGTTACATCACTTAGCTTAGCACACTGCAAAAAGTAACCCGTTCAATACCCTGAGCTACAGAACATGCGATGAGAACAGAACTGTGGAGATACCGTCCAGAGTAACGTGAAAATTTTGACTATTTGTCGTTGAAGGGAGTTCCTTTTGATACCTATACTACGGCAACACTGGCGCGTATTGGATTTTATGTCCATTTCTCTAACCAATTTAAACAATTTATTTACCACAGGTGATACAGAGTTAGAATGTTTCTTAAATCTAGTACAATGGTCAAATTTGAGTATAGCTACCTGTGGGCCGAATAAGTTCAGCGACTTCTAAGGCATCCATTCAACAACTTTAATATTTAGAGCGTGATCTCTGTGAATGCCAAGCCCAAAAATCTCATCAAGCACTGAATTTTATAATATTATTTAAACATCTCTAGTAATCGATCTTTTTTATAATTGCGCCTGCAAGTACGATATTTTCACCGACGGGGAAAGAAAGTGAAACTTCATTGAGTTGGAAGGCCACCAACCTCTCCTACCCGCCATCTCTCCGTTTTCTACAGTCACCCTAAAAGCTGTCTATTGAATCAGGAATTGTCTCTTCCATAGAGTAATGCTTGGTGCCAGGCTTCCTCGGATGATAAGACGAGGCTCAAATGATTGCGTCGCCGAATAATTAATGAAGAATATGTCGGGTACGAGTTCAGTTCAAATAATAAACACATAAATTGGCTATAATGAAGAATATGTCGGGTACGAGCTCATATCAAATAATAAATAAATTAGCTATAATGAAGACTATGTCGGGTACGACCTCAGTTCAAATAACATGGACGATAAATTGTCTGTAACACTCACACGTAAAGGAAACAAGGTAGGGTCATTTCTATGGGAGAAAATACTCCTCCTCTTGTTCGGCTAGCCAATGAAAGATTTCATTTCAAACAAACTTCATGACGTCACCAAAACGCCGTGTTGTTAGACCAATAGTGGAGCCAGATTTGGGGGTAGCAGTGCTACCAGAAGCAAAAGGAGCGCTGCTATTGGTTCGTTGCCGTGACGTCAGAAAAACCACGCCGTAAACGAAAAAAATACTGGTTTGAACCTACCTTGCTTCCTCTACCGTGGTAACACTGATACCGCCGAGCAGGACCGCCGCGGCAGGACCCCGCTGCACCTGGCGGCGGAGGCGGGGCGTGCTGACGCGGTGCGGGCGCTGGTGCGGCTGGGGGCGCGTCTCGACCTCGCGGACAACAGGGGCCTCACCCCCCTCCACGCTGCCATCAGGTGACCCCACATCTTCCCCCACTGCTTCAAAAGACAGCCATGAGAGCTTTAACTCTTAGCTGTCCATATGGACTTCAAAATGACAGCCATATGAGCGTTAACTCTTATCAGGTGATCCCACATCTTCCCCCGCTGCTTCAAATGACAGCCATGAGAACGTTAACTCTTAGCTGTCCATACGGACTTCAAAATGACAGCCATATGTGCGTTACTCTCCGCAGTCCATATGAAATTATGCACTTCAAATGGCAGCCATACGAACGTTAACTCTTAGCAGGTGACCCCACATCTTCCCCCGCGGCTTCAAATGACAGCCATGAGAGCTTTAACACTTAGCTGTCCATATGGACGTCAAATGACAACAATGAAAGCGTTAAGTGGTAGCAATCCATATGGACTTGGAAGACAATTACTTCAAACAGCTCATGAACATTTAATTTATTGGAAAATTTGTGCAGTAACGTGTTGTTTGGAGGTCCCTGTAAATAATTCATTCTGTTAAGAGTTAAGTAAATCAAAAGAACTTTCTAATATCTCCAGTAAAACAAATTCAAATTTGATAAAAATGTGTCAAAAATTATTGAAGCTTGCAAGTTGAAAAACAACGCGATTGTTTACTAATATTAATGTCTTCTCAATCTGACTGAACGAAAAATTTTCTAAATCCTTTTTAGATTATATTTTTCGTTGAATTCCTTAAATAAAACCTGTCCTTCCGATGGTTGATAGTACTTTATTAACTCTGGTGGTAGTCGATGGTTCTTAGCACTGGTGGTGATCAGTACCACGCAGCACGTGCACCATTGCACCCTGCACGTGCATCACTGCACCCTGCACGTGCACCACTGCACCCTGCATGTGCACCATTGCACCCTGTAGCTCCACCATTGCACCCTGCACGTGCACCATTGCACCCTGTAGCTCCACCATTGCACCCTGCACGTGCACCACTGCACCCTGCACATGCACCATTGCACCCTGTAGCTCCACCATTGCACCCTGCACGTGCACCACTGCACCCTGCACGTGCACCATTGCACCCTGCACGTGCACCATTGCGCGGTAGAAACTCTGGCTCACGCCCGCGTAACGTAGTCAATTCTACGCAGCGCCGACAGCGGGGCGGCGGTGGAGGCGTTGCTGCAGCTCGGCGCCGACGCCTCCACACCGGACGGCGCGGGCAGGAGTTACGCAGAGCACGCGCTGCACGCTCGCAAACTCGCAGCCTTCGCCAGCCTCATCAAGTGAGTCTTTCAAATTATCTTCTAAATGTCCGGCAACCCAAACTTTATGAGTAATAGTAGTTCCGTTCAGAATGTCTTACAATCCAAACTTCATGACCTATAGTAACTCTGTTCAAAATGTCCAGCAATCAGAACTTCATGACCTATAGTAACTCAGTTCAAAATGTCCAGCAATCCAAACTTCATGACCTATAGTAACTCTGTTCAAAATGTCCAGCAATCCAAACTTCATGCCCGATAGTACCTCTGTTCAAAATGTCCAGCAATCCAAACTTCATGCCCGATAGTACCTCTGTTCAAAATGTCCAGCAATCCAAACTTCATGCCCGATAGTACCTCTGTTCAAAATGTCCAGCAATCCAAACTTCATGACCTATAGTAACTCTGTTCAAAATGTCCAGCAATCCAAACTTCATGAGCTATAGTAACTCTGTTCAAAATGTCCAGTAATCCAAACTTCATGAGCTATAGTAACTCTGTTCAAAATGTCCGGCAATCCAAACTTCATGAGCTATAGTAACTCCGTTCAAAATGTCCAGTAATCCAAACTTTATGAGCTATAGTAACTTTGTTCAAAATGTCCAGCAATCCAAACTTCATGAGCTATAGTAACGCTGCTCAAAATGCCCGGCAATCCAAACTTCATGAGCTATAGTAACTCTGTTCAAAATGTCCGGCAATCCAAACTTCATGAGCTATAGTAACTCTGTTCAAAATGTCCGGCAATCCAAACTTCATGAACTATAATAACTCCGTTTAAAATGTCCGGCAATCCAAACTTCATGAACTATAATAACTCCGTTTAAAATGTCCGGCAATCCAAACTTCATGAACTATAATACTTATCGCCCTAGTAAGCCCTGTTGCCACTGTTTGAAACACGAGTTCTTTTAAGTATTTTGAGAATTTAATCTTAAGCAAGGGTAAACGATTAATCTTTGTGAATCTTTTGACAACATTAGTGGACTCTATGTTAAGTAAACGATTGGTTCCGTGAACCTGAAGTTACTGGTGAAGGATTACAGTTTTAATGTCAAATTCTGCATTAATAATTTGGATTATACGGTGCAAGTCTTCGTTCTGGAGTCTTCTGCTTCTCACTAAATGAAGTCTGTAGGCCACAAGACTTCTGAAACTCAAGTTCTTTGATTTTCTGAGGTCTTTTGACTTGTAGAATTCTTTTTTTAGTCCCAGAAGTTTTTTAGCTTCCGGAATATGTTTTGCTCGCTGAGAAAGTTTGGTTTCTTAAAGTCTTTTGGCTTCCAAAAGTCTTTAAGCTGTGAGAAATCATATAGCTCGCAAAAATCTTCTTGCATCTAGAGATCTTTTAGCCTCAGAATTTTTGAGCTTCCTGAAGTCTTTTGGCTCCGAGAATCCTTTCCACTTCCATGAGCCAATTGGCTTCCTGCCATTTCTTGATAGCCGGGAGTCTTTCGAACGACAAATATCACTTGACGAGCAGATGCATAAAAAACACCGGAACTTAACATTGATGACCGACTGAGACCAATCTTCAACTTTCACACTTAGACTGCGACCGGGTCACATTTGGTTTTTTACTCTTTTCAATATGCTCCTGACCAGACAGTAGTCAATCAATTTTCAGAAATACTTAATCGAAACGAAATAAAAACATGATCCAGTTAATATTTGCTATTTCCAACATTACTTATTACAATATACTTTAAATTTGAATTGAATATCAAGCTTCATTTTTACCTGCCGCAGTCAAAGTGTTAAATTATAGGCTAAAGAGGCGTTAAGTAGCTCTTCTGAGTGTGTGTGTGCGGGGGGGGGGGGGGGGAGGTTTGTGGGGAAACTCAAAGAGAATTTAAAATTTATATATCTTCACTTCGGCAGGTGTGGCGTGAGTCACGTGGCTGAGGAGGGAAGCACCATCTTGCACTCATGTGCAGCACACGGCTGCATCACGTCCACCCAGCTGCTGCTTGACATGGGTGAGACATGTCCAGTTTTATAAGGATGTAGAGGAAAGAAATATCCTTATCTAAGCGAACATTTAGGCCATAAGACCGGGAAGGTCAACATTCTCAGAAGCTGTAGCTAGCGATGAATTTATTCGCATACCTCTAATATTTAATCCTTGCATCAAATTTCAGAATTTAATGCTTGGATGCTTCCAAGCTTGTGAAATGAGCTTGCAAACAATGAAAACTAATTTTCAGGACAGAATATTAAATTTTGTAAACGCACAGATGACTTACTGGAAAAACTATCAGATAATATATATACACATTAAAATAATTCAGTTTTGAAACTATCAAATCATGTAGTGGTGAGAAATTTAAAATTTCATTTCGTGTGTAATTTTTAAGATATTTAGTTGGCAAAATATACAACAAGCTTTCAGTCGCGTCCTCCTAACTGCAGTAAGCGCCATCATTGTCATTCTCTCTTTGACGGTATGATGGACGGGACAGAAGTGTGCGCTGATGTTAGGCAAATTTTGTAAAATTAAGCATCGAATCACGAGTTAACTAATTGATTGATCAGTCAAGTGTGTAACCAGGTTAAATGAATCAGGTTAAACATAATTCCAACGACAGATAATCAACGTTAGATGGCGTTGATGGTAGGATGCCCTAGAAGTCACTGAACTTATTCGGGCCCAAAGGTAGCTATACTCAAATTTGAGTAATGTACTGGACTTAAGAAACAATCTACTCCTGTGTCGCTTGTGGTAAACAAATTGTTTAAAACATTTTTTAGTCCCTCAACTTTAGGTTTAGTCTACGGAACTAGCACAGAATGTTTAACTATCCCAAGCTCTACCGTGCAAATTGTCATTTTAAAGTTAAAGTAGTTCTCGCACAGGCAATGTGCGAGAAAGTTGCCAAAATTGTCGTGTAAAATAATTCAAACTTTTGAGAGGTTAAGATGACCTCAAGAGTTGTGTTCTATACGCCGCCGAGTGTCAGCGCGATGACTCGCAAAATTCACCGTTGTCTGCATAAATGAGAATGGCGTACATAGACGTAGAGCAAGGCAAACATCTCTTTGAAAGCCAGCTCGTTTTATAGTACGCAAAATTTTATCGCAATTTATTTGGCAAACACAAGCCTGTGGAAAAGTGTCCGGTGAAGAAATAAGACAGAAATTGAGTTCTTACGAACACACAACGCAGCCAAGATTTAGCGTAAGAACTCAGGATCTTTTCTTCCTGAAGAGACTGCGCCAGCTGATGAAAAGGTGATTTTGCCTTGTTTTGAGGTCATTTCAGCTTGTGCGGGGCTCACTATTTTATTACACACGAGAAGGTAATGAGATATTACAACCATAACTACATCAAGATGTTGAACAAAATCTCAACTTATCGACATAAAATAATTGAGAAAGGCGACAGTTTCAATTCTAGCCGTTCTATTAAAGCTGTGCAACTGCACCAAATGTCACTCCGTAGCTCAACGAAAGCCAAGGACTGTTGGTCTGAGACAGGAAGACGAAGCAAGCGAATAATTGGCTCCCAAACTCGCAGGCTGGGACCCGAACTGCACAGACAAGGGCGGTCTCACGCCCCTGCACGCTACCATCGGCCAGGGGCACGAGGACATCGCCACCCTCCTCATCACCGAGGGCGCCGACATCCGGAAGGGGGACAACAAGGGCGCCACGCCCCTGCACTACGCCGTCAGGTGACTAACCTCATTCCAGCTGGTGGTTTGAATCTAACGTCTGGTGAATCTCAGAGACTCTCACCAACGTCCCAACTGGTCATGTCATCAACCCACCAACGTCCCAACTGGTCATGTCATCAACCCACCAACGTCCCAACTGGTCATGTCATCAACCCACCAACGTCCCTACTGGTCGTATCATCAACCCACCATGTCCCTACTGGTCATGTCATCAACCCACCAACGTCCCTACTGGTCATATCATCAACCCACCAACGTCCCTACTGTTCATATCATCAACCCACCAACGTCCCAACTGGTCATGTCATCAACCCACCAACGTCCCTACTGGTCATATCATCAACCCACCAACGTCCCAACTGGTCATGTCATCAACCCACCAACGTCCCTACTGGTCATATCATCAACCTACCAACGTCCCTACTGGTCATATCATCAACCTACCAACGTCCCTACTGGTCATGTCATCAACCCACCAACGTCCCTAATGGTCATATCATCAACCCACCAACGTCCCTACTGGTCATGTCATCAACCCACCAACGTCCCTACTGGTCATATCAACAACCTACCAACGTCCCTACTGGTCATGTCATCAACCCAACAACGTCCCTACTGGTCATGTCATCAACCCACCAACGTCCCTACTGGTCATGTCATCAACCCACCAACGTCCCTACTGGTCATGTCAACAACCTACCAACGTCCCTACTGGTCATGTCATCAACCCACCAACGTCCCTACTGGTCATGTCATCAACCCACCAACGTCCCTACTGGTCATGTCATCAACCCAACAACGTCCCTACTGGTCATGTCATCAACCCACCAACGTCCCTAATGGTCATGTCATCAACCTACCAACGTCCCTACTGGTCATGTCATCAACCTACCAACGTCCCTACTGGTCATGTCATCAACCCAACAACGTCCCTACTGGTCATGTCATCAACCCACCAACGTCCCTAATGGTCATGTCATCAACCTACCAACGTCCCTACTGGTCATGTCATCAACCCACCAACGTCCCTACTGGTCATGTCATCAACCCAACAACGTCCCTACTGGTCATGTCATCAACCCACCAACGTCCCTAATGGTCATGTCATCAACCTACCAACGTCCCTACTGGTCATGTCATCAACCCACCAACGTCCCTACTGGTCATGTCATCAACCCACCAACGTCCCTACTGGTCATATCATCTACAACCTCACCCTCAAGCAGCAAGAATAGCATTCACTCAAGTCGAATTCACATTTCTTTCGTAGTCACCGACACGTCAGCGTGTACTTGTATTTTATCGCTACATAAATTACCATACAAAGAAAAAATCTATATATATGGCTGACCATGATCACAAATGTTGAGAGTGACAGGAGACCTTAAGATTGACACGAATGAGCTCGTAAGCACAAGACCCACGCCCCCAGCAGGTGGGGCGGTTCGGACGCCCTCCTGAGAACGCTCATCAAGCGAGGGGCTTCCCACTCCGCGAGGGACAGGCTGGGGCGCACGGCCCTCCACTACGCCGCAAGTGAGGGGCAGGGGAGGGGCAGAAGGAGGGAAAGAGGAAGCTCTAATGCAGTGATTCCCAAAGTGGGCGCTACCGCCCCCTGAGGGGCGGTGAAGCCCATCTTGGAAAATTTTTATACATAGCTAATACATATTTCCGATAATTTTCTAAATAATTTTAATATAATTAACCACTAGGGAGAGCAAGATCTCAAGGGATGGCAGATAAAAAATTTCCTGAGAAGAGGGCGGTAAATAAAAAGTTTGGGAACCACTATACTCCAATGGGTGGGACGCGGAGAAAGAGGGCAATGTGAGAAGAGAAGAAGACAAAGTTTAGATTGAATTTACTCGCGTCGCTGGATCGCCCACATCTGCTTACGACTAGGGGCTCTGTTGAAGCATGCGGAATATTGTTGATGTTGGTCATATTTTTGGCGTCACCATGTGTAATTTGTATATCTCAGCAGGACAGAGTCACCTACATGCTATCTTTGTAAAGATATTTTACAAATACAGACCTGGTAGCTGGAACAATTTATTTTAAGCCAGTTGTACCACTACTTTAAACCAGCTGTGCCACTACTTTAAGCCAGTTGTACCACTACTTTAAACCAGCTGTATCCCTACTTTAAACCAGCTGTACCACTGCTTTAAACCAGCTGTACCACTACTTTAAGCCAGCTGTACCACTACTTTAAGCCACCTGTACCAGTATCACACACATAAGTACACGTAGCAAGACAATCGGAACTCTCCGAAGACTGGACTTGCTGGAAACCTAGTTGCTGAACTAAATTCTGAAATTCTGAATCATTCTGAACTAAATCGGAGTCCCTGGTTGATTTTTACTTCTCATCTAATAGTGTCACCGAAATGGTCTCAAATGAACATAAAATAGCACATCCCTGCCTTATTGACCTAAACCTCCCTGTACTTGCAGGCAAGTTTTCAATCATGTCGGACCTGTACATCCTGCTTGGGGGCGGAGCTAACATCAACCCTGTTGACATCAGCGGGCTAACCCCACTCCACCTGGCGGCCAGACTTGGCAATGAGTCCCTCGTACGAATACTGTTGGACCGCGGCGCCGACCCTCTAGTGAAAGACATGTACAACTTCACCCCCTACGACCACGCCAAAGAAAACGCGCACTGCAGCATCATGAAGAGGCTCGATGACTACACGAATACGTTCTGCGCTTCGAAGAAAACGGGCTCAGGCGTTATAGAAAACGGGGGTGATGTTTCACAGAAAACTGACCGTAGCAAGATAGATAACAGTGATGCGGTGACGCTTCGTGATAAATCGTCTCGAGTTGATGCTAATCACAGTGGAGAACCGGATAAAGAGAAAAATAAAGATCTGAACAGCGCTCAAAAGAGGGATTTCTTCAGGACCAAAACACAAAGAGGAAGTGTAGCGTGGTGACAGATTTTCATTAGACTTGTTTGATGTCTATTTCTCTGACAAGCCAAACCAACAACATTTACACTAGATTGCGAGTGTTGCTAACTCTATCAAATGATTTGATTTTTATGATTTTTTAAAAAAGGAGCCCTAACACCGCTGTAAAATATCCGCAGATAAAGAAAGAAATTCAAAGGTTGATCTCACTCAATGTTGTGTAACTACACTCACTGCGATGATTACTTATGTGAGAGACCAACGAGTTCTGTTTGGAAGCTAGGTGTTATTGGCATATGTTTTGCTGATGTTAGTTTGTAAGTAAGGTTTGTGAAACATGCAGTCGGGAGTCTTCCAAGGGTTGTTGCTTGTTTGTAAGTGTGATACAAATAATAAATGCGCTCCTTTGAGCCACCTGCATTTTTTCTGAGTAAAAATTTTGTGTCATACTTTAAAGATTGTTTTGCGTTCTTGAACTAAAATAGAACGTTAGAAATAAAACATAAGTTCTTTGCTACGAAAGATAAACAGAGTTTCTTCATAAACATTAATATTTTTCTGTCTAACATTAATAATTATAATTGGAGCACCAAGTGCTCTATAATTTTAGGAGTTGCATTTTTTACTTTTAAATAAGACATAGTTTCCAAAGTGCGGCAAACTTGACATTTGGGAGCATTTGATGTTTTGTGAGAGTTTTTTTTGGTTTTCAAACGAAATCCCTGTTCCTCTATGTATCAGGGCAATGATTGCTTCAAAATTCTGGAGACATGAAATACAAGTTACAACAGAGGCCGTGAATGTTCATCTCTCTCCTCAGGACTTTTGCATCAAGCGTTGTGACAAATATTGATGCTGCTTGTGTCTGTGGGATTGGGGAAGTTATGCACCCTGCACACCGACCCACCCATTGGGGCGGAATTGGGTGGCCGTTGGGACAGTGTTGCGGTATTAGCTGTTTTTGGCCAAAATTATTCCAATGTGGCCATTTTCGTTTAAAATTTGGCTATAAAATAGCTATCTGGTAACTGTTTGTGAGATGTGAGGTGTTGAAATACATGAGAAATTCAATTTGTTGAATCCCCCCAAGATGAAATTTAGGAAGAAAAAATAGTGATTTTATATTCAGGTATACCAAACATCTACATATAATATACCAAACATCTACATATAATATACCGAACATCTACGTATTATATACCAAACATCTACAGATAATATACCTAGCGTCTACGTATAATGTGTTATCACAAACATTCAGACCCAGACATGAACATCCATACCACCACCGCACCTAGGTATAAATAAAGGTATAAATGAAGGTATAAATAAAGTAACAGTTCAACGTAAAAGTAAGGCAATATTGCAATTAAACTTCATGCCACTTTGAACTTTCTTCAAATGAAGTTAGTGAGAAACTATGAGCAGAATCTCTGAAGAAGCTCTGGTTGAATGATCACTGCTGATGTGAGATGAGAACGGCTGTGTCTGAGCCGTGCTTGCTTGACTGACCTTAGACGCGCGTTGCATTCAAAAAGTTTGAAAAAATGAAAAGGATGAAAAAAGTACTTTCCCAACAAAGATAATGCGTACTTGATAATGTTTTTTTTAAACTGTCTCAACATGACGGTAGCTGCAGCTCTGTTCAAGAGAACACCACACGGACGAGTCGGGACGACTGCACTCCAGATGGAATCCCGCAATTTTATTAAGTCCTCATCTGCACAAAATTAGCGCGATGTCTCCGGTCAGCGGCCGTGACGACTAACACGTTAACTGCGATGGGTTAAACAAAAGTTCAACATTCAATTCAAATTTAAAGTCAATTGTGGCAATTAACTTTGAAAATGGCAAACATTAACTTGATCGGGGGTTATTTAGCTGCATTAAGTATTAATAAAAAATGAGTTAGTGACTGCAGGTGGGTCAGCAGCACTATGAAAATCATCGAAATGACCACTGGTGGGTCACTTCGCACGAAATGTGTTAAATGTTCCCATCAAAGCAGGCTGCCCTCACACGCTCCTTGCCCTCTGCTGGCGGTGTGTGAGTGTAGCGTGTAGAGCAGTGCTGCCCACACGCCGGTGTCGTGCTTACGCTCACGCTCACGACCATCAATCAATCGAGCGATTGCGAGTCTGGTGAGCGCAGATTAGGACCGGATCCCGTCCTGCAATCTTTAATTTCCGACCGGCCGGATGAACCGATCTCCGGCGTCATTACGCGCTTATCCCCGCACATCTGCGCTCTGGCTAATCGACGCATCGTGAGCTAGAGCCAATTGGCGACTACCTCAATTGGTTAGGAAATCTGGCTCCAGGGTATGGGATTAGATTAGCTAAGTTAGTTTAAGCCTTGCTAACCGCAACAAAGGTGTTTCAAAGAGAGGTAGAATAAAGGCGCCTTTAACTCAGGAGTTTAGGGAACGCTAAGTCTATGCGCAATGTGTGTTTCTATATGCTGCGCATAGAAACAGCAGGTTAGGACGGACTAAGAAAATAAAGACAAAGAAGGGGTAGCGGAGAAGGCATGAAAACCGAAAGAAGCAAATCGGCACAAAAGACAAAAAGTTCCCCAAAGGCCTATCTTTTGCTGAGGGAACCTGACAGTATACCCCCTTCGGAGTGCCAGTCCCCACAGCATAAGATAGGCAACCATCAATCATACAACGATAGTCAATAAAACCACCGCCATTAGACAGGCACTGGCATCAGGTTGTCACCGACATCACAATGAGGAAGGAACTGACACTCGCCAGTCAACTTCAAACTACACATTTAAGGCACAAATTCTAAAGGAAAAATAATATATAGAGCTATTTCTTTTATAAAGGGTTGAAACGTTAAAGGGTTCAAAAAAAGGTTCAACCGTTAAAGGTTCAATCCATAAAGGGTTGAAACGTTCTAGCTCATCTAACTTATGGCACGCAATATTTTATTACATGTATGTCCAATATCAATAATTTACATTTCTTAACTCGTTTACCTTTTCATTCATTTACACCTATGTGGGTGCAGGGCACGGGTACAGAAGCATACGTAATCACAAACTAATGCTTGTTGACAATCACCAACTTAATCAAATGATTTGGGTGCTTTTACGAACATGAGACAACTTACTCGTTGCAGCATCCAACGTCGTGTCCGCACCTCAATATCGAACGTAGGATTAGATTAGATTAGTCGTTAGTTTTAACCTCCCTACCCGCAGCAACAAATGCGATCCAAAGAGAGGAAGGAGGAGAGCACCATTTACTATATAGTTAAGGAAACGCGGAATCTACGCAGAAAGGGCATAGAAACAGTAAGTTGTGGAAGAAGATTATGAAACAAGACCAAAGCTTAAGAAGAAAGTAGTAGGTGCTGAAAACAGAACAGCAGAGTACCGAAAAAAGGTGGATCTTAACATAACAAAAACATTTTATTTCAAAAAAAGAAAGCCTATAGGTAACTCTCAGCTCGGGCCCTCACATTAACCCCTGAGAGCGCTGATTCCCATAGATACAATAATTTTATCCCCCTCAGGGGTATCGAAAGTAGGACAGCTCATTTTCCGCGTGGGTACATCAACTCCATCACTCACGCTGTTACCGCGCGGAAATGACGAAGTCATTGTTGACGGCACGAGTACAGTTAGTTATACGATTATACCAATACCTGATTCATTAAATGCAGCTTGAAATTTAAAAGCAACTCTACAGTATGTCCCACAAAAACCCGAACCGAGTGTTTACTTTCCCGTATCAGCAATACCATCATAAGAATGCCATAAGCATTTAATTTCTAGCAAAATTATCCTGCAAAATTAAACTATAGCAAAGGTATTACTGATTATGATGGTATTACTGACGCGGGAAAATAAAAAAAACAGTTCTGGTTTTGTGGGACATACTGTGTAGTTAATATTATATTCCTCTTCCAGTTGCCTTTTAAAGGTCAGAATGTATCACAGATACAGCAGCAGCTCGTTTGATAAAGCACTCCCGCACCACCTGCTCGGCATGACGCCTTCCTCGTCTCGAGGTGAACTCTTCTCGCTAAACATTTTCCCATCGCGTCGTGGTCATACAACACGCTTCTCTAAATCACAGTACGCATGAAGCTCAATTTACCGGGAAGGTCTAAGATTATGGAAACAAGTACTTACGACCTGTAAAGCTCAACTCTATTGCTCCCACGTTTGCGAGTGAGGTTGCGTTAGCATTAATATATACTGATGGTCGTGTAATGGATGGAAGGCGCATGCGCCAGTAAGTGGAACCATCGGCCCGCTCGCTCTGCGCCGTGCATTAGCCACGGTCGAGGAAACAAGGTAGGGTCATTTCTATGGGAGAAAATACACCTCCTCTTGTACGGCTAGCCAAAAGAACGGCTTTATTTGAAACAAACTTTATGACGTCACCAAAACGCCATGTCGTTAGGACAATAGTGGAGCCAGATTTAGGGGTAGCAGTGCTACCAGACGCAATGAGCGCTGCTATTGGTTCGTTGCGGTGACGTCAGCAAAACCACGCTTTCAACGAAAAAAAGACCGGTTTGAACCTACCAAGTTTCCTCTACCGTGGCATTAGCGACCGTTGTGACGTGCGTGTTGCCGCAGCTCCTGAGCTTTGCTCTTTCCAATTATCCCCAGCTCGCGATCCACTTTCCCACACTTCAACTCACCTACTTTTGGCGGAAATATCTTTACGCTAATGGACAGCTAAGCCTAAAATGACAGTATTATATTTATGCATGCTAGAGCTAGCATACGTTCCTGGAAACCGGTTTCAAACGAACTATTTATGTAAGTGAGAGTCTGTTCATTTTCTGAATTCGAAATATTTTTTTCCGAATTCTGAGATTTTTCTGAATTTTAAATTCAGAATAGTTACACGCAGTCATTAAATAGTGTCCAGGTATCCAGTTTACAGGTGGCACAGGGAAGGAACAGATAAAGCAAGTAACTCACCGCGTATTCTTATGTAGTTGAGGCATTTTGTGTCGAATATCCTTGCACGTTGGTGACGAAGTGCCGACGTCGCACGGAAAATTTGATGTTCATCTTGGTGCAGGTCATCAATTGCCAATTCGAAATAATTAACAAGGCTTTAATTTTAGAAATAGTTATAATTTTTTCTTGAGTATGATAAAGGTACTACGTTCAATCGGAAAGTAGAGTTTCAAATAATATTAATCGGTTTATAGTGCTTCAAATTAATTCTTTTAAAACGATGTGCATGTCTTACAATGAATTAATTCTACTGGTACATTAATTTTACTATTCCTACTTAGAAATACCTTAAGGATTACAAATGATGCTACTATCGCTAAGTTTTCCTCTAGAAACGGGAAACTATTTCAATGTTCCAGAGGTAAACGAGGAATTCTACAGATATAAGTTGTGTATGTACCTAAAAACTTATTATCTCGTTGGTTTGCCGGTCATCGTTCAGACTTGGCTTCCACTGACACCATATTGCCAAATCTTTATCTGACTTCCAGTAATAAGGTCGGAAAATACATAAAATTTCCGAACCCTGTATTGTGGATACGATCAGTTACAAATACATTACTTATGATAAAAAATTGTCAAAAATCAATACAATTTAATAAAACGCCAGGTGTCTCGTTAAATTTATATATAAATAAAATTATATATTTTATGTGCGTAAGTTCTCCCATGTTATTAAAACGGGAATCTCACTGAAGACACTAAATCAGTTGACCAGTCTTGGTTGGTTTGTCCATCTCTCTTTCACGCTCTTAAGACCGTATCTATGATACAAGTTCCATCCGTGCACAAGCGCAAAAATATTTTAATTCCGGGTACTATTAGGATGAATGTATTTGTTTGGCATCCACATCTTGAAGATTTATTCAAGCAAAATATCGAATCCCGGCATTTTTGCTGGGCCGTGTACACCAGTTATTCAATAAACCAATTGTTGTACTTACATAACATGCACTAGACCACTGACCTGGTGAGTCAGACTACTTACACATCTCATTTTATTAGGAATTATTCTCCGTGAAATGTAAGTTTGTAAACTGTGGTGTCCTTAACTCAGAGCTTGGAAATTTTCAATTCGTGTAAACAAAATGTAGATGTTGAAATTCATTATAGTAATTATACTAAAATGAAGCAAAATTTTACATAATGCCACGTTTCGATGCACAATCTTCGTCAGGCTTGAACATTTCTGGAAACACTTTTTGGTTTCATTTCGGAGTGTGGAACACGTCAGAAATAAAGGTGGTTATTTCAAGGGCTATTGTCTGAAGTAGTATAAGGATGGTAAACAAGATCAAGATACCTGCTCACAGTATCAATGTAGATAAATTATGAAAGTACTAGTGCACACGACGCGTCAAACTTGATTGAATTCGATATTTTATTTAGATAAATCTTGCAGATGTGGATGCCAAACAAATATATCCATCCCAACAGTACCCGAAATTAAAATATTCTTGTACTTGTGCACTGGTGAAACTCGTATCACAGATACGGTCATTGAGCGTCCTTGTGAGCGTCATAGTGAGCGTTAACAACTGCGTATAGTAATTTAATTAATTACCATTAACCAGGAAGTTTTCGAAAAAATTTGATGAAAAAATTTCACACAATATTTTTTACTTATAAACAAAAGTGAGCAGATGCCAGTTTTTATATCCTTTGAATGGTATCTATGATTCCAACCAAGCAAGCTGACCTCCATTGTAACAACATAGGAGAAATTACGCACAAAAAATATATATTTATAAATTTATGGAGACGCCTGGTGCTTTATTGTATAGTTGATGGTAGTTGTTGAATAATATAAGGAATACTATCATTGAATAGTTTTGTGTTAAAAATAACTTAAGTTTTCAATTAATGTGGGACATTGTATTTAAATGTTTTCTCTTATGAAATCAAACAAAATTGAGGTTTTCAAGAAAGGATCGTCAGCTGACGGTTTTGAGTTGCAGTGAAAACGAACATGATCGAAAATTGACCACTGCTATTTATGAGCACTTGGTCGTTGTCTACGACACGTCTCAGTCATGCGCATGTAACTTTTATCAAGACACACGTATTCTCTCCTGCTACATTTAAATTTATCAATCACACTTACCATGTCTACGTTATTGACTGCTCCTTCAGATAGTGACTTCGATGTCTAGATTACTGACTTCAAATAGTGACTGCGATGTCTAGATTATTGACTTCAGATGGGGACTGCGATGTCTAGATTATTGACTTCAAATAGTGACTGAGATGTGTAGGTTATTGACTGCAGTGAGCAGCAGTACCTTGTTGGCATAGATTATTTCTAACAAGGTCACTAATTTTACGATTTTATGAAAAATTTTGACTTCACAACTTTCATTTTAACAAAACTTTTCATGATATTTGAAATATCCTTAATCGATATCAAATTTGTTATGTTGAGTTAAAAGAATAAGCCATCAATTCATCCTCAGATGCGTCAAGTTATGTAGTAGTCAGGTATCCAGTATACAGTGTGTGTGGCCTTATTGCTACACTCACGCAGTAAATTCGAATTCATGGAGAGAGATGTGTGAATCACTTGTGATTAATAAATTGTTTAAATTGTTTAAAATTGTTTGAATAAACAAAGCTATGAGTGACGGCGGTTGTGAGAGCTGTGGGAAGATTTGAGTTTAAAAATATGCGATCACTTTGGCTGGATAAAATACAATCTGGCAACACTGGTTTTATGCCAATAATCAGTGGGAACAGGAAGGACTTACGCGAGCAGCGTAAGAGCAAAATGAGGCTACGCAAGTCATTACCCGTGTTCAATAACAGTCATTTTGAGGTAAGCTCCGATCAAGGGATAACTGCCGGAGACGCGTCAGATGTGGGGTGTGTATTGATCGTGAGTTGAGTGACACGCTAGAGAGGCCGTACCCATGTGTTTGATGTGACACATGCTGATCTTAGTTTTGAGATTAAGGCTGGTAAGATAAAAAACACATTTAAATATTCCAAACAGCATAATTTCTCGACGCAACACATGTGTTAAACCATATCGCAGAACTGTTATAAGTCTGAAGTATATCGAGTGGGGTACCTTAAAAGTATGTTACTTATAAGGGACCACATGTTAACCTTATATTAGTACAACGGTTCTTAACCTGCGGGGAATTCCCCCCTGGAAGGGGATGGCGAAGTTGTAAGCTGACGAATTTCATGCATTTGTTTCCACCCATAAAAAAAGATAGCATTTCAAAGTCTATAACATTACATCCAAATGTTTACTTACTTTCCAAATCACAACCATTTACAAACTGTTTTAATAACGAAAACAACCATAATAAGGTGTGGTAAAAGTAACAACACTGATGGGTTGAGAATGTCACAGATTAGTAAAAGAAATATGCTGTGGTGGGGAAAGCTCCATTCCCCACCGATGTTGTGGTGGGGATTGGAGAGTTGGCACCCTGAAAAGTCTGAAATTTGATAGAAAAAGGTTAAGAACCACGGTTCTAGTGTATTTTGTTAAATTCAAGCTATACGCTTTATATTGAATTCACGCTAGGTCACTGGAATATTTTAACTAACGCAAGAGTGCACAGACGTCAACAACGCGACATACTCGTACTGATAGGAGCATCGCTTCTAGACACATTTGCCAAAACAATGATATCAGTGAAAGCAATGCCAAAACACAGATATCAACCTTTTGTACTGCGATGGGTAACAGTAAATGCGCACAAAGTTCCCTGTGCTGGTCACTAACTCTGTAGAGCAGAAAACCATAACAGTATGGGTAACTCAACACAAGAATTTTAGCGAGAGGGTCTGTTACGTTCGCGTTAGATCCTGTAGCCATTATACGACGCTGGACAAACACGGGAGGGGAAATTTCCGGGGCAACATCAAATCTGAACGAATATAAGGTGAAATTAATGAATAATATCATTTAGTAGTTGGTAACAAATGATGAGTTGCCCACTATTCTACCAGTTAGATTTTTACTTCACATTCGAACTGAAACATTCGGGCACTCGTGAGTGTGTGGGAGTGCTAGAGCTTACCTTAGTGTTTTGAGCAGTCTTCCCTCATATATATAGAACGTTTGACGGCTGGTGTGTGATACACAGCTGATAGATGACACACAGCTGGTAGATGACACACAGTTGGTAGATGACACACAGCTGGTAGATGACACACAGCTCGTAGATGACACACAGCTGGTAGATGACACACAGCTGGTAGATGACACGCAGCTGGTAGATCACACACAGTTGGTAGATGACAAACAGCTAGTGTGTGGTACACAGCAAGTAGGCTGTAAATTCACTAGAATCCCAAAACGACTTCCACAAATCATTGAAGTTCAAGCGCTAGATGTCGGAATCAGCGAAAGAGGAAACGGAACATGTCGCTTCAGAGTCTCAGGTTCTAGTTATTGAGCACATCCATAGCGGGGCACATGCCTGTGCAGGCCACGTGCACAAGCCACCTGCCAGATCCAGCTGTCGATACAAAGGCCAGCAAACAATGCAACACCGCAACAAAAATGTCACCATCCTCCTCGCGAATCGCCGCACTTTCATTCGTGCTCGTATCCAGTCTACGCGCTGCATTGTGCGGCGCGTGAGGCTATAATGCGCCAGTGGTGGCATTTGCAGCGGCATGCGGCCCTGGTGGATGTGGTGGAGCTTTGTGGAGAGCTTCTATCATCGTCACATCGCCAGCCTGGGTCGGATTATGCTGCTTTCTGTTTCCTGCACCGACGACATTTCCAGCTAATAGAGCACAGGAATCGCTATCGAGTTGACCCTGAGAGTTCGGATCGTCAAAAATGCAAGAGGATCACAACAAGAAACCTTTCATTACGTCTGTCACGCCATCTTAGGCTTTTTTAACCAAAATTCTCCGATGAAGCGTTCATTAAGTAAAATTTTAGTATACATAGAGCGTACCATGAATCTGGCAGCCCTTCATGGTTGCCAGATACAGAACTTTTTACATGCCCAAATTTTATGTACAGTATAATCAAAGAGGAGAATTTGGTCTAGAAAAGAGGATTTCAGTTAGTTTAGTACATGCGAGGCGTTAGTGTCTTGCAGGGCCACACCAACGCTGCGCTGCCTGGGTTTCTTTAAGGCTACTGTTAAAGGGAAGTGTATCCAATGGGAAGTCATGTCTACTGTTTTAATTTGGTTTAAAGTCACAGAATATCAAAATTTTCAAATTAAAAAATAAATATTATTCGATTTTTCCATCTCTAGTTTTAGCGTTATTAATAAGCGGCTTTGCGCACTCTTATTGAATACTTTGATTATATAATGTTAATTGTCAACGCCTCTTCAACCACAACAAAGGTGTTCTAAGAAAAAAAGGAGGAAAGTATCATTTAGTAAAAAAATAAAGGGAACGGGGAATCTACGCTGAAGGTGAGTTCCCACACAAAATCCAATGCTGCTCATTGAGGCAGTAAGTTAGGAAGTTAGTTTATGAAACGAAATAAAATTTGAAGAAGATAATGGGTGAGGGGAAAAAAAACGAAAAGAAAGCGAAAAAAATTGTTTAAAACAAAACAGTCAACCTATTCTATAAAAACAAGCAAAGCCACCTAACCTCAAACTCGGGACTTCAATTCTTTCCCCTGAGAGCGTTAATTCGCTTAGACGCAATAGTTGCATCCCCCTGAAGGAGTTGGTTGCATTGGAATTTATTCTCTTTAATAAATGTTAGTCAAGAAAGTGATTTCTCTTCAGTATTTCAGCAACAGTTGACCCCACCTCAGCAATTTAAATTTGAACTCATAATTAATCAAACTTTACGCCATTTTATTCCTTCCATGTATTTCCTTTATATACGTGACCGGGAGGCAGAAGACTGAGCATCCTTCTTGCCTGCGAGAACTCACTCGTCCGTATGAGGGTGTTATACGAATAAGTTCTGGGAGCAGCCAAGTCTAACTTTTTCGCCACCTCCAGGTGTGTTTTTCGCCCTTCAGCGATTTAAACGATTAAATCGCTTAGGCGGCGAAAAACATGCATGCAAGCGGCGAAAAAGTTAGACTGGGAAGTCCTGTCGTTGTAGGCATAAGTTTGAGGAAAGCCAAACGATACATTTCAAAAGGAAGAAACGAGGGCAAAAAGAAAGAGCAATAAAAATAGGAGGAAGAGGAGAACTCTGCAAGTATCTTTTCAGATGTCGGGAGGCAGCGCAAGGTAGACGCAGCACCACGCCAGCGTTGCGTGAACTATAGTGCAGCGAAGCCGCGAGCTTTTCACCTTACGGGCGTGCCGTGTTTATGCACTCTGAACCAGGGGTACTCAAAGTGGGGTCCGAGGACCCTCTGGGATCCGTAGCACTCTGACAAAGGATCCGCAAAATTTAAAGAATTTAACAGTGAATGGACATATATATATATATATAATGGACATGTATATTTTACCTATACCCATGAGGGGAGCACATATGAGGAGGTCCTAGGCGTATTTTCTGTAATAAAAGTGGTCCTTGACTGAAAAAGTTTGAGAACCCATGCTCTAAACTGTAAGTGAATGCGTTAATACTGATGAGCAGGCCATGGAATTCACATCTAGTTCTGTGCGAGATGCTAGTTAACCAAAATACAAGTCAATAAATTGCAGAGAATTTCACTGGGATGGATACATCACTGAACGGACAGTCAGAAACACGCCACCGCAGGTTGAAACACAGCAACGAATTTCTGACGTCCACACAGGCTGGCAAACCCTTCCCTCTCGCAAATCTTTATAATCAATTTTATTTATTTATTTATTTTCTATTGATACTTTATTACTTAATAAATATTTTATATGTATTAATTTCAAAGCACATATTTTGTTTCCAAAAATTTAAAATACAATGAAACTTCTAATCCTGTAGTAAAAATTACTTAGACATTACACACGTCTTTGGAAGTATTCCTTGTACAGAAAGAAATTTAAAACTAACGTGCAAGCAACACAAAGTAATTTCATAGAATAAAATCGAGATTACTGACTGGTAGATTGCTTAACACTGCATTTCTAAGGCTCTAAAGTGCTCAGTTTTACTGTATAATTTTTACTCTATGTTCGACTTCATAACAACACTGAACACGTACTTGAAGCTCACTCCGTGTGCCCGTATGTGTGAGCAAACACCTACTTAATTGAACTTGTGCAATGGGTAAGCCAACAGGAAATTTTTCTTTTTCGAACAACAATAATCTATACTATAATAAGAGCCGCGTCCGTCCGTCTGTCCGAAGCCAGCCTGCAGTGTGTGATGAGCGTATCTGTGATACAAGCTCGGCCTCATCAACTCTCGAGAGACTGATTTTTTTATTTCTTTCAGCCTTTCTTTCATTTCGCCTCCTTTCTTATTTCACACAAAGGGGGGTGGACTAGTAATCATAATAGTTGTACTACCCAGTCTAACTTTTTGCCGGAGCATGCATGTTTTTCTCCGCCTAAGCGATTTCATTACTGAGGCGGTGAAAAACATGCATGCAGGCGGCGAAAAAGTTAGGCTGGGTTCAGTTAACTTTCAGGCGCATGCAGGAGTTGAGTTGGGTGTTCGGAGCGGCAGGTTGGGATGCTTTAGAATTTGTCCATTCGATGTGTAAGATGGGACTGCAGGCAGTGCAATAACAGCGTTGGTGTCCAATTTCTACCTTAATTTATGACTTAAATCTTTTGCGCTCAAGGCTTTGTGATGATCTCTTTCTAATTTGCTTAAATTGCGTGTGTTAGTTCTGTATAGTAAAAGTTAGTTCTGCATAGTAAAAGTTAGTTCTGCATAGTAAAAGTTAGTTCTGCATAGTAAAAGTTAATTCTGCATAGTAAAAGTTAGTTCTGCATAGTAAATGAGTTTGTCGTTAGCAATTTTCTTGCTGTTGGTTTGAAATTCAGAGGGTGACAAATGCATATCACCGTGTTAAATACTTTATAAGTGAATTATTCGCGGAACTGAAACGTACGACTACATTTGTCTTGGGGGCCTAATTATTAATGTTAGTCCGAACGTCGTTACAGAGATAGACTGCTTGGATGAGCCGTGGCGTTTTCAGATAAACTCACGCACCTTCAAAAAAAAATTATTTGCAGTTGAGACCAGCACTTCACCCAGTCTCAACTGAGTAATTGAATATTTAATACAAATTTGCTTGCATCCATTTACGAATTTCGAGAATCACCGATTATGTTTATTTAATGTTTCTTTTCATCATAAAAGAGGCATTAGATTTAAGACTGATACTTTATTCTCCCAAATCTAAATTTTGATTGCTCATTTATACCAAAAAATGAGAAAATCCCATTGTGCTACCAATCTTTAAGAATATAAATGATATCGCAATCATAAAAATTTATTTCTGTGTTTTGTCAAATGCGATGACACCTCACCTTCATTAGCACAAGTAAAAAGAAAAAGTCTATTAAAAACGCCCCATAAAAGATGGCACGCAGGCTTAACGCGTGAGTAGAGAAAGGAAAGGAAATCTTTTCATATACACCTGCAAAAATCAGGAAACGTTGGCGCCGTCCAAAAAAGTTGCGTACCTTGTGTGCTGGAGACGGGCTGGTGTCTGCAGACCATATTGACAGAGCAGACTGACAGATGACGGTCATCCGTAGTGTGGATACGGGGCTGGATCCCGGCCTTCTTTCCTGGACAGAGTCCCGAGACTTCAGTTAGAGGGCAGGACCTCAGGCACGGTCGAGGAAACAAGGTAGGATCATTTCTACGGGGGAAAATACACTTCTTCTTGTTCGGTTAGCCAACAGAAAGGCTTTATTTCAAAAAACGTTATGACGTCACTAATACGCCGTGATGTTAGGCCAATAGTGGAGAGTAATTTTGGTTTAGCAGTGTTACCAGATGCAATATGAGCGCTGCCATTGGTTCGTTGCCGTGACGTCAGCAAACCCACACAGTCGACGAAAAAAAGACTGGTATGACCCTACCTTGTTTCCTCTACCGTGACCTCAGGTGTCCTCATTGCGATGGGCCTGTCAGAAATGCCAGCAGGAAGGATCCCTCATAAACTTCCAATTAAAACGTGATTCTAAAACGGTCGAAAGTATTCGAATTTTAAAATCGCTTTTTTAACTTGTAAACAGGCCCCATTCGTGTTCGAAATGAATGCATTACAAATGGCTGCTAAAAATGTATGGCTTTTAAAGTAGAACAAACTTTTTTCACGGACATGATAGGGAAATCAAACTGATGTTATTGGAAAGAAGAAGAGCTCATTTTTCATTTTTATTTTACTTTGCTGGAACTACAATTCAAAAATGCCCGCAACTAGAATTGTCTTTCGACATTTTCCGCTGTACGTTCAGAAACTTTTCTCCCAGATCTTCCTTAATGAACGTTTTTCACAATACACTGGGATTGCCACTTTTGGAAGTCCCTCTGAATCGTTATTTTTTAGGTTTGAATCGGTATTCCGAGAAGAATTTCTTCCGAGCACCGACGATGGATCCAGTTTTTGTCATTTCTTTGATGATGAACTTGTGTTGTTGAAGAGTCAGTAGTGCCATGTTTGCTAATTACAATAATTTTCTCTCCTACACCCTTGATGTTTATACCTATTTGGAGATTATACCAGATAGGTAAGAAAAACTGAATATTCTCCTTTCGGATGATCTATGTTATAGTCTCCTGTTTCAAATTTTCAAAAAGTTATTGGAATTTAAAAGATATACATTTTTAGCAACCGCCCTGTATGTTGACTTTAATTTTAACGAAGTAAATCTGGTGACAAACCAACGGTGATGTTTTTGCACAAAATAAGCCTTCAAGTTAAATCTGCGTTAATCGATCGGATCTAACACGCGCTTTTGTGTTTTTTTACTGCAGTAGGACAGAATTACTAAATTTTTTCCACTTCATTCTCTAATTGCTTTAGTCAGTTCCGCAACAGAAGAACAGACTTTGTTCCTCTGAGGACCATTTTGAACACCTCAAAGCTCGTAAATACATTACGGCATTCCTTGTAAAATATTCACAACGGCTTTTTAAAATTCCTACCTGCTTAAATTCCTTAGACATTGCTATCTTAATTTGAATTTCTTGAATGATTTACTGCATGGTTCCGAAAAACAATGAGCTGAACGGTTCAGAGCTGCTGCGGGGAAACTGAAATGTTTTCTCGCTGCAAATTTTGAAGCTCAAACACGAATGACTTTAAAATTTGCTAAATCAAAATCCTGACTAAATAGAGCAATCATGGTAGAAATTAAAAAATTAAGGTACAAATTAAATACATTTTTCTAGAAAAACTTGCTCGAAAAATGTAAAAAATCATGGATAAAATACCTTAAAATTTATCATCGCTAAAAAGGACAACAATATCACTGAAAGCTTACAAGACATCTATTGATAAAACACTAACATTTGAATACCTCCCTATGGCCTATGCTAAAATTAAAAACATCTATATAAGCCTGTACGTGCGGGATGAAGTACTAATATCACAATCCCGTTACATTCAGCGCTCGTCAGCGGACGTAGTGAGGATCTGTACTCCAAATTGAGCTAACTCAAATCAAGTAAGAACAGGAAAGTAAGAACAGGAAATATCAAGTAAGAACAAATCAAATATCAAGTAAGAACAGGAAAGAATTTGTTGGTCCAATACGCAACTGTGGTCCGACAAGTTTGAGATAATTGTTATATCTACAGCTTCATTGGTCTCTTAATTCGTTTTTTATGTCCTTTAATTAGTCTCTCAGTATTTCAATTACCTTGTAAGAGTTTAAACGTTTCTACGTAGGCCTAATTTTAGTGCCTTCTGTTAAATTATTTTTCAACGCTTTATAAAAATTTTTACTATACTTTAATTTTTTATGTCCTTTTGTAATGTTTCCAGTAAATGAAAAGTTTTGACAACCGCTCTCGATTTCAGAACACACAATTAACAAGCTTCACTTGTTGAAGTAAGGCTAGTTTTCTCTCTACCTGAAAATGAGACAAAATACAGTTAGGTTTTTTGACGTAATATTTTACTTCACGAAAATTCTTTCAGCCAAGATTAAGTTGCAAAATTAAAATAAAAACATGACGTTCTTTATTCAAGTGAGATATCGAAAGACAACGAAAAATTCAAACAGAATTCAAGCATCACTTTAACAATCATTACATTTTCCTGAATTAAAAACCACCTTAATTTACATTCGTGGTGACTGCCAGCTATTACTTATGAACATCAACATCAAAATAAACATTGAATTATTACCTCTATAAGGACTACAATGATCAACGCTCACTCCCTAGACCCAGTCTAACTTTTTCGCCACCTCCATGCATGTTTTCCGCCGCCTGAGCGATTTAATCGTTTAAATCGCTAAGCGGCGAAAAACATGCTTGCAAGCGGCGAAAAAGTTAGACTTGGGATCACGTGTGAGATTACAAATGCAATGCAGCCCGCACATCGAGCGGTGTGCGGGTCACGACGCGAGCACAAACAAAAGGTGACCAACGGTCACTTCTCACACCACTCGAGCCACGCGGCGGTTTTTGCAGCATCTGCGGCAAGTGAACCACCGCCGTTATTGACGAGGCCTCCCTTAAAACAAAGGGCACTATAGCTGCAGAAATGTTGCGAGCCTTGAATTCCGTCCCAGTATAATCCGTTGGAAAAATTCGTCTAGAACAAAGCGGAATCTAAATTCACTTTCCCACTCGTTGGGAAGAGGACTCGTATTCAAATACGGATGGAATTCTTTCTGGGCATGCATTCTTGGAGAAAAAAATGAGGTCTTTCTTTCAGGACGTGTATCAGATGAACGTGTGCAGCTTTCTGTGCCCGCACACTAGCGACAAATTGTGTGAGCTTCTATAAGACACATTAAAATTTCATTAAAATGAAATGAAGAATTCGTTTGACCCCAAAATGTCCCGTTTGAGAGGTATAAGAAACCAGTTTTTGGTTCTTCATTTCTACGCACAGGCCTTCGCAAGCTCTCCACTACGCTCTACATTGCTCACTAAAGCTGGTTATTTTTCAGATTTACGTCATCAAAGGGTAATTTTCCTTTGACTTCCAATGCTGCTAACAAGAAATTAATTTCCGAATCGCTTCCATAAGCTGCTGTTAACCGCTACGCTCTGTACTCGAAGTTCTATTCAATCTTGCACCCGATACGCGGTAAGTTCGACGTTTAACATCGCGATGTTGTCGAATAATAGAACGTTAATAAGAAATACCCAAACAACGTTTACCGATGTTGTTATCAACCCACGAGCAAACCTACCTTATTGTCTTTCATTTTTAACTTTTAGCTTGTATTACAGCAAAATTTCATTAAAATCGAATTTTAGACTGTAAACCCAATCTAACTTTTCTACCCCCTGTATGCATGTTTTCGCCGCCCCATTAATTAAATCGCCTAGGCGACAAAAAATCATGCATGATCCGGCGAAAAAGTTAGACTGTAAAATTACGCTATACATTGCATTGCGTTGGCTCACACACACACACACACACACACACCTGGAGGTGGCGAACGCTGCGAGCGGCAGAGTCGCTCGATGCGCTAATGGCGTCCGCTTTTGTGCCTGTGTGACCGAAGACAATCAATGGCTTCTAATGAAGAGATTCAATCTAGAAATTTGCACTTTCATGGAACCGCTTGTGCTCTCTCGTACGAAAATCAATACGAAGCAAGAGCTTGGGATCTATGTTGCCATAGGGAGGTTCAACATTATTGTACACTTTAGAATAACGTGATGGTAAGATGCCCTAGAAGTCGCTGAACTTGTTCGGGCCCACAGGTAGCTATACTCAAATTTGACCATTGTATTAGACTTAAGAAACATTCTACCTCTGTATCCCCTGGGGTAAATAAATTGTTTAAATTGTTTGAATGCCTTACGTATTGTGGGGAGAATTTATGTGCCAGCAAGATTTTTTAGTGTGTTGATTAAACTCCTTATTAATTAAAATCATTATCATTATTATCGTTATTATTATTATTATAAGTGAGTAAAGGACGCCCTCACCACATGAAATGCGGTCGATAGAGAGCGAAGCGAATAAATCATTTCGTATAGCCTGTAAAACAACGGAGAATTTGTGCTCAAGGTGTGCTCCAACGCTGCATCCCATGCGCATAAAAACAGTAATTTAAGAAGGAAACCGAAAAGAGTTTTGTGGGCACAAAAAATAAAAGTCCCGAAGGCCTTTCTGCAGCTGAGGGACCTAACGGTATCTCCCCAAAGCAAAGGATAGACCAAGTTATCCTATTAGACCAAGAGATAGAGAAGATAGACCAAGAGAAGATAGACCAAGTTATCCAAGTCCTATGGTTATTTCCTAGGTCTAGTGAAGGATTTATCAGCTCAAAAGGGCCCGGCAGCTAGTCGGTTGGGGAGTTAATTTGAATCCTATTGAAACTTTAGAAAGAAAATTCAGACTTTTTGTGTACATGCTTCCACAAACAGGGAAATAAACGTATTTAAATCGACGAATAGATCCCGAGAATTATGAAATCTACTTGTGAACTATTCCCTTAGATCGTTGGGACCACTAACTCTTCCTGTTTTACAAAGCTTGAGATGCTCACTGTATACATAACTTTCCGTGAGTTTAAAGCTTCTAATAAATTGTAACATATTGCGCACATGAATGATTTAACATGGACAACTGATAATGAAACTCATACACACGGTGGTTTACGTATATGTTTGAGTAGAAATAACCAAATATCAAAAGTGGCGATGATGCTGTGTAATTTCCAAGTAGAGGGATGCAACCGACAGAAGTCGACGTTCATTATAGTGCTCTCTGGGTGTGATGCATGCTACGGCCAACACACTTTGCAACCCACAGCCAACATGCGTCACAACACAGCCAACACACGTCACAACACACAGCCAACACACGTCACAACACACAGCCAACACACGTTACAACACACAGCCAACACACGTGACAACACACAGCCAACACACGTTACAACACATAACCAACACACGTCCCAACACACGTCACAACACACAGCCAACACACGTTACAACACACAGCCAACACACGTCACGACACACAGCCAACACACGTTACAACACACAGCCAACACACGTCACAACACAGCCAACCCACGTCACAACACACAGCCAACACACGTCACAACACACAGCCAACACACGTCACAACACAGCCAACACACGTCACAACACACAGCCAACACACGTCACAACACACAGCCAACACACGTTACAACACGCAGCCAACACACGTCACAACACAGCCAACACACGTCACAACACACAGCCAACACACGTCACAACACACAGCCAACACACGTTACAACACACAGCAAACACACGTGACAACACACAGCCAACACACGTTACAACACATAACCAACACACGTCCCAACACACGTCACAACACACAGCCAACACACGTTACAACACACAGCCAACACACGTCACGACACACAGCCAACACACGTTACAACACACAGCCAACACACGTCCCAACACACAGCCAACACACGTCACAAGACACAGCCAACACACGTTACAACATACAGCAAACACACGTCACAACACACAGCACACAAGTTACAACACACAGCCAACATACGTCACAACATACAGCCAACACAACAGACAACACAAGACACAGAAGGCGTAGTCCCGGCAGATTATCCAGCCCGGCACGCCGGCAACTCTTCCTTCCTGCGCAGCTCGCACGTCCGGTCCGGCGCGCGCCTCCGCACATCCGGACACGCTTCCTAATCCGCCGGACCGCGTCTCAGCGTCCGCAGTAAATTGCCTCTGCGGTTGCAGGGCAACCAAAAAAACAAATGGTCCTTCCATGAATGAGTTCCGTGAAATCCGTCATTGAGTCGCTCAGTCGCACTACTATTTATACTATACTATATACTACTATACACTACTATATAAATAAACTGTTACTATACTATATAAATAAACTATACTACTATATAAATCAACTGTTTTTTTTTCTTTTTTCTAGGAACGGCGGTGATTCGTTTACGCTAAAACTTTTTTCTTTATGTTATCATGCGATACGAGCAACAGTGATAGGCAGAGCAGAGCGCCTTGCAAGAAACGTTTGGGCTTTGCCTAACATAATGAAAACTCTAGTATCAATTTTGCATCATGAACAGCTACATGAGCACATTTGTACCTTAAGTGGGATTGAAGATCTTACTATTCTTCATATTTGCAACCCCAGCTCTACATAGTAACATGGTCTAATTATCTCTATTTTTCTTTGACGACACCATTTGTTAACTGAATTAAAATGAATCAGGCTCATCTCTCCGAGGTGTTGCCTCATACAGCGCAGCACAACGTACGACACAGACATGAATGGGCCAAAACCCTCCCTCCCCTCCCCCCTCCCTCCCATCCCTCCCCCACCCCCCACCCCCACCACCACCCGGTGACCCCCACAAAAGGTGGTGCGGGCGGTCACCTGAGAGCATTGATTGCGTGGCCTCTGCCTCACCGGCGCACGTGTCGCTCTTCCTGCGTCCTGTGGCTGCTTCCTCTGCTGCTGCTGCTGCTGGTGCTGATGATGATGATGATGAGCTGCTGCTGCTGCTGCTGATGCTGTTGTGCTGTGCTGCTAATGTGTCTGTGCTGCTGCTGCTGTGCTGTGCTACTGCTGTGCTGATGATGATGATGATGGTGCTGTGCTGCTGATGCTGTTGTGCTGTGCTGCTGATGCTGCTGCTGGTAATGATGATGATGATGATGATGCTGGGGTGCTGTGCTGTTGCTCTCATTGTAGCGTCATCGCTCCTTTTTCTGGCCATCTTGAACTCTCGTTCTCTGTATTTCACCCTTCTGATTTTTCCTCTCCCATTTACCATCCTCTTGGTCTCTTTAGCTCAACTTCTGTTCCTATCTGCATAATTCTTGCTTTTTATAGTCTAGTAGAGTTTTCGCGCTGTGAGCAAAGATGGTCTACTCTTTACTCTGCTTAAATTCTGGCGGTATGTTTGATCTGAAATCAGTGTTAGTGAACATGATTTCATTGTTTTAAATGTTTTCTAATTAGATATACTCAAAGTTTACCTTTCAATATTCATTTAACGTACATAATTCAAAGAATTTTCTATGTGTGCATACGTTGGCGCAGACCTACCCACCACACAAGCCGTGCGCAAGAAACACCCGCCTCAGGATAAACATTACCGCGAGAAGCACGCACCATTTTAGATCCATTTTATCCTCGGATGCGTGCGTTGATCCGCCACCCCACTTCCTCCCCCGCCTTCCGCTGCAGCAGCCGCCCCGTAGGTCACCGATTGCTCAGGATTACGCGTTGAAAAAAGCCAGGATTCTCAATGAGCAGCGACCAACGGCCGGAATGTGCGACGGATTTGCGGGAGAGGCAGATCCGGGACTTGGGGGGGGGAGGGGGGAGGGTTGTCTTGGGGGGGGGGAGGCATGTGAGGGAGTGTTGGGTGTGTTGTGAGATATTGGTGAGAGCGAATTGTGAGGTCTTATATTTTAGTGTTGTGAGGTGTTATGGGGTGGAGCCGTGAGGTGTTAGCTGGTGCTGTGGGGCAATGTGTTAGATAAAGTTGTGAAGTGATATAGAGACTGAGGTTGCGGGGTCCAATTAAAAATCAAAATGATAAACTATTTGCGCTGCGAAATCATTTGCAGACTTCACACTGAAGGAAAGAATATCAAGAACAATAGAGGAGACGCGTTCTAGATCAAAAACAACACTTGGACCTATGATATTACCTACTCGAACGAATAGATATTTCTAAAAACACAGAAATTTTCATCCTAGTGGGAAATATTCAGAAAAATAAAATTGAAGGGTCAGAACTTGGCTGCGTCAACTTAAAAATTGTTATCTTGAAACGTGTTGCGTTGCATGTTAAGTTTTAATACACGCGTGTTGTTTTCATCATTAGAGAGGTTTTCTTTATAGCCTTCAAGTTCAGAGGAGATGAACAGCGGCAGAATGAATGATTTAGGATATATTACAATAGGTAAAGGATGGATTAATATAGGCAAAGGATGGAATAGAATAAGTAGAGGATAGATTACAATAGGTAGAGGATGGATTACAATAGGTAGAGGACAGATTACAATAGGTAGAGGATGGATTACAATAGGTAGAGGATAGATTACAATAGGTAGAGGATGGATTACAATAGGTAGAGGACAGATTACAATAGGTAGAGGATGGATTACAATAGGTAGAGGATAGATTACAATAGGTAGAGGATGGATTACAATAGGTAGAGGATGGATTACAATAGGTAGGTGTGCTTGACTTACATTCATACAACACACGAAATGCTCGAATTTAAAAAATACTCGAATTTTTATTTCCCTTAACCAATTTCACCCAAATAATCTTATTTTTCCTTTTGCTAATAATTGTTTTAACGGAAGCTCTAGCTCCAATGTTTCATTATTTTTTTTATAATCACTTTCCAAACCTTTTCCCAGGGTTTTACCTCATTAGGAAGTGTGTGCAGTACAAAACCCCAATTATTTCAAGTCACATTGTATTGCCAGCCCACGCTGATTCCTGCACCTCTTTTAGTTCCGCTCTGTCTTTAGCTGTAGCGCGCTACTTCCTTTTTTAACACAGTATCGATTCTTTTTAACCTCACGCCCTCACCCTGTAACCCTGCAAACGAGGGTTACCCTCTGAGGGCAGGTGTTGTGTTCTACACCTCCTCGCGTCACGGCGAGTTCCTGCCAAATTTGGTTGCAAGCAGTGTTCATGGCGAGTTCCTGCCAAATTTGGTTGCAAGCAGAGCTCAGTGTTTTATGAACAAAGAAAGTTTCAACTGTAACTCTTGGCAACTCATTCTTACACGCTGCCTCTATATAATTTTGTGAATAAAATTTTGAATGTCGAGAAAGGTTTGGTTAAGCCATTTTTGACTCTATGGACAAATGAAGGCCCGCCCTAATATTTAGCGAGTCACCACATTTGGCAGCGCGACACAATGACTGGAGTCGGCCAAAAAATAACGACCGGAAAGCCGCCGGTAATGGCGGGCAAAATCGTAAGGTCACCATTTGAAGCAGATCAATATTATTGCCACCGTTACTACGATTTCATTATTTTGTTTTTAATTGGAATATTTCATCAATGCTTCTACAAGGGTTTCAGAATTGGAAATCTTTCTAGTCCTTCAAATGACATCTACGTTATCGGCCTCGACATCTTTTCCGATGGATGCTGTAAGGGAGAAATTATCACAGCGTATTAAGCACCGCTGCTTACGACTGGAAAATGTTTCGGAAGCTTCATCAGAGGCTGTTCATTCCTTCTCAGGTTCTTCTTCCTTTCACGGTTTCATTTGTACAATTCATGTAAAATCAATATACAATTTACAATTAAATATTTAGCCATCGTGTTCACCTAAATGCATAAAACACAAAGAAAATTCTATAAATTAAACGGAAATACTTCCACAACCTTCTAAAATGAAGAGAAATTCATGAAAAACAAAGGTTTCAGAAAAATGCTCTAAAATTTATCAGAAAAATTATACAAAATTATTTTATACAGCGAGAGTTACCAACCAAACTCCGCTTCTTACCGAAACAAAAAAACTGAAAAGAAAAACAGTTCATATCTAATGATAATGAAAATGACACCTAAGTTGCATAATATTGGTTTTTAGGATGCCTTACCATGAAGGTCATGCGTTGGTAAACGTTGGTCATCACAGCCAATGGCAATATTTGAGGGAAAGATTGAGAGAAGAACTTAGAAATGCATTCCCATGGTCAACTTATACGAAGTTTGATAATGCTTGTGTTTTAATGTGATAAAAGAGATATTAAGGTCAGGACACACTAGGATCAAAATTTAGACATTCTACTCGTGCGCTGACATTTGTGCTATCACAGTCTAACTTTTCGCCGCCTGCATGCATTTTTTTCGCCGCCCAAGTAATTAAACCGCTTGGGCATACTCCAGCGAAAAAGTTAGACTGGAGTGGCTTCTGCGATACCAGGGAGTGATGTTGTAAGTAGAAGTGTGCAAGCAAATAATTCTCCGCTCAAAGCTAAAATGTCGACATGGCAGAAATTACCTTGGCTGCGACTCACCTTGTGCTTAAAAATCAAGGCGAAAATCGCTACACGTAAAGTCATTCTCATTAAAAATGATCAAATAAAACTGAGCGTTTCGGACTAACTGTCCATCTTCAGCAAAAAATCTCTGTAAAACGAAACCAAAAGAGGAAAAATTAAACGATTTACAGAGAAGAATTAAACGGCAAGGCGATTTTTGTTAATTCTCAATCTTAGATGCATCAATGCTGGAGTTATTTTAAATTACATTATGTTGAGCCAAATTTTCGTAGCTCACATTTCCACACTGCAAAAAGCATGTCTGCATGGGGCACTGAATGGATTTGAAAAATTTTTAACTAGCGTATTTTAGAAGACGAAAGCATATACAGGCGAACACACTAAAATAAGTTGAAAAACACGTTTTATGTGAACAAAAAAAAAACGCCTCTTTTTCCGCCCGTGTGAGTGTACAATCTGAGCAACTACGACACAAGGATTGTTACTCCGGCGCTGCAATCCCAGCGTCGCAATCCCGGCATTATAACTCAGGGATTGCAGCCGCGGGATTACAACGCCGGGATTGGCCGGATTACAACGCCGGGATTGGCCTGATTACAACGCCAGGATTGGCCGGATTACAACGCCGGGATTGGCCTGATTATAACGCCAGGATTGGCGGGATTACAACGCAGGGATTGGTGGGATTACAACGCCAGGATTAGCGGGATTAAAACGCCAGGATTAGCGGGATTGCAACGCCGGGATTTGCCAAATTGCAACGCCGGGATTTGCCGGATTACAACGCCGGGATTGGCGGGATAACACCGGGATTGCACGGCGGCTTAACTGCGACAATCCGGCGCTGGGAAGTCGAAGAAGATCGTTTCCTGCCGGCCACCTGCTGCTCGCCAGCGCACGCTGACGGCTTGTTGTCAGTGTCAGCTGATGCACCACTACAAGCAGTGTACGTTGACGAGCAGCATGTACGGCTAGTAGCACCACTGACGAGCATCAAACATGTCTGGAGGCAGCACTGACCAGCATCACTTCCAGCCTCTCACTCCCAGCCTCTCACTCCCAGCCTCTCACTCCCAGCCTCTCACTCCCAGCCTCTCACTTCCAGCCTCTCACTTCCAGCCTCTCACTCCCAGCCTCTCACTCCCAGCCTCTCCCTTCCAGCCTCTCACTCCCAGCCTCTCACTTCCAGCCTCTCACTCCCAGCCTCTCACTTAGCTCTCACTCCCAGCCTCTCACTCCCAGCCTCTCACTCCCAGCCTCTCACTTCTAGCCTCTCCTGCTATGGTGGAGGTTGGCAGCCAGATGCACAGTTTCGTGTTCATAAATGAAATTCTCAGCCAACACGCGGTATGTTCACTACATATTGTGTGTGGTGTGTGTGTGTGTGTGTGTGTGTGTGTGTGTGTGTGTGTGCAGTCTAAGTACACAATACGGATGAAAACTTTTCAAAACAGTAATTACAGATTATACATTTCAGTTTATTTTATTCGCGTATCTGATAGTCATGGCAAAGCTGGCATTTGTTTTTCACCCGATATTCATCAATCCAGTACACTGCCGCCACCCTCTCCACTGGATGAATGGACACTACACAATGAACACAAAATACATGTTTTTGTAAATCTCTTTAATATATTCATGCCGAATGAAAATCAATCAGAGGATCAATAAAATAAGAAAAAAACACGGATTTAAATAGGTCCCTACAAGCGAATTTAAATTCTAACCTAAAAAGCTTCATTTTTGTGCGCTGAAAGTGCGTACTTCAGCTGCTGACGGTTTATTAAAATGTGTAAAGAAAAAGAAGAAAAAACCTATATATCTCAAAAAGCTTATACATTTTTCAATTCTTTATTTTGGTAGTTACGTCATTGCCCTTCCTTCAATTTTTTATGTCAAATTTTTCTTGTATTTTTTATTTTCTTTAGACAGCTCAGATTGACTCGTTACATGTGAGCTATAAATGACAAGACGTAAAATTTTTGAATTTTGTTGCTTATAAAATGAGTGATAATAAAAAAATCCCGTGAATTTTTTGCTGTCATCGAGGCTCCTCTATTTATTAGTAAATTATTTCTTATTTGAATGTGACACACGTTAAGACGAGCGTACGATACAGAGTCGCACTTCATGATTGACGGCCAGCGCGCGGCGTAAAGACGCTCCAATGGGTGGCTCGTTAGCGTGAGAGGGCGACCAATGGGAGACGTGGAGCTGAGGGTCATTAGGCCCGACGCGTTGCGACCGGTCAGTGTCCGTCTGGCGTCACGGGGAGCGGGTCACGCCCTTTGTGTCGTCCGGCCAAAGCGCCGGTTGTGTGGAAACATATTACAAGTTGAATTAGTTTTTTTTTATAAAAGAGAGACAAGACTCTTAGAAGTAATGAACATAGTTTTCAATTCATGAATTTGGAGGCGTAATTGTTCACGTAATAGGCGTATATGCTTGATAAAAATAAAAAATAATATTATTTTGTCCACTGTCATTAGGATGAAGGTTTCATTGAGCCCATTGATAGCTCGAAATGTTGAATTCGTAGAATATTAACTTATTATTTTGTTGCAATTGTATGTATGCAGTGGATTTCTTCCAGTTTAAAGTATGTGATTTATTTAAGATAAGAATTTTTGCAAAATCAGAGCTGCTCTCTGCCTGACCGTGTGAGCCCTCACCTCCGTATGTGTGAGGCCATCAGTTACTGAGAATTACTTTCTTAATGCAGTCACACTGTGACATGATGTGAATTATTCGTCGCAACAGATCATCAGTAAAAATAAAAATTACAAATCATAATGAGAAATGTATTCAAAAACTATTAATGGAGCAACTAATAACATAAAGAGAGACCGTAATAACCAACAGAGCGTCACTCCCCTATAGTGTAGAGGTGTAGCTGCATCTTTCAATGATAGGTGGCAGAATGTTACCATTTTGGTGTAGTTCTATTTTGGTACATCGGTGTGATGTGTGGTTCTATTTTGGTACATCTAGTTCTATTTTGGTACATCGGCGTGATATGTATTTTTTTTTGGTACATCTAATTCTATTTTGGTACATCGGTGTGATATGTAGCTCTATTTTGATACATCGGTGTGATATGTATTTCTATTTTGGTACATCTAATTCTATTTTGGTACATCGGTGTGATATGTAGCTCTATTTTGGTGCATCGGTGTGATATGTAGCTCTATTTTGGTACATCGGTGTGATATGTAGTTCTATTTTGGTACATCGGTGTGATATGTAGCTCTATTTTGATACATCGGTGTGATATGTATTTCTATTTTGGTACATCTAATTCTATTTTGGTACATCGGTGTGATATGTAGTTCTATTTTGGTACATCGGTGTGATATGTAGCTCTATTTTGGTACATCGGTGTGATATGTAGTTCTATTTTGGTACATCGGTGTGATATGTAGCTCTATTTTGATACATCGGTGTGATATGTATTTCTATTTTGGTACATCTAATTCTATTTTGGTACATCGGTGTGATATGTAGCTCTATTTTGGTACATCGGTGTGATATGTAGTTCTATTTGGTACATTGGTGTGATATGTAGCTCTATTTTGGTACATCGGTGTGATATGTAGTTCTATTTGGTACATTGGTGTGATATGTAGCTCTATTTTGGTACATCGGTGTGATATGTAGTTCTATTTTGGTACATCGGTGTGATATGTAGCTCTATTTGGTACATCGGTGTGAAATGATCGCGTGAAAATCGTATGATGGAACTCATTAGTACATGGTAATAGTACGGGTCTAGAATTACAAGAAGTAGTTAAGCAGTGACCCACTAAAAGGGAAACTAGTACAAACGTTTTTACACAATGCGTGCAGGAACAAATTTTAAAAAATATCTTCATTGAATATTTCATGTTTTAGCAGCATTTTTGGAACACATGATCTTATTTTACACCAATTAACTGAAATTGACGAGGGTAGCTGCAGCACTTACCCGAGGGAAAACTTAGTGCATATGATACTCAGAGCAGTGAACTATGTTCATTTATTAAGCATTTTAAACAGTTTATTTAACACAGGTGATACAGAGGTAGAATGTTTCTTAAGTCTAGTACAATGGTCAAATTTGAGTATAGCTACCTGTGGGCCCGTTTGTTCAAGAAGTTTCAGAATCTATTCGTCCTCGATGACTCCTCATTTAGATCTGCTATATGGCGGTGATATTTAAGGAAGATAATTCCCTGAGGTCACCACGCAGCCTGGCCGATACCTCAGGGGCGGTCACTCAGACTTGCCAGCAGTTCGGCCAACACACACACACACACACACACTACGGCCAGCTTGCGCAGGATTCGTGCTACTCACAAGACGCTTGTGTCAAGTTCGCTTCATTCCGTTTCATGATCAAGGATTGGCGTCAGCAATGATAATTTTTTTCCCACGTACTTCTATTTTTATTTCATTGGGAGACTATATTTTATGCATTTTTTGTATGTTCAAGTTCGCTTCAATACGTTTCACGATCAAACACTAGAGTCAGCAATAATAATTCTTCCCACGTCCGTCTATTTTTATTTCATTGGGAGACTGTATTGTATGCATTTCTTTGAATGTTGTTGATATAAACATGAATTAAATTGTATATAGACCCTTGCAGCACGCGTGGGTTGAAACATTGGTAGCTCAGATATGTTAAGATGAAAGTAAGTCACCCGACGAGTATTCTTATTGTAAGAAAGTTATAACGTCACGAATGCCTCAACAATAGAATAATGCGGCGTGGAAACTATATAAAAAATGCAAATTGAGCATGAATAAAGTATAGATTATTAGGTTTCGTGTAAAATAAAGAGTGCATTGCATATTTGTGGGGCTACTTGGCTACAACTCGACTACTGCTGGGAAGAGGGCTCGAACCCTTAACTCACGCAAAACGGTTACTTTGTCGGTTACCGTGTCTTCTCTACGGGCAGAAATGGCAAGGCAAATAAGATTCTCTATTCCATTTTCCTGAGAAGGATGTTATCGTCATTCACTACTACCATCATCTTCTGTCATAATATTACGCTGCAATGTTTAAAGAGACGTTCACTAACATCCCGCGAAACCTATCGTGTCTGTCATAGATATCAAATAAGTACAATCTAATAGCATGAAGTATAAAAGTTCGGTACGAGATATTTAAACAATTTAAACAATTTAAACAATTTATTTACCACAGGTGATACAGAGTTAGAATTTTTTTTAAGTCTACTACAGTAGTCAAATTTTGATATAGCTACCTGTGGGCTCGAATAAGTTCAGCGACTTCGAGGGCATTCTACCATCAACGTTATTCAAGGGTGTACAATAATGTTTAACCTAATTCACTTAAGCTAGTTTCGCTGAATATGACTTGACTGAACTTGACTTCCTTACAAAATTATTTTTTCAATGTGCAGATTTTCTTCTCCACCAGACTGGTTATACTTTTTTCTCCATACCTTTACTTCATTGTTAGAGTTTTTGAGCTGGAGAGACAGGCAAAGACACTCAGCACAGAGCTGTGGGAGACTTCAACGAGGCAAAGATAGTGATCCCCACCGGACCGTCTGCTGCTGCAGGTGAGGCTTACCAGTAGTTTGTTGAACGTATTTTTAATGGGTAATTTATTAACCTATTTTCTTTTTATGTAAATAGTTAAGTGGTCACTTCAACACTCATATAAAGATTAGCTTTTTTATATCATTGTATTTCGAACCGGACGCCGAGCAAGCGTTAATGAGTCGGTTCATTTGCTCGCGTTAGCGCTGAGAGAGCTGATGTCCCTTCGCTGCCTCAGGCAAGTTTTTTTTGGGAAGACGATGCAATTTTAAGCCTCCGACAGCGTTATGTGAGTGGCAGATTCACTTCTTATTGCTTAGGCACGCCGCGACCCAGCTGTGATGCTCTATAAATTATAAAATAAAATAAAACTTTTTTGGAGTGGAAAATAAATTTCCGGCAACATGCACATGCAAATCGTGTTTATAATCTCATGGAAGGGCTACAATTTGCTTTCATGAGCAGCTTAACCCTCACTATGTTACCCTCACTATGTTTCCTTCACTATGTTACCCTCACTATGTTACCCTCACCATGTTACCCTCAGTATCTTACCCTCACCATGTTACCCTCACCATGTTACCCTCACCATGTTACCCTCACCATGTTACCCTCACCATGTTACCCTCACCATGCTATCCTCACCATGTTACCCTCACCATGTTACCCTCACCATGTTACCCTCACCATGTTACCCTCACTATGTTACCCTCACCATGTACACAGATAACCTATATCTGCCACCCGACTGACCGCGGCTCAGAACGGTTAGACGCAGGAACTCTACGGTGTTTTCTAGCATTTTGTATTATGTTTCTCAATAAAAATTTTATTCATCTTTATAAAGAGAAAAATGTAATGAAATAATGAATAATGGAAAGCTTAATTCTCGTAACGTAAAAAAGTTATCTACTTAATTCACTGTTTATTTATTTTAAATTTTGTTATGAATTTTATGTGGACTGGGGCTGCTTGATAAATAGCTTTCGTGCTGAATCTTTTTTTTTAATTTTTCCCTAAAGAAATTTTACTAGAGCCCTCAGTGTCAAAATGATGGCTGCAGATTTATCTTCTCGAGTCTCATTTAACTTAATCGGCCATGAATCGTTCAATTTTGTACGTAAAAATATATGATAGGATTTGAATATAAATTTGCAGTTAATAATGTAGGGTTTAGATGTCCCCTGCACCATTCGAAAATTATTGGACTGCTGTTATTGTAACTGCGCAGCTGTTATTGTAATTACGCAGCTGTTATTGTAACCGCGCAGCTGTTATTGTAACTGCGCAGCTGTTATTGTAACTGCACAGCTGTTGGTGCCACCGTTCAGCAGTTACTGCAACTGTCACTGGGCAGCTGTAACTGGCACAGAGCAGCAGTTACGGTCACTAACCATGGATGTACAAAGCGCCAGTCGTAAATAACCTGCCACTTTACGCCACCCAAACGACGCTGAAGCTCAATGAGTAATTTCCCGTATGGATTTTGTGACACGTGATCGTCGCCTTCACTTCTGTCACCTTTGTGTTCTCACTGGTATCTGTTCCCTCTGGCGTGCTTTGTCGTGATTGGTTGTTCTCTTCAGCAAATAGGGTCGTGATTGGCTGTTCTCTTCAGCAAATTGGGTCGTGATTGGCTGTTCCCTCCAGCTACCACAGAGAATCTCAAGGAAAATCGCTAAGGAAGTCCCCCATAGAACACTCAGAAATACCGTAGTTGTATGCGTTGTAATTGGGGTTTTTTCCTTGAGTAATATTTGTTGGCTTCGTGGCAAAAGCCGTAAAATTTCAATGTAAATCACAACGTATAACAAACTGTTGACATTTATTCAATATCCTCTCATTATAGTACAAAATGAGAGCAACAGTGGCAAATCGTTAATATATGAAATCGATATGGAACATTGATGAATTAAGATTTCAGTCTGGAGTTGTCAGGACTTATGGAGGCTTAACCTTCTCGTGTCTGCAGGTTCCTTTCTTTATTCATCTTTTATCTGGAGATGTGGGATGATCGTATCTGTGGCACAAGCTTTGAAGATGTTTCTTAATTTTTTTATAATGAATCTGTTGAGTTCTTTGATTACTCGTCTGGAATCTATTGAGTGCTACGTAAACATGTGTAAAGCGCGGCTGCGAATTGGATGCGCATAGGATGTTCTGTGGATTCATGCATGATATGAGCACGAGTGTATGATATGCGTTCTGGATATGTGTATGATATGAGCACGAGCGTGTGATATGCGTTCTGGATGTGTGTATGATATGAGCACGAGCGTATGATTTGCGTTCTGGATGTGTGTTTGATATGAGCACGAGCGTGTGTTTTGCGTTCTGGATGTGTGTATGATATGAGCACGAGCACGACGGTAGAGCTGATGGGTGTCAGTCACGAGACATACGAGGCTTTGTGATGCGCTCGGCATTGATTGCGAGTAAATGAGTGATAGAAGCAACGAGGCGTAACGTGTGGTGTACGCTCGAGATGCACAATTGCGCTCTGTCTTTCATTGATTGACCCAAGTTGTCGTACACCTGGCCGTTACCTGCGTACAATGCGGCAATGTGTTACACCCGTCATACTCGAGATCGCTCTTATATTGCAGAGGTGAATGAACATTTTTTTGAGGCATCTCCGCAGGCTGCACTAAACAATCTGGCAATTGTAAACGAAGTTTACATCTAATAAAAATTCGGTGAATTCACGTTTTTATTCGCTAAAATCTCTTGGAAAATTAATGTGCATTGTAACATTGATATATTTTTTCAGCACACTTTTTCATGGTTTAACGTTGAATAGTTGAATGTTTATTTTCTAAATCGTTGGTTATTATTCATCAGTTTTAATATTATTACATACTTGATTTACTCCGATTCTTCCTCAGCTATGAATAAATTCTCGTTGTTACTCTGACACTGACAGGAGCTTCATAAATTCTCGGGGGCTCCAAATTTTTCAAATGCATTTTCTGCTTCCTCGTTATAGTTAAGCAAACGAAATCCGTAGGGTTTATTATTCGTGTTTTAGTTTAATAAAAGCCTTTCAAACTGATTTCGTATTTTCAAATGCCTATTAATTTTACAGAAATGGATTTGTCAGCTCCTACTACAGCTCTGCAGCCTGCCTCTCGTCTGCTAGCTGGCGGGTTGCCGACCAGCGTAGCTTCTTCTGCCGCGCCTCAAGTTTTCTTCGTGAGTCCGATTTCGCACATCGATTCTACAGAGAAGAACCAAAGAAGAAGTTCCTTATCTCCTTGCCAAGTACTGAACTTATCGAGCCAAGACTCTCAGCCAGATCCATTTAGCTACGATAAATCTAATAGGAATCTCGCTCATAAAAATCACTCGCACAGCGATTCTCTGCTTCCTGTTCGTTCGACTTCTGACGAATCTCAAAGTTCAGACAAAATTTTTCGATTTCAAAGTGACCTTAGAAGTTCCTCTGCAGTCGTGACGTCATCGATTGGTAGTGGATGGCCGCTTGCTTTCCCTTATTCTTCCAAAATTTCAAACAATTTATGCAGTCTGAAGAACACCTCCTTTTCACCAAATCATCAACCTCAATGTTCTTCTTCAAGCAATTTTAACAGGATTTCAGTGCCTGAATACTGCAGTCAAAGTAGTCCGTTAGATTTCAGTTCAAACTCCCCAAGCACAGATGCCGGAAAACTAAATTTAGCCTCCCAGTGCGAATCAGAACCCTTGGATCTCAGGACGGTAAAAACTAAAGGGAAAAGCGCTTTTGAAAATTACAAAGGGACTCACTTTAATAACGCTAACCCTGAAGACGGCACGTGGCACGTAAAGGACAGATCATCCACTACTGGCCCCCCAAAACCATTTCTTGGGATTACTGATATTCTCAGACACGACAAACCTGTACACATTGGCAACGCAAGAGTTTCAGTTAAACCCATTCGTCACTTCTCAAACATCCCAAGATTGCCCACACTTCTATGCCCAAAGCCCGTACGGCCGCAAGGTGTGTTAGAAATGTACAAAAACTTTGAACGCGATCCTTTGTGCTGTTCGCAATTTCACGTCAGTGGAATTCAGATGATGTCACACGCAGATTTCAGGCCACCTTCGTTCATGTACAGACCTTCTGCGCTGCCGGGCATCAGAGAAAAGCTTAGCCAAGCGTTCAGCCCTGTGCGCTCTATCAAAAACCGGTACTGCTGCAAATTTTGTGGTAAAGTTTTCCCTCGATCAGCCAACCTCACTCGACACTTGAGGACCCACACGGGCGAGCAACCTTACAAATGTAAGTTTTGTGAGAGGTCTTTCAGTATATCAAGTAATCTACAGAGACACGTGCGCAACATTCATAATAAAGAACGTCCGTTCAAATGCCCTCTCTGTGACCGAAGTTTTGGGCAGCAAACCAATTTGGACCGACATGTGCGCCATCACGAAGATGGATCTCAAGACGCTCCAGACTCGAGCTGCACCCTTGAACTTCCTGAGACTGAATTCCAGTCGGACGATTCTTTTCCAGGCGAACCTACCGGGGCATCGACTCCTACGGATTTCAGGAGCAATGTTGCAACTCCGACCTCTCCAGACTGTGATGCTCCAGTCAGTGATAGTGTAAAAGTACACACGCGAGGAACAAGACGAGCACTCTCTGTAGACGACCAATATTCCAAGCAAATAATGGATAGCTTGATACCTGTCAAACGCATGCGCCTAAGCTTATAATAACCCTGAGCAGCAATAACACTGCTGCATAGCGTGGTGATTACAAAACAGCGCTTGTGTGCTAGTTATTGTTGTACAAAAGCCGTTTGCCTATGGGGTAGGAACAACGCAGCGATGCGAGAAATTGACGTAGAAATTACTGTGTCTAATTCAATATAATCTTTCGTTTATAATCATCCATTGAATGGAATCTGTGCAGAAAATGATCAAAACTTTTTGTTTGCTCAAAATAAAAAAAGTAAAAACCTACGTATATCAAGCTATACGCCGAGGGTGAGAAATGTTACTGCCATTTTAGATAAAAATAAATCTGCCAAACAGCATTACATATTCCAGTTTTTGTGTTCGTAATTCTCACCTTGTATATTTTCTCAGAAAAATGACTCATTGTCGTATAAAAATTTGTATTTTATGAACCCATGATCTTTTCTGCGTCGGTAATGCTTGTGAAATACTTTTGACTTCTGTTTTTCCAGGCTTGGAAAAATTAATTCATAAATTTTGTACTATTCCCATATTTACGTTATTCCTCGGGAATTTCATGGAAATTGTCCAACTACAAGACACGAGAAGTCATTGTTACTGCATCGCTTGAACATGTCTGTTCTGTGATGCTAACAATCCATTCGCTTTCACAAATATTACGAAGGTACAAGCACTCTGGTCTTGCATTATCTGTTCTCGCTGTTCAAAATTTCCAAAGGATAAGCGTTGTCTGATTGCAGGAGTTGTTGGTTCAATAGCAATGTTGCCCAACTTTGAATCCTTTGGATCCTTTGAATTGAGAGTCAATTCCCTTGTACTACTTTACCAAAAGTTGAAAATTTCACTTGTCCGAGACCCAATGAGCCAATGTGATGTGTTATTTTTGAACTTCTATCGTTATATATGGACTACATGGGTCAAAACAAACACTATCACTCTTCGATGTCTCGAGGTGTGCAGTGCACCAATTTTCATACCGGTATCTTTCTGGCGAAAACTTAGGATTAATCCTAAGCCAAATGAAAATGTTACTTTTCAAGACATAGAGTTTGCTCAAATATAAATAGCAGGGATATTTCATGAAATCATCTCAACTCTGAAGTAAAAGCGAGAGAATGAACAGATATGCACTCGTATAATTTTTTTCTGTCATTTGTTTTAAGATATTTTGATGAGATTGTATTTTTAAGAAAACTACTTTCTTGAGTATGTCGAGCATATTTGAGATAAGTGGTATTTTCAATGTGTTTATATTTTGGAATCAAGTGTAGCGTGTACAAAAGATGTTTTTTTTCTCTTATGTCATCAGGATACTTTCAATTCGTAAAGTTTTTCTCAGAATACCTTATCGTTTGACATCTCCTCCATGTTGTTTCCATACGAGACCTCGTGAAGAGCGTGCTACTGCTATGCTTGCTGTGCCCTTCAGTTACTCGACATGCGGGAGCTCCTCACGCTGTAAGGCTGCCAACTTTCACAGACCTCTGAGAAAAGAAAAACAGTTTATTTCCAATAAAGATGGTACAAAAAAGACAGTACCATGATTGGTTTTTGAAATATTAGGAAGTTTAGCTTACTGCCTGAAAGAAAAAAGAAAAACAGTTTGTATCCAATAAAGATGATACAAAAAGCTTAGCATTGCTTTTTAAAATATCTTAAAGTAAGAGTCCTTATTTGATACACACACGTGAGTATCGTAATACCCATGTCACTAATCGAAACAAATGATTGAGGGCAATGCATTCCTATTGTTACATATACTTAATCTAGGTGTGATAACATATATAACTACAGTGAGATAAGGAGACATACTTTCAGCGACGACGCATTGTTGAAAACACTCTTTTTAGTACACACTTACATTGGAATACGAGCTCAGGGACTTGCGGTATTAGGAATTTTTTTAAAGTGAAACGGATAGATTAAAACTATTCTGCGTCTAAGGCAACGACGTTGATATTCATAATAAAAACTAATATAATATATTCAAGTAGGCAAAATAATTCATTTATATTATTATGTACTCTGTTTCAGAATCAATTTCCTTCAAATATTGATCAGAACTGTAGACTGTAAGTCTGTCGTGTTTCGGATCCGCCAGCTGTACACAAAGCTATGGGATCCTCAAATTACACGAATAAAATTAAGTTCCAGTTGTTCATAACCTAACTCAAGCAGCATGTCAGTAGAATAACTTCGACTTATTTGAGGTTCACATAAGGACACCGTCTGGGTAGAAAAAAAGTCCGTTATCTACGGATGGATTTGTCTGAAATTGTCACAGTAGGAGTGAAATGATGCAAAGATCATTCATTACCTGGACAAAATTTTTGTATCTGCACTGGATTTTTTTTATTTTCGAAAAATACGATAAAATAGGGTTTTTTCAAAATCTATCTGCTTCTACAATTTTGAAGTTACAGAACCACTACTTCGTTTTTAGATTGCTTATATGTCTATATAAACATAAGAGCTAGGGAATTTTGACAACTTCTTTTTGTGGATTTTGGGAATTAAAAAATAAAAATTTTACCTTTTTTTCATGTCGTGTTATTTTCAAAGTAATGGATGCATCTAACATTTGTAGCCCTTCTGGATACACCCTGCTAAGCCCTGTCGAATGGTATATAAACCATTTTTGTAGCTCTAAAATTATGGAAGAAGATACATTTGAGAAACCAATTATCAAGCTTCCATAAAAACGTGTTTTTCACAAAAAAAACTTGTTTTTTTTCTTATTTTTTGAACTACTGGTTTTTTACAATGAACTCTTGAGCTTTTGTAGCTCTTTTCAATCCCTTTCGATTGATATAATTTACATTGCTGTAGCCATGGAATTCTGGGAAAAAATATACATCAAAAGACAATATGTGCAATTCTTCAAAACAACCACTTTTTTTATTTTTTGTGCTCGCCATAGCCATTGCTATGATACTGCAGCTGTCATCGAGCTATGAATGAAAGCTGCGGTCTCATAGATACGGCAGAACAGCTAAATTCTGAAATTGTCAAAAATTATAAAAAATATTTACTCAGCTTTAGAATGTTTCGTTTGAATAATGAAAACACTTTGAGTAGCCCATGAACGAACTATATTGCCATTGCTGCAGAGAAACACGCTCAATTGACCCCCAATAATGAGGGGGGGAAGGTTCAAGGTCACGCCACCCCCATCGCTTTCCCCCCTCTGGTGGGCGTATCATTCGAAGTAGACGTAAGCGGAAAGTACCAATGGAAGCGCAAGAAAATCCTCTATAAGATGCATATAAAACAGAAAATCAACACTTATCCCGATTTCTACCCAGACGGTGTCCTTTATAATAAAAACTAATATAATATATTCAAGCAGGCAAAATAATTCATTTATATTTTCATGTACTCTGTCTCAGAATCGATTTCCTTCAAATATTGATCAGAATTGTAGACTGTAAGTCTGTCGTGTTTCGGATCCGCCAGTTGTATACTAGCCTATGGGATCCTCAATTTACACAAATAAAATTAAGTTCCAGTTGTTCAAAACTAAACTCGAGCAGCATGTCAGTTGAATAACTTCGGCTTATTTGAGGTTCACATAAGGTGACGTCGTATAAATCAATGATCGACTACATCAGGAGAACTGAGAAAGCTTACTACAGAGTACCATGGCAAAACAAATCTATATAGTTTCGTTAAAAGCGCGCAATGAGAGAATCTAAAAATAACTATGCCAACAATTTTTCACAGTTCCCGTTATTATAGTATTTAACTCCTCAAAACGCGGTGTTTTCACAAAATAAAACCTGTTTCTCTGGTTTTTCTAAAAAAAAGTGTGAGGAGTTTATGAAGTTCTCCCAAAGTGGGGGGAACAATTGAATTTGTGTTTGAAGCTTTAGTTTACAATTAGAACGGTTTGAGGTTCTAGTTTTGAAGGTTAAAGGTTGAATATTGGATTAATTTAGTAATGGAACAAGGTTGGTGTTCTTTTGATAATGGCGGGTCACCAGTGCTTGTTAAAGCACATTGGATTGCAAATGAATTAATTATGGCCACTGACTCAGAAGGAGTTAATGCGGTATTCGGATGCTCTACTGGCACCTATTTTTCGACTTGCACGAGTGAGTTCTCTGTAGGATAATGACTGAACTTTAACTTCTCGCCTTATGTTCTTTATTTGGTGATCTCTGGGTGCCGTGGCTACGGCCCTGGGCGGTGGATCCGCTTCTTGTGGAAGGAGGTCCGGGTCCAGTCAGGTGACGTGCTCAGCCGGTGCCGTGGCTCGAGGGAATCCGTTGTGGATCCAGGCGAGAAATGTATTTGTTGGTGTAACTATCCGCAGGTGCGGTGATAATTGGGTGTAGGATGGTTTCTTAAAAGAGGCAGTCCCTGTCTGGGTTTCTGCCTGTGAGCCTTGTGGCTTAATTGGTATGAGGTTTAGCCGTTTGGCTGAATCGATTTTGGGAACGTCTCACGTGGATTTGAGAACGTTCCGAATGAATCTAATTGGACGCTCTCAAGTGAATCTGAGGAACGTTAATAGAGGGTTGTTGGTGGTTTTTGTGTGTCGGCCTCGCAGGTTCTTCGATAAAGAACCGAGATGTTCACACTTTGAATGGTTTACGAAAAGTCACGCTTGTGCAGGTGAAATGTTGCCAACACGGCGACATGGGAAGTTTCGTTACTACTCGAAAGTGATTTCTTAGAGATTGAATTTTTCAGTACACAATTTTAATAAAATTGAGGATAGAAGTTAATTAATTTCGTAATGAAATTTCATTCTAATGGTTGAATTTATTTTACTGAATTTTTAAATGATCATTCTGAGAATTTCCGAAATTTATACTGAGTTGCGTGCCGAAGGTTCGCTACAGCTACCCTCCCCCCAAAGGAGACCGAAAGGTCTGGTAGCGGCGATGCCGATCCCCGACCATTACACGGAAAAAGAACAAACTCCGAAGGAGTTCCCAAAGAGCCGTGACAGCCAAAAAATAGGGGGGAAAGGACAGAACAGAGTTAACCACCCTAAGTCTGCGCGTAACGGGCTGGCAGGCGACTAGTTCTGCCGCACTTGGTACGACGCTCGGGGGCTGTAAGAGGGTTAAGCTGTGGGACTGTGAAAGTTGACGTTAGGATTCCCAACTGTGACAATGACAGAGTATCTGGGACATTTCCGTGATGGGAGGCTACAGTACCAGAAGCATTATCCGAAATGGGGGCACCCGAATTACTAGGTTCCAACAGCGTTCTTTGAACGGTATACGGGGGAACGATGAACTCGTTGCACTCCATAGTGGGAGGAAGGTTCCTAGCCCAAGCAGACAAGTGCAAACCAGTGGGCTCGACAGGTGTTGACCTGGGGCTAATTTGCAGCCTGGGTTGTTGTGGCTCACGAGAGTGTGTGGGGGTGTCGTCCGGAAGGGACAAAAACGCCGCCTTAAGGCGATCTATGCTGACACTGTCGCTTTTGGTGCCCCTTTCGATTACGAAAAATTTAGGAGTCCTCTTGAGGACCTTATAAGGGCCATCGTAAGGGCGTCGCAATGGGGTTTTTACGCCATCCACCCGCACGTAAACATGTTCACAACTCTGCAAACAAGGGTCTAAGCTTTCTGATGGTGAAGGCAGGCGAGGCGGTTTGTAAACTACTTCGCCCATGGCGCGTTTGAGGCATGATGCGTAATCAGCGATTTGGCTGAGGGAATCATCGGTTTGGTACGTGGGATCAATAACATCACCAGGCAATCGTAAGGACTTCCCGTAAAGCAGTTCGGAGGACGTGCACTTCTGGTCCTGCCTGAACAGGTTCCGCAGGGTAAGTAATACAATAGGTAGGCGATCCACCCAGTCGTCATGACACCGCAAACAACGAAGGGATGCTTTCAGGTCGCGATGGACTCTCTCGATGAGTCCATTTGATTGGGGGTGGTACGCGGTGGTCGAGATATTGGCACTACCTAGGATTTTGGAGATCTCTAACCACAAGGTGGAAGTAAATTGAGCCCCACGATCATGCGTGATGCTCAGAGGGACTCCAAACCGGGAAATCCACGTTTCGACAAAAGTGCGTGCTACAGTTTCTGCAGTTATGTTAGCGATGGGAACAGCCTCGACCCAGCGGGAGAAACGGTCTATCATTGTTAGTAAATAGCTATAACCACGAGAGTTGGGAAGGGGGCCTACGATGTCAATATTGACTGCGTCAAATTTGCCGCCTGAAAATGCACAAGGTTGAATTGCGGCTTTGTTGTGCTGAGTGACTTTGCTTGCTTGGCAATCTGGGCAATTACGAACGAACTCTCTTATGGCCCTACGCATCCCGGGCCAAACAAAACGATCTGCGATTAAGCGGAAGGTTCTATCCGTCCCAGAATGGGAAAGTTCATGGTAGTGTTTAAGGATGGACAGTCGCAAATTATTAGCCAAGTAGTATCGGTTAGGCCGGTCGGCGTCACAATAAACGCCTTCTCTGAGTGAGAGCTTTAAGGAAGAGTCGGGACACTCAATCAAGTTATGGATTTCCAAGTCGCACTGCTGCGCACGAATGACATCGGCTAGCGAAACCGCTTGTACAGAGGGTCGGAACTCGGGTGCTGACGGGTTTAGTACCACGCTGTACACACGCGATAAGCAATCAGCAACCGTATTTTCCTCGCCTTTGATGTGCCTGATGTCACTCGTGAACTGCGCGATAAAACTCAGGTGCCGGCTTTCCCTAGGGGAATGGCGCTCGGGAGGCATTCGGATTGCGTTGATTATAGCTTTATGGTCTGCGTAAATTATGAATTGACGAGCTTCAAGGGTATAGCGAAAGTGCTTGACCGCCAAGTATATGGCCAGAAGCTCTCTCCCGAACGTGCTGTAACGTTGTTCGGTTGGAGAGAGCTTGCGGCTGAAGAACGCCAACGGCGAAGTGACATTATTGACAGTTTGTTGCAAAACAGCACCGACCGCTATACTCGACGCATCCACCAGCAGGCTGAAATCTGCCTTAGGGTGTGGGTAAGCCAATTCTGTAGCAGTAGCGAGTCTCTCTTTGATGAGCTCGAACGCTCTCTCTGCCTCCCCAGTCCACTCGACCGTAACGGGTTTGCCTCTTTTCTTAGGTTTAATCAAGGAGGTGAGTGGGGCAAGGGTCTCTGCACAGTTCCTCAGGAATCGGTGGTAAAAATTAACCGATCCCAAGAACCTGCGCAACTGTCTGTGAGTAGTGGGTCTTGGAAAATTCCGTAAAGCTTCCACTCTTTCGGGAAGCTGCTTAATTCCCCTCTCGCTAATGTGGTGACCCAAGAAAGTCAATTCCTTCTTTCCCAACACACACTTCTCTGGATTGATCAGTAGTGAGTGCGACGCTAGTCGTTTGCAAAGCTCTCTCAGATGATGTACATGTTCCTCAGGCGTCCCCGAAGCCACTAGCACATCGTCAAGATAACAATACAATAAGGGTAGGTCGGAAAGGACTTCCGTCATGTGCCGCTGAGAGGTTTGCGGAGCATTACGCAGGCCATATGGCATGCGAAGATACTCGAACAAACCGAACGGCGTGCACACTGCGGTCTTTTGTATAGAACTCTCGTGCATCGGAATCTGATTAAAGGCACGCTTGAGGTCTATTTTAGAGAAGATATTTGCCCCTGCAAGATTCGCAGTGAAGTCTTGCAATAGGGGAATGGGGAATCTATCGGGTGTGGTGACTGCGTTTAACATCCGATAATCCCCTCAGATGCGCGTCTCGCCATTAGCTTTGGGCACTAGAATCAAAGGACTAGACCAGGGACTTTTTGAGATGCGAACCGTCCCGTCAGCGGTCATACGTTGGAACTCAGACTTTACTTCCCGCAACCGGTCCGGGGGAAGACGCCTTACTTTAGCGTGAACGGGCGGACCACTCGTCTCAATATAGTGTTCCGTGAGCGTGTTGTGATTAGGCGTTACGTTAGGTAATACAAGAGTAGGGAATTCCGCCAACACTTGCTCGTATGGGCAAGTGTTAGCGACGTTGGGGGTAACGCTAGCTGTAACGTTCACCATATTGACAGAATGGAGGGCCCTTCTTTCACTGGATTCGCTATCAAACAAGCATCTATTTCGGACGTCCACCACGAGTGTGAATTTCTGCAGGAAGTCCGCACCAATGATGGCCGTGTCCACATCAGCCACTATGAATACGAACTCCATTGAACGCTTGAGATTAAGGGAACAAGTAAGGGCCTTAGTGCCGTAGCATAGGATGGGTGTGCCATTTGCGGCTTTAAGGCTAGGGGTTCCGGCACCCTGTTTCTCTATTTATGAGGCCGGGATAAGGCTGACAGCGCTACCCGTGTCTATTAGGAATCTAATACTGGTTAAAGGGTCAACAAGCGTGAGGCATCGAGTCAAATTAGGTTTAGTTGGCAACGGCGTCTGACTCGCTCTTACGCCGCGCTGTACCCGTTTTTTTGGTGTAGAAGTGCAAACATCGGGCAGTCTGGGCCCTCGCACTTACAAGCCATATGCAGATATTGCTGATGATACCAACACAATTCCTTAGCTTGAGGGTTTTGATTCTGCCTATTGTTAGGTCCTGGGCCGTTCCTCTGGAACTGATTGAATGACCTATTTGTACGGGCCTGGCGGTCAAACGGGGGAGGGTTTTGAGGATGATAATTTGCGTGCTGATGCGGTAATATTTGGTGTTGAGTTACCGCGTGCACATGCCCCCGAGTGTTGGCACGCTCGGCTTGCTGGTTAGCGACTAACGCTCCAACTTGCTGAGCTAGTTCTCGTAACAGCGCGTCAGTGGCGCTGCCACTACTACTACTACTACTACTACTACTAGTTTGATTTACTGCAGGGGGCGTGACTAGGCTATTCAGGCCCGATATTTCCGGATCGAGGAGTTTTTCGGCGAATTGGGCTATCTCATTTAGTTCCAAGGGGGCGTTAGGGGAAATGAGAAAGGGTCGTACGTGAGCAGGCAAACGCTGGATGTACAATGCTTCGAGTGTTTCGTCGTCCATGTGCCCCTTCGCTAAAGTCTCATATTTTTAAGCAACTCTATAGGGGTTTGATTTTGAATTGTTGGATTTTTCGAAAGGGCAAGAATCCGAGAAAAACGATCCTTACTGTATATTTTTAAAATTTCGTTTTTTAAGAGGGTATAAGGGTTATCAAGGTTAGGGTTCATGAAGCTTGAAACGTCATCTATTATCTGCGTGGGTAAACTCCTAACTAGGGCAAAGTACATCCGCTTTTCGTCCGTTATGTTAAGGCTTTCGAAAAACTGTTCTGATTGTAGAAACCAGGCATCGATGCCGTTAATTTCAAAAGGTTCCAATTTTAGTGGGGAGTTTGCATAATCGTTTGAACCCTCTGGGGTCGTCATTTTGGTTAATTTTGACACAGGTATTTTCAAATGGTTTGCTTCAGTAGCAATGAGAGGTGCTCCAGTAGCAATGGAAATTGCGAAGGTTATTAGGAAGGAGCTTCAGTAGCAATGGAAGTTATCCCAGGAGGTCTCCTATGGTTTGCTTCAGTAGCAATGGAAATGCATGAAGAGTTTTGTAAAAGGTGGCTTCGGTAGCAATGGAAAACCATGAAGAGTTTGTTAGGATAGGCTGCAGTAGCAATCACTTAATTTAGGAAGGATTTTAGGGAGGAAATACTATGTTTGGCTACTGAAGAGTGAAGGAGCAGAGTACTACCTCTTTCAAGACAACCATCAACAGAAGTTGACAACACTGGCATGCGCTCACAAACCCACAAAGGACAACTCGTGCAAGTGAAAAAAACAACCACTCTGGTATGAATTCTGGTCACCAGTATGAAGTTCTCCCAAAGTGGGGGGAACAATTGAATTTGTGTTTGAAGCTTTAGTTTACAATTAGAACGGTTTGAGGTTCTAGTTTTGAAGGTTAAAGGTTGAATATTGGATTAATTTAGTAATGGAACAAGGTTGGTGTTCTTTTGATAATGGCGGGTCACAAGTGCTTGTTAAAGCACATTGGATTGCAAATGAATTAATTATGGCCACTGACTCAGAAGGAGTTAATGCGGTATTCGGATGCTCTACTGGCACCTATTTTTCGACTTGCACGAATGAGTTCTCTGTAGGATAATGACTGAACTTTAACTTCTCGCCTTATGTTCTTTATTTGGTGATCTCTGGGTGCCGTGGCTACGGCCCTGGGCGGTGGATCCGCTTCTTGTGGAAGGAGGTCCGGGTCCAGTCAGGTGACGTGCTCAGCCGGTGCCGTGGCTCGAGGGAATCCGTTGTGGATCCAGGCGAGAAATGTATTTGTTGGTGTAACTATCCGCAGGTGCGGTGATAATTGGGTGTAGGATGGTTTCTTAAAAGAGGCAGTCCCTGTCTGGGTTTCTGCCTGTGAGCCTTGTGGCTTAATTGGTATGAGGTTTAGCCGTTTGGATGAATCGATTTTGGGAACGTCTCACGTGGATTTGAGAACGTTCCGAATGAATCTAATTGGACGCTCTCAAGTGAATCTGAGGAACGTTAATAGAGGGTTGTTGGTGGTGTTTGTGTGTCGGCCTCGCAGGTTCTTCGATAAAGAACCGAGATGTTCACACTTTGAATGGTTTACGAAAATTCACGCTTGTGCAGGTGAAATGTTGCCAACACGGCGACATGGGAAGTTTCGTTACTACTCGAAAGTGATTTCTTAGAGATTGAATTTTTCAGTACACAATTTTAATAAAATTGAGGATAGAAGTTAATTTATTTCGTAATGAAATTTCATTCTAATGGTTGAATTTATTTTACTGAATTTTTAAATGATCATTCTGAGAATTTCCGAAATTTATACTGAGTTGCGTGCCGAAGGTTCGCTACAAGTTCGTAGAAAAGTTTCTTTTAGACATTGATCTTGAATTTCGTTCATTCATTCTTGAATTTAGGTCAAGAAGCTGGAAAAAATTGTACGACCTGACTGTTATAAAGGAGCTCTTGATAGGGCCTAAAGAATATATTGGGTGACGCCTACTCTACGCTTCCTGCGATCGTTTTTTGTTGGAGCTAGGGAGTCTTGAGCTTAGTAATATAATTTTCATCGTAATACGTTGAAAGTGATTATATTATTTTATCTTTAAAAGATCAATAAATGAAAAAAACGTTTCAAAGACTTCAGTCATCATTGGGAGTAATAAAAATTTTAAAATCTGATCCAAGTCAATATACATGTAAATTAAAACCAAATGATATATAAATACTACCCTAATTGCAGGAGATGTTGACTGCTTGTCATTTAAAACGTGTTTTTCTACTAAAATAAACAACGATTCTACGTTGAGGAGGTAGACCAAATCCTGAGGTGAGAAAATTACTAAATTAAACTGGGCGCCAGTGGACGTACTGTCACAGAGAAGAGAGAACTGGGACCGAGCAGACTACGGAGGTGCGGAAGGTGACTGATCGGGTAACAAATTATTGCCGGTATGTGTGAAGATTTGGTTGACTTTAAATAAAAAACAACGCAGTATGAGGAAAATGTATGAAAGACGCAGAATTACTGAGGATGAATGGCAGAGTGTATGGAATGAGTACAAGGACCAGCAGAAGAAAGTAAAGAGAATGATCAATGAGGCTAGGGTTAAAGAAGAGAGACACCAAGTTGAAAATCTAAGAAAGAAAGGTCCAGATGGAATAAAAGATTGGTATAGGTTTATACAAGGTAATGATAGAGGTAGTGAAGTTCAAGTTGATGAATTAGTAGTCAATGGTTGCAGTGTGCAAGATAGGATGCAAATGGTGAAAGCAGTCGAAGAATACTGGGAGGACATTGGTGGAATGAATGAGCAGGTTACAGATGATGAACCAATAAATTTTCTGATAGATGATCATGAACTGCAAATGGAAGACGAAATCACTTGTGAAGAGATTGTAAGTTTTTTGAAGAAAGTGAAAAATGGAAAGGCATGTGGTCCTGATAAGATACCATATGAGTTCTATAAATGTGGAGGAGAGAGTGTAGTCAGTATGTTGAAATGTTTATTTGATGAGATATGGAAGAGTGAAAGAGTACCTGATGACTGGAACAAGTGTAATGTAGTTCTGTTGCATAAGGGTGGACATAAGAGTATGAAAGAACTTAAAAATTACAGACCAATTGCACTGGGTGACACCGTATGTAAGATCTTTTGTGGTATTTTGAATGAGAGAATGAAAAATTTAGTTGAGGAATTAGGAGTCCTGGGAGAAGAACAGAATGGTTTTAGGCAAGATAGACGGGGGGAGGATAATCTGTTTGTAGTGAGTGAAATAATTGAGCGAATGAAGAAGGATAACAAGAAGGTATATTTAGCATTCCTGGATATTGAAAAGGCGTATGACAGAGTGGATCGGGTTAGGCTGTTTGAAATTTTGAGAAAAGTTGGTTTTAGCAGAAAAATAGTGAACATTGTACAGAGTCTGTATGAGAACACAAGTGCTATCTACAGGTTAGGAAATTTGGAAACAGGGCAAGTGAGGAGTGTTAGAGGAGTGAGACAGGGCTGTACTCTGTCCCCCCTGTTGTTTGGATTGTACACAGAAGAATTAGCAGTTCGACTGAGAGGGAGTGGTTTAGGACTGAAAGTTGGTAATGAGAGACTGAGCTGTTTGTTGTATGCTGATGATGTGGTTGTGGTTAGTGAATGTGGTCATGAACTACAGAGGATGCTTGACATTGTGAATGGATATAGTACAGATTTCAAGATGAACTTTGGTGCCGATAAAAGTAAGGTCATGGTTATAAATAGTGATGAGACTGATAGAGACAGACTGTGGAATATTGGAGAAATCAGAATAGGTAGAACAAAAGAATACAAATATCTAGGTTGTATGATGAGTGAAGATGGATGTACTAGAACTAAAGGTGAGAAAGTGGCTAAAGCAATGCAGTGGAGTGGACGGTTAGGTAGTGTGGCCAGATACAGAGCAAACAAGTACGAATGTGTGAGAGGAATGTGGAAGTATGTTGCTGTACCTAGTGTCATGTATGGTATGAGTGCTCTTGCTTGGAATGGAAGTGATCTTGAAAAGCTGGATGTGATACAAAATAAGGTAGGACGTGTAGCATTGGGTGCTCCGAAATGGACAGCTATAGAAGCCATTAGAGGTGACCTAGGGTGGAGCCTATTTTCAGAAAGAATGATGAAAGCTGTGCTGAATTATAAGGTGAGAATTGAAAGAATGCAGAATAGCAGGTGGGTAAGGCGAATCTTTGAATGGAATCTGAGTGTAAGCTATTGGGAGAAAGTATGTTGGGGGCATGCAAGGAAACTCAGTATGCAAAAGATTATTCATGTTAGAATTGGGAGACCTGTGGATGACTGGAGTTTAATAAATGTAGGAGGTGTAGGGCCTGAGTGGGACTGCAAGAGGTGGAAGAAAGAGATTGAGAGACAAACAAAAGAGTATGGATTGAATAAGTGGAAGCTTAGCATGATGCGGAAGCCTACACTTAACTGGTATATGAAAAAGAAAGCACCTAAGTTTGAGCTGTTCTATGATGGTAGTTTTGGAAGTCAACTCTTGTTTGCTGTGAGGTGTAAGTCATTAAGTGTGAACAGACGTACTTGGAGATGGAATGAGAATAATAACAGATTATGTCAGCAGTGTAATAGTGGAGTAGAGGAAACAATTGAGCATTTTGTGCTGGAATGTAGTAAGTATGAGCAAGAGAGAGAGAGTTTTATGAATGTGGTGTCTGAGCAGTATGGAGAGAATGAGTGGAATGCCAGATGTGCTGAAGATGATTGCGGTATGAGCTGTCTTGCTGGATTGGATCAGGAGTGTAATGCGAGTATCACTGAGGCTATGAAATTGTTTCTTGTGCGTGCCTGGAGTAAGAGACAATGACTGGAATGAGCCAGTCAGGTAGAATAGGCTGTAATGACCCAATGTGCCTGGGGATGGTGTTTTGACACACTGGCTATCCCAGTGACGCCATCCAAAGGCAGCTTGTGACAAGGATTGGTAGATCCTGAGTAGTTTAGTGGACAAGTCTGGTACCAGGCGCTGAACTCTTTGTGTGATAACTGTGGAGGGAATTGTAGGCCGTTACAAAGGCCCCGACGCTGTCGGCCCTCAATTTCAAGTTCAAGTTCAAGTGAAAATTAAAAATTACAGACCAATTGCACTGGATGACACTGAATGTAAGATCTTTTGTGGTATTTTGACGAAATCACTTGTGAAGAGATTGTAAGTTTTTTGAAGAAAGTGAAAAATGAAAAGGCATGTGGCCCTGATAAGATCCCATATGAGTTCTATAAATGTGGAGGAGAGAGTGTAGTCAGTATGTTGAAATGTTTATTTGATGAGATATGGAAGAGTGAAAGAGTACCGGATGACTGGAACAAGTGTAATGTAGTTCTGTTGCATAAGGGTGGACATAAGAGTATGAAAGAACTTAAAAATTACAGACCGATTGCACTGGGTGACACTGTATGTAAGATATTTTGTGGTATTTTGAATGAGAGAATGAAAAATTTAGTTGAGGAATTAGGAGTCCTAGGTGAAGAACAGAATGGTTTTAGGCAAGATAGACGTTAGGAAGATAATCTGTTTGTAGTGAGTGAAATAATTGAGCGAATGAGGAAGGATGATAAGGTTTATTTAGCATTCCTGGATATTGAAAAAGCGTATGACAGAGTGGATCGGGTTAGGCTCTTTGAAGTTTTGAGAAAAGTTGGGTTTGGCAGAAAAATAGTAAAAATTGTACAAAGTCTGTATGAGAGCACAAGCGCTATATACAGTTTAGGAAATTTGAAAACAGGGCAAGTGAGGAGTGTTAGAGGAGTGAGACAGGGCTGTACTCTGTCTCCCCTGTTGTTTGGATTGTACACAGAAGAATTAGCAGTTTGACTGAGAAGGAGTGGCTTAGGACTAAAAGTTGGTAATGAGAGACTGAGCTGTGTGTTGTATGCTGATGATGTGGTTGTGGTTAGTGAATGTGGACATGAACTGCAAAAGATGCTTGACATTGTGAATGGATATAGTACAGATTTCAAGCTGAACTTTGGTGCTGACAAAAGTAAGGTTATGGTTATGAATAGTGATGAGACTGATAGAGACAGACTGTGGAGTATTGGAGAAATCAGAATAGGTAGAACAAAAGAATACAAATATCTAGGTTGTATGATAAGTGAAGATGGATGCATTAGAACTGAGGGTAAAAAAGTGGCAAAAGCTATGTAGTGGAGTGGACGGGTAAGTAGTGTGGCCAGATATAGAGCAAACAAGTATGAATGTGTGAGATGAATGTGAAAGTATGTTGCTGTTCCTAGTGTCATGTATGATAAGAGTGCTTTTGCCTGGAATGGAAGTGATCTTGAACAGCTGGATGTAATACAAAATAAGGTAGGACGGTTAGCACAAGGTGCTCCGAAATGGACAGCTACAGAAGCCATTAGAGGTGACCTTGGGTGGTGCCTATTTTCAGAAAGAATGATGAAAGCAGTGCTGAATTATAAGGTAAGAATTGAAAGAATGCAGAATAGCAGGTGGGTAAAGCGAATTTTTGAATGGAATCTGAGTGTAAGCTATTGGAAGAAAGTGTTGGGGGCATGCAAGGAAACTTAGTATGCAAAAGATTATTCATGTTAGAATTGGGAGACCTGTAGATGACTGTAGTTTAATAAATGCTGTAGGTGTAGTGTAGGGCCTGAGTGGGACTGCAAGAGGTGGAAGAAAGAGATTGAGAGGCAAACAAAAGAGTATGGATTGAATAAGTGAAAGCTTAGCTTGATGCGGAAGCCTACACTTGACTGGTATATGAAAAAAGAAGCACCTAAGTTTGAGATGTTCTATGATGGTAGATTTGGAAGTCAACTCCTGTTAGCTGTGAGATGTAAGTCATTGAGTGTAAACAGACGTATATGGAGGTGGAATGAGAATAACAGATTATGTCGGCAGTGTATTAGTGGAGTGGAGGAAACAATTGAGCATTTTGTGCTGGAATGTAGTAAGTATGAGCAGGAGAGAGAAAGTTTCATGAATGTGGTGCTTGAGTAGTATGGAGAGATTGAGTGGTATGCCAAATATGCTGAAAATGATTGTGGTATAAGCTGTATTGTTGGATTGGATAAGGAGTTTAATTTGGGCATAATTGAAGCTATGAAAGTTTTTCTGGTACGTGCCTGGAGTAAAAGACAGTGACTGGTATGAGCTAGTCATGTAAAATGGGCTGTAATAACCCACCATGCCTGGGGATGGTGCCCTGACGTACTGGTTATTCCAGTGATGCTGTCTAATGGCAGTTTATGACAAGGATTGGTGGATCATGAGTAGTTTATTAAACAAATATAGTACACAGACACTGAACTCTTTTGTGTGATTATTGTAAGTATTGAGGAGGTAATTGTAGGTCGTTATAAAGGCCCTGACACTGTTGACCCGCAATTTCAAGTTTCAAACTTGTTTGAGGTTCACATAAGGTGATGTCGTATAACTTAAAAATCAGCATACATTATGGGAACTGAGAAAGATGAATTAGATATTGAAAGTGATCATAAAATGCTTGTGCTTGAATATAATATAATTGGGGTGGAAAAGAGCCCATGCTGAAGGTCAGCAATGGGTAAGAAAATTTTGAGATAAAAATAGCAAATGGAAGAATTTAGGAATGAATTGGGTAGATGTAACTGTAACAGGTGTGGAAATGTAAATGACCTAAATGGTGAGATTGCAAGAACCTTGTATGATGTGGCAGAGAAAAAGATTGGTAGAATAAAATTAGGAAAAGTATAGGAAATGCCAGTTGGTTTACAAGTGAGATAAAGGAGGAATGAATGAAGAGAAAAACTTTTTATAAGAAACAATGCAATATCAAGAAAATGTATGAAGACATAAAATTACTGAGCATGAATGACTGAGTGCATAGAATAAGCACAAGGACCAGCCAAAAAAAAGTTAAGAGAATGAGGCTAAGGTTAAAAAGGAGAGACACCAAGTTGAAAATCTATGAAAAAAGGTCAGGATGGAATAAAAAATTGGTATAAGTTAATACAGGTGAAGAGAGAGATAGTGAAATTCAAGTCAACGAATTAGTTGTCAACAGTTGCAATGTGCAAGATAGGGTGAAAATGGTAAAAGCAGTTGAAGACTACTGGGCATTGCTCTGATTGATATTGGTGGAAAGAATGAGTAGGTAACAGATGATGAACCCGTAAATTTTCTGATTGATAAACATGAGCTGAAAATGGAAGACAAAATCGCTTGTGAATAGATTGTAAGTTTTTTGAAGAAAATGGAAAGGCATATGGCCCTGATAAGATCCCATATGAGTTCTATAAATGGGGAGGAGAGAGTTGAACTAATATGTCAAAATATTCATTTGATGAGATATGGAAGAGTGAAAGTATAGGCGTGGACCCAAATATTTTCCTTGTGTGTCTGTAATATCCAGCATGCATCAGTCTGAATTTGTTCCGTTTTCTCCAGTCCTTTTTGTATGATATTTAATGCTGAGTATAGAGATAAAAATTGAATGTGTTTCTAAATGTTCATTGCTTGTTTTGTGTTCTTGATTTTGCTGTGTTTTTTGTGTATGAATAGTTTCTTAATGCACTGTCTTTCTTTTGCTTTCTGTCACTCAGATTTACAGTAAAACTAGTGTAATATTATTTCTTGGAAAAGCTATTTCTTCACCTTATAAAATGAAGTGTTGATCTGGTGAGTGTTGTTTATTGTACAGTTTACTTTGCTTGTATATATTTTTTGTTGCTTTAGGGTAAGATTTACTTTATTTTAAGCATGATATTTTTCTCTTGGCATATTGGTTCTTTCATTCCTTTTTTGTTGAAAGATCAAGTTTTTCAGTTTTGCTAGATTTCTAGACCATTTTTGTAATAATATTTTTCCTGAGTTACTCTTTTGAATTTGTTGATGAATGATTTGATTTGAGTTTAATTTCATTCATATTCATTTCAGAGTCCATTTTTTTCAGTTGCTTTGTTTCATTTTTAGTCATTCCAATTACTTTGTTTAGCGTGAATTCATTCTCAGCATGTTTTATTTTGCTCTACTTCTTACTTTATTTTAAATTTTAATTTTGAGGAATCCTAAAGGAATGGTATGGTTTATTTTCTTTTTTTTCTGCATTTTTATTTTTGTTTTATCTCTGTTTTCAGGGCTTTTTTTATTATACTGGCTTCTGATTTATCTTCACTGTTTCTGAGCCCTGTCACCTGTTCAATCCAATCACAATAAACCATCATTTGTGTAAACCAGTTTTGTTACTCCCTCACTATGTGGTTCACAACCAGCTACGTATAATGATGGGTAAATGCTAGTACCCCTTGTCCCCCGTCCTCTTACAAAAGAGTACTGGATGACTGAAAAAAGTGTAATGTAATTCTATTGCATAAGGGTGGGCATAAGAATATGAAAGAACTTGAAAATTACAGAGACCAATTGCTCTGGGTGACATTGTTTGTAAGATTTTTTGTGGTATTCTGAATGGTAGAATGAAATATTTAGTTAAAGAACTAGGAGTGCTGGGAAAACAACAGAATAGTTTTAGGCAAGGTAGATGTGTTGAGGATAATCTGTTTGTGGAAATAATTGAGCAAATGAAGAAGGATGATAAGGTATATTTAGCATTCCTCAATATTGAAAAGGCGTATGACAAAGTAGATTGATTTAGGCTGTTTAAAATTTTGAGAAAAGTTGGATTTAGTTAAAAGATAGCAAATATTCTGCAAAGTCTGTATGAGAACACAAGCGCTATCTACAGGTTGAGAAATTAGGAAACTGGGAATGTGAGGAATGTTAGAGGTGTGAGACAGGGCTGTACTCTGTCTCCACTGTTGTTTGTACACAGAAGAATTAGCAGTTCGACTGAGCATGATTGACTCAGGATTGAAAGTTGGTAATGAGAGACTGAGTTGTTTGTTGTATGCTGATGATGGGGTTGTGGTTGGTGAATCTGGGCACAAACTATAAAGAATACTTGACATTGTGAATGGATATAATACAGATTTCAAGATGAACTTTTGTGCACATGAAAGTAAGGCTATGGTTGTAAATAGTGATGAGACTGATGGAGACCGACTGGAATATTGGAGAAATCAGAATAGGTGGGATAATAAAATACAAATATCTAGGTTGAATGATAAGTGAAGATGGATGCCAGATATTAGTGAGTAAATAACTTAAAATTATGCTGTTTCTTTGGAATTTCTGGGATTCTAAATAGCTATATATTTTAAGATATTAGTAAGAAAATAACTTTCAATCATGCTGTTTTCCTCAAATTCACAGAATTCGAATTAGTATACCCATTTCAATATATTAGTCAGAAAATAAATTAAAATCATGCTGTTCAACATAAGTAATCATTCAGAGCTCAAGGTAGGACTAGTGTTTTAATATTATTACAATTTACGTCACTATATAGTGTAGTCTACACTATCTCATAATATAGTTCAACTATATCAATATATTTTGTGGTTTGATTATGCAGATAATAATGAATAGACTATTATAGGTATAATGGCAATGGCCGCTGTTATAGAAACTAAAGCCTTTGTATTGCAATACTATATTAAAGATGTGACTGGAGAATGTGTGAAATGTATAAAGTGCATCTAGAGTTTACTTTGTAAAGGCTGGTCTACCAGTGGTTTGTTATATCTCCTAAAGAGTGAACACAACGTAGTGCAGCCTGAAACTGTATTCCCTTTTGCATCAACTAGTAGCTGAGAAAAAAATTTGTATTGGGAAAATGTGCCCTCATGCAAGGATGAGCAGTAGTGAAAGCACTAAACCTATACTAACAACAATAATGAGCTTTGTAATTTTTTAGTAGTACATTAAAGTACTCTGGAAGGACGAGTGACCAAGCTTGTACCAGTTGATGGCATGTCAGTAAATACAGTTACAAAGAGTGAATTCATTAGAGAACCCTTCTCAGATAGGCTTTTTGCTTCCTAAATTGCTGAGTACTGTGATGGGCATGGGTAATAAATATCAATAGCATAATGTAGTAAAGATAGAAAATCCCGGGATTGTCTTCCTGAAATCTCGGAATTCCGTGATTTTTATTTTATCTTAGGATTGCAAACCCTATTCTCTTTATTGAACTAGATTGCAAAATCATTTTTTATAAGTTACATAGCACTTTTAGCCAAAAATTTTAAGTAGTCTTGTTGGATTTCCATGTTAGTATTGCCTTTATTAGGTGTGAGGGTTTTTCTGAATAATTACTAATGTGGCAAGTAATAATACTGCTGTGATTGCAGTTTTTATATTAATTTGCATCCAATTCATTGCTAATAGATATTATATATATTTCAAAAATTTATTTCCAGAGATTTAAATTGTTCTAAAGGCTTATACTTCAGAAACTTTATTGCCCGCTGCTTTGTTTTTCTTGATGTACGTAACAACTATGCTCGTCTGCTAAAATTTTTGATCTTCATTGTAAAAATCTTGTTTTCATTCAAATTTGGTTCTCGTGCAAGCTTGGAAAGATTCAACTTGCCCGTGCAATGGCCTTACAGCGGCGTCTGGCATTGAGTCTTTCATCTTTGCCTCGGCCTTCATTTCCAGAGCGTCTTAAAGGAGGTCGACTTGAAAGATGGGGTATGTTATATGCTAAACTCTATTGCATGTCCATGATTGTTTGTTTGAAGATCAAATTATTTTCTTACTGACAAAAAATATCACAATAACATGCAAAATATTTTTAATGCATATATATTCATACATTATATTCATACATGCTCTATGTATAATAATGTAATATAGATTATAACAATATCACATAAAATATTGCTCAATATGTGCATTAAGGGGAGCATTCCCCATAGGGATCCATGGTTTGAGGATATGGGGATTTTTGCTGCTATAGGAAGTGTAAGGAGTCAGGTGCATCCTGTAAAAAAATGAGACTCGTACGTTCACTCGTTTGCCCGCTACGGGGGTTTGAAGAATGGGGGGGAGGGGAGGGGGAAGTGGAATTTTATCATGTTACACCTCCCCCATGGCGCATTCTTTACGGCGTGACGCTGCTATGTCATCTCCTATGTCTCTGGATTACTCTATAATGATTTCAGGGGTCTAACCTGAACCAAAAATTTTAATTAAAATTGTTTGTTTCTTTGTTTACCTAATCCTGAGAAATTCGGATTCTGGGTTTCAAAATGCATCTCCTCCTACAGTTTTCAAGCTACTGTGATAATTTTGGTATCATTGAATTTGAAAAAGTGTGTAGATTATGGTGAATAAAGGGTTTTTTCTACATTTGTCATGATAAAAAGTTGTGACATGATAAATGAAAATTTTTGCCAAAAAAAGTTTGCATCTCAAAAAAAATTTCGTTGAACTTTTAATTATGCCTTTCAAGATTTTCTGTATACTCTAATAATTTACACAATATTCCGCATCTAATGATACTAAAATCATCACTGTAGCTCAAAAACTGTGGGAGGAGATGCATTTTGAAAACCCCCCCTCAAAACTCTGTTTTCTACAAATATCTCGTTTTCTTTGAAGAAAATTGCATTTTATCACGAGAACCAAACGATTTCAAATTGCATTTCCTATCAGTATACTAAATTTCATAGCTCTAGCTTCAAAAACCAAAAAAAAGTCCCTATGGGGAACGCTCTCCTTGAGAAGGTTAGCCTCTAAAACAACAGATTCAGAGCACTAGATTATTCTAATTTATTCCTTATGATCTTCAGGAATATTGATGGTTTATATAGGGTTGATGAATTTTAGCTTTTTTTTTCTATATTTTTAATAAATGTTTAGTTTTGGTAATTTTTCCCCATTATGTATGGATACTCTGGCTCCCCCAACTTACAAACATCAGAGTTATGAACATTTGGAGGTTCCAATGCAAGCTTACTGGTGTTCTATATGTGTTTGAAAATTTTCATTTTTTATTAGATATCCTCATTATTCTCTTCAATATTACATTTTATGTGTCTTATTCTTCTTTGTTTAAATACCTTTAATTTCTAATTATAAACTCAAAATTGTCTTATTTGAAATCAATTGTTTTTAAGTTGGAACCAATTGTGTGTATATATATATATATTCTGGATTCTTTGTTCTATGTCCTACTTTTTCTTGTTAAGTTGAGCCCTGTCCCAATGAAGCTGCATGTTTGTTGTCTTTCTGCAATTCATGAGAGCATTGCATCTCTTAGAGTTGAGTAGCATCCTTGGCAATGCATTTAAGATTTGCTGCAAGTGTCCTTGTATGTGTGTTAGGATCTAACAATCATTTGCAATACCAGCATTAGCCTCAGAAAATTAAACTTGTTGCTGAATTTTTTATGGGTTTTGGTTTATGGTTATAAATACCTTGACACAGCAACACTAGTTGCAGGAGTCTGTCCTGAACTTAGATTTGTAATTAGGTAGGCTTTATTTTTCATTGGTTGCTTCTCTGTCATTCCTTGCAACTGACTCCTGCAACATTGCCTTTACCTTTTATTCTTATTAAACCATTTTGTTCAAGAGAAATGGTTAAGCCTTGATTTGTCCAATGCTGTGACACAAAGATATCCAAATCTTGTGTTACTGCATGTCTCTTTAATTCAAGCCTTGCTAGGTTACCCCTAACTGAACAGAAAATGAGCAATTGAAATTACAATTGCTTAACTGAACAGAAAATGAAGAAATAATTGCTTAATTCCAGAAAAAAGGAAATAAAAATAGCCATAACATTAATTTGTGTTGTACAGCTGACTACTGGGTGCAGTTGGGTCGAGACTACCGAGAGTCGCTGACCACCATAGCTCAGCAGGCCCAGGACCGTCCCTTGAAGGCTTCATTTTACACCTCCCTCGTTGCTGCGTGTGCCGTGCTCACGTAAGCAGGGAGAGGCCAGCATCTCCTGTAATTTAAATCTAATAATTGATTTTATGTAAGACTCTAACTCCTGTATTCTGGTAGAAACATGAGTGGGTCTGAGCAGGGATTGTTTGTTATCTGTAAATTAATCAGCATCTACAAAAATCAGCACTTTTTCATTCATAAATACAAAAATAGGGAAATTAATAAATTCTGTCTGCATATTTAGGTGTTCATTTTTATCTATGAAAATATCTATATTGATGCAGCCTGAAAATTGTTTGAGAAGAACAATATCGGCTGAGTCAGAGTATTACATGTCCGTATGGAACATCAACTCATTTTTAAGTTGAAAATTTTTTCTTTTTAGTAAACAGAATGATGAATGAACATTTTACAAACTACTGCTCATTCATAACAATAGATAATCAAGATCTCAAATTGTTTACTACAAATTATGTATATTGAACAGATTATGTTGGTGAGATATGATTGCATCATTCCGTCTTAATTGTGCATTAGGGCAGGCAAAAGAAAATACTGAGTATATTGATGTTATGTGCTTTAGAAAACAAGTTAACCCTTCAACGCCCAAATGGATTATTTGGTCCTCTTTCAAAAATAACAATAATATATTATATTTCTTATTCAATTTTTTCACTAATGGGCCCTTTGAACTTCACTGCCAAGTGGCAGTTCCTTCCCCATCTTGATAACAATGACTACCTAATGCCAGTGTCGGTTTAGTGATAGTGGTTGCCATAACGGTAATATGAGTATAAAAATGTGGGTGTTGAAGGGTTAAATAATATTCTGAGCAAATATAAGATTACAATTATAATAAATGGTTCATGTGTAAGATTACAACTACGATAAACACACAAATTTGTACAAATGAGTTAACTATGCTTAATTTTAAAGTAAATAATAATGTTGTCTACAGTTATTATTTTTAAAGCTAGTTTGAGTGTATACAAGTAGTATTTGGTAGCTTGGGCAGTCACAGTCAAACTAAGTTTCACAGAGTGTAGGCATGTATAGATTATAAAGGTAATGTGATAAAATAACTTCAGTGATGCATAAATTCTAATGAACTTCATATATTTTGCTTTCACTTATCAATCAAATCATTAAAATAAAAGTTGTAGCCTATAATTTTTAAAATTAGTAAAGTAGAGAAAATTTCTGAATTATGATGAATTGGTATCAACAAAAACATTTTTATATCATCATTGTAGCTGGGGCCAGTTGGCATAGGCAGAGGAGTACAAATAGAGATGCATTCTGTCATTTCTGCAGTTTACATGTCACATTTCCTTAACTCCAAACTTTGGTGCATAGATCTTTCCTAGCTGTGGAGCACTTTGTTGTGGCAAGGGAAGTTCAAATTAATGTACAATCTATGATCTTTCTGCTTGTATTTTGGATTTAATAAAGGTATTTAATTTTATTTCTTAGGATGGTAGTAACTTTTTATATTTTTTATAGTTTGGCCTTATGTATAGATGAAGTGTTACAAGTATACAATTGTGAATTGGATATTATTTTAGATGGTAATTTTTTGTGTGATTGTGCTCATAATTCTTCTGAAACTGCCAGTAACTTTTTCCTGTACAAATTGAGTCACCAAAAATAGATATCATTCACACGTACATTAGCCTCTCAAATGCTACAATTGAACTTAATGTACTTGATAAGCTAAATTATTTCAAGTTGTATGCTAGTGGAGAATAATAAGAAATTAAATACTTGCTTCATTCATTTTTTTCTTGAATCATTTGATACTCTAATAGTGAACTGAACAAAATTGATAACTTTGGAAAGAAAGATATTTTGCTTCAGTCAAAATCATATATTAAATCATGTGTTAATTCTCAAAATCCATCGTAATTGGTGCTGCTATGCAATGATAGATTTTAAAAGTTATGTCAGTACCCATTTCATACGTACAGGGAGAGTGAGCATTGTGGCTGACGTCTTTTGTTTTTTTTTATCTAACATGCCAAGCCTGCTGCATTGGACCCAAGTAGTCATTATTTGACTCAAAAGTGCTAGCACACTTGCAACTAAACCATTGTCACCCCTGGAACTGATTGTGTGGTTATCTTCAGTCCCATGTCTAATTCAATAAGTTTTTGATGTATATGACAGTATATCCTCATCAATTAACCATTAGTTAGTGTAAAAACCACAAGTTTCTAAACTGCATAGGATGTGGGTTAAGGAGCAAATGACTAAGAAAATGTATATTGTGGAATGATTCTAATGTGTTTGAAAATGGATTGCATTGTGTGGCTTGAAGTTAGATTGCAGGATATGTTAGAACTGAACTTTTAAAATCACCAACAAACCACAGTGCAAGTTTAATTTCTGCAGGAAGCAGTGGCAAGTAGTGTTCTTGGACATCTTTCACAATTTCTTTCATCCATCTTGAAAAGTGTTTTTTGGCATCTAGATGCCACTTGCTGCATTGGATTTGCTCTGATCAGTTTTGTATTAGAGCTGTTTTAAGTGAGCCCATACAGAGGCCTCCCTGCAAGTTGAGGCTGTAAGGATGAGTTGGTAGAGCAGCATTCAAGAGTGAAATTTAGCATTTTTAATTTTATTCCAAGGCTTAGTGTTATAAATGTTCATCAATGTCTATTGGAAGCAGTGCAAGAGCCATAGCTGGATATTACGCCTCAACAACGCATAGTGCCACTCATCTCTGCTTTTTTGTTCATTTTTGAATCAGAATTGCATAGCCGTCCTCCACCCTCACCGGATTAGGCCCTTGTTAACTTTTTCTTCTTTCACATGTGCATAATTTCCAAAATGAACATTGTTTTTTATCACAAATTGTAGTGGAAAGGAATTTAATGAAAATTATTAATACAGCTTCAAGCAATCACAAAAAAGTTTCTAAAGACCATGTGAGCAATGGAAAAAGCAATGGAGATGTTATGTTGCCAGCAATGGCAAGAATTTTGAAGAAGCTAAATATTGAATGGTTAAAAGCACAGGAATGATTACTCTGTGGCAAAAGTTCAGGTTTTCTAACAGGCCTTGTTAAATATATGGATTTAGGTAGGAGTACATTAAGATAGAACACAATGTGGGTCCAGGCACCAATGGAGTGAAATAAGATGATAATGGAAGCTTAAATCAGTGCTTCACTACTGAATTTCTTCATGGTTAGAATGGGTCTGGGGGAGATTCATTGACTTTTTAACTTAGTATTTCTGGTGGCGTTTCTGTGTGTAATTTAGTTATGTGTGTGTGTCCCTTCAAGGGGATACAACTATTGTATCTATATAGAAATTAGTGCACACGTGTACCAAATTTTGGATATGTGTGCAGGAAAACAAACCCTACAGAACTGGACCTGCGGAGCCGCCTGGTGGAGCACCAGAACAGCTCCGCTCTGCTGGGGGAGACCATCAGGAACAGGGACGTCCAGCGCAGGATGATGCACCTCGAGGAGTGCTTCACTAATGGCACTCTCAGGTACTGTGCTCTCTTCATCTTGAAATGAACTACGTTCCAAGTTTCGGGTGAAGCAACTCGGACTAGGTGATTTCTTCTGACCTCCAGCTGTCCAACCCTAGGCATAGCTATTTTGGCAATTTATTTTGGGGTGTCAAGTGAGGATCAAATTATTGCCGTGAGACGTTTTTAGAACCGAATTTTTGCATCAGATCCATTGATCATTTTTATTGAAAACATTTCTGTCACTATTCCTTGTTTATGTTGAATAGTAAATGACAACAGAAGCAAACCGTGTAGTCCATTCTCGACCCAAATCTTCATTGTCTTATTCATTGTTGTGCTCAGTCTTGCCAAAATTACTTTACTCTTTACTGTACTGGCGTTTTTTGAGTGTAACTTCTCTTCACAGTATTTTCCTCAAGATGTTAATAGGGACATGTACAATAATTGGTGTTCAATGTATCTTGTAAAACTTGCTGTCCTCTGACTAACAATTACGATTAGTTTGCCATTGACACGATTTGGTGCTCGTCACTTCAGCGCTTAGCGTTCCTCATAGATGCATTTGATCTACCTGGTGCCACTTCTGCTCAGCTGATGCTAAGAGACAGTGGTATTATTGACTGATTCCGCTCAGCTGATGCCGAGAGACAGTGGTCTTATAGAGTAACACAATTGTAACAGCTGTCACTTTCCACTTAAGTAGTGTTGTTCTCTTTCGATTATTGTCAAAAATCATCTGCTGTCCTCTTGAATCAAAACTTTTACTTCTATGTCAAAGTTTGGTTTAAAAATATTGTTTCTAGCCTGTCTCTGAGTTGTGGGACTATTCTGCTTTTTTTTAGCTTGGGTTTAATTTTTTGTTTGTGTTTGTGTAATTATGCAATAATGCATTTGAGGTTCGAAGTACGTCTTCTCCTACGTGTAGGTTTCTGATTGTGTCATCTTTTGTTTTGGTGTAAAACTATCATTCTTTTGTACTTCGTGAAACGTCAAATTTGGCATATTGTAGGTCTATTGAAAAATTGTGATCCACCTCAAACTCAGAAGGTAGTAACATCAGTAGTTATTCAACAGATGTTCAGAGAGAACCTTAAACCAGTGCGTTACTACTGAATTTTTTGTCAAAATTATCTGGCAGAGACCCATGTTTGGTTCTAACTTCGTATTTCTGGTGGCATTTCTGTGCACAATTTCGATATGTGCCCCCTCAGGAGGGGTACAACTATTGTATATCTGGAAATTAGTGCACCCAAAGCAAGGAGGAAGAAGGTCCCGAGCTGAGGAATAGTGGTTTTGTTAGAATAGAACAGGGTTTTTATTATGTTAATTGCTAATTCTTTTCGATTCTGTGCTGTCCTTTTTTCAGCACCTATTACTTTCTTCTTTGCCTTTTATCTTGTTTCATAAACTTTGTCCTTAACTAAATGTTTCTATGCGCTGGGGATCTTGTGTGAGAACGCACCCTGTGCACAGATTCCCTGTTGTTTGAACTCCATACCAAATTGTACCTTCATTTTTCCTCTCTTTGAACATCTTGTGGTAAAAACGGCTGAAACTAACTTATCAATCAATTGTGATTAGGGACGGTTAGACTGACTCATGACGTAATGTAATCTGAGGCATGTGTGTGGGTGCACAGACGCTGGATTAGAATGACTCATGACGTAATGTAAACTGAGGCATGTGTGGGGGTGCACATACGCTGGATTGGACTGACTTATGACGTAATGTAATCTGAGGCATGTGTGTGGGTGCACATACGCTGGATTAGACAGACTTATGACGTAATGTAATCTGAGGCATGTGTGTGGGTGCACAGACGCTGGATTAGACAGACTTATGACGTAATGTAATCTGAGGCATGTGTGTGGGTGCACATACGCTGGATTAGACAGACTTATGACGTAATGTAATCTGAGGCATGTGTGTGGGTGTACAGACGCTGGATTAGACGGACTTCTGACCTAATGTAATCTTACATGTATGTGTATATGTGTGTGCAGGCGCTGGAATTTGGTGCTGTTTTCCATATTCTGGGAAGACAACTACCACTCTGGATGTGCGCTGTACAAAGCGACCACCCCGCACCTCAAGCCGCGATACGCCACCTTCTTCCAGGAGCGCGTGTTGGACGTGGGCGCGTGCGGCCGGTTCTGGGGCACCGAGTGGCTCGTGCGGAACTTTGATGTTAATGATGACGAGTGGGACGAGCACGGCGCTCAGAGGGAGGAATTTCGGCCTAAGAACAGGGGAGCCATGGGCATGATTTAGGTCTCGTGTTGTGTAGATTTTATATCTATGGGCGTGATTTAGGTTTTGCATTTCCTATTGTTGTGTAGATTTTACAGCCATGGGCATGATTTAGATCTCGATATTGCTGTGTAAATTTTACAGCCATGGGCATGATTTAGGTCTCGTGTTGCTGTGTAGATTTTACATCCATGGGCATGATTTAGGTCTCGTGTTGCTGTGTAGAGTTTACATTTGGCATTGCTGTACACATTTTTTTGTTTGTGTTGTTAGGTAATGAATATTATAGCTTGTATATTTTCCCTATGATTAGGGTGTGATAAAATTAAAACCTATCTTGTTAGATATTTTCAAAAACCCGACCCGCAGGCAAAATTTTTTCTTTGTGCTGCTATTTTTCTCAAGTGTTACTCTTTTACAGCGTTAATAGAAAAGATCAAGTTTTCAAAGAATCGAATTTAAGCACACCTGCCACATTCTTAATGTATATATGTACATATGTTGTATTAAGTAATTTTTAACAGGTTATCTGTGATACAACTCGCTCCAAAAAATTTGAGTACAGTGTCACAAGTGCTAGAAATCAAGCATCGCATTAACAGTGGTCTAGTCTAGTGAGCTATTTCCTGTGTTTCGACCTCTGTGTTCTCTCAAATTTGATCTAAACTGACAAAAAAAAACTTTTTTGTGTGTGATGCCTTGAGTTATTTTCTACATTCTAAGTTTGATTTGTGACTTCGGTGATTTTACGACTTTACTTTTCCTCTCATAACCTAGCAAAGGATATTACCATTCTAATTAACACGTCTTAGGCAAACTGAACGCGTTAAGCCATCGAATGCTCCTTGTTTTACATTTACTGCGTCAATTAAATTTCTCAGGGTGCCTTCCATCTCTTGTTTGCTACTTGGCGCCTCATAATTCAAAGTTTGAAAAAATATTTCCTGACACCGATTGCGTGACAATTTTCTGAAATCTTGGAAAATTTGCATCATTTTGAGGCTTACGGTTTGTTTAATTTATTTGGCCATTAGGGTTACCCATCTCGTGTATGTTCGATTATGCCCATTTTCACAGCAGTGTGCTTCGTTACGATCATACTTCATCTTGACGCTGCTTCACCTCCAAGCCAACATGTTTTCAGAACCTATTTAATACCTTGCTTAATTTAAACATTCAATTGAATTTCGTAAAATTTGTAACTGGAAATCAGTGTATGAAATATAGCATGACTTAGCCGTACAGAACAGCTGCCATCTTGTATGTCATGTAGCATACTGCCGTCATGTGTGTCGTGTGACGTGGTGCCGTGTCGTGTGACGTGCTGCTCTCGGTACACGTTTAGCGTTGAAGACCAAAATCTTTCCGTCCCGTGGAAGATATTGAAAATTAAATTTTCTAAAAATTGTATGTAACTTGACTAAAAATTAATTCTTCTATTTTCATAACCACCTTGAACTGATTTGAATGGGTTGTCGCGATTACTTTATATTCGCATTAAAATTCAATAATAATAAATTTAGGGTTGAGTTTCCACCAGGGTCACGAAAATTCAAAAATTGTAAGATAAGTGGAGTACTCCTGCAATTTAAAAAGGGTTTACATTTCACTTCATCTAAAAATTTTCTAAAGTGATAATGAACTTCAGTCTTGAAGTACTTAACGAAATTGATGAAATTTGTTTGAAATTGTTGTATCGGCTGCGCACAACGCAAGCCTCCACGCATGGGAAGAATTAGCCGAGTGGGGCTCTACGACTGTGAGCTCTCGTAACCAGCGGGGCCAGGAAGGGTTGCAGACTCCACCGTCAGCTATTCACGCATCCCGTCAACTGAGCTCTACCAAAGCGGACTGACGAGTACAGACCCTTGAAACCTAGATTATCGCGTGAGGCCATTCACGCAATGTGTATATTTATGAGCTCTGTGGGGTGCATGTTCTCTACATTCAAGAGATATTATGTAATAATTCTGCACTCATCATAAAATAAAATTTAATTCATATTTCAAGCTCAGACAGAATCGGTTTAACAACGGAAATACTTCACTCGTCCACGGACGAGCGCTCCATCCGAGACAAGTGCTGACGGATTCCCTCAAGAGGAAATGATATTTTCGGGAGTCGAGACACAACAAGAACTTTCTGTGGCATCAAGTGAGGGAGACCAGCGAGGCGGTCTCCGGTAAACAGATTAAAAAGAAATTACCGGATTGGCTCCACAAAATATTTTCCAATTTGACTTTTTTCAAGTAAAATTCAGGAATAAAAATCATTCAACTTTGAAAGATGAGATTATCGAACGTAGATTGAGCCTCTCTCCAACTCCCCACGAAGATGTTCCCAAAAAAGAAAGGAGGCTTGCACTATTTCTACAGAAATTAAGATAAATTAATTTGAAAATTATGTTTAATTTAATTTTATGTTCTCACAGCCTCCGCTTCGAAACGGCAAGATTGAAAGTTAGATTAGATTATAAGTTAGTTTAAGCCTCCCTAACCGCTGGAAAAATAGAGCGTATCGAAGAGAGGAAGGAGGAAGGCACCATTCAGTATGGAGATAAGAAAATGAGGAATCTATGCAGAAAGGGCATAGAAACAGTAAGATGGGAAAGAAGTTCATGAAAGATTAGATTAGATTATTAGTTAGTTTAAGCCTCCCTATCCTCAACAAATGAGATCCAAAGAGAGGAAGGAAGAAGGCACCATTTAGTATGGAGTTAAGGGAACGTGGAATCTATGCAGAAAAGGCATAGAAACAGTAAGATGAGAAAGAAGTTCATGAAACAAGGTCAAAGTTGAAGAAGAAAGTAGTAGGTGCTGAAAAAACAGGACAGCAGTGAACCGAAAAAAGATGGTCCGTAACAAAACAAAATCCTATTCTATTTAACAAAAAAGAAAGCCTACCTAACCTTTAGCTCGGGCCCACACATTATCCCCCTGGGAGCGCCAATTCCCATAGATACATTAATTGTATCCCCCTGAGGGGAGAAGTTCATGAAATAAGATAAAAGTTGAAGAAGAAAGTCAGAGGGGCTGAAAAACAGGACAGTAGTGAACCGAAAAAAGGTGGTCCTTAACATAAAAAAAAAAACATTTTATTTCAACAAAAAGAAGGCCTACCTAACTCTCAGCTCGGGCCCTCACATTTTTCCCCTGGGAGCGCTAATTCCCATAGATACAATAGTTGTATCCCCCTGAGGGGGGATTGAAAGTGGTTTATTCAGCAAGATAAAATTTAAAGAGTAGTAGTAGTAGTAACATAGGTTTGCTAGCGCTTCAGTTATTTAAACTATATCGCACCGAAGGTCACATAATTTAATCGGTATCAAGCTTTTCCGATTTACCACGCAAGGTGAACATCAACATTATATGAACATCACAAATTACATGATCATGATTTAATTACAACTCAAGATTATGATTGTCTCCTCATTGAAACTTTGCACATACTATAGTACATCCAAATCACTGGGCAGCCAAACCCCTTAGGGGGTTTCAGCTGCCCACCCATTATGGCCGGACGCCTTACCCACCCTGAAACCCCCCAAGGTACCAACGTAGCGCGTCCGGCCATATTGCAGTTTCTTCATCTAAAATCTTCCAAAAGACTTCAAACATGAAAAACTTTTCGTAGTTCTCAGCGTACAGAGGCACTATAATTTGTTCAAAAGAGACGAGTCAGAGAGATAACCAATAAGCCGCCAATGATTAAAACGCCCACGAGTCGGTTCTCCCAACATCTTACACAAAACAAAATCAGAGTCAGCGCCCTGTAAACCAGGGTAATAACGGGAACGTACATCGGAAAAGTGAAGGCATTCAACCAATATATGCTGCACCGACAGCGGCACCAAGCAGCGATCGCAAAGAGGGGCCGGGCGACGCTCCATTAAATGGCCATGAGTGAGGCGGGTGTGACCAATCCTCAGTCGACATAGGAGGACTTCCACGCGGCGGTTCCGGCATGCTGAAGAAGGCCAGGCTCGGACACTGTTCTTAATCTTGCGCAGCTTGTTGTCTTGGGTGTTTTCCCACTGTCGCTGCCAGAGTTGGATTAATGCAGCTTTAATTATAGGGTAGTAATCCCGGGCGGGTACTCTGGTATTTGTTGGGTTAGCAGCAGAGGTTGCAGCATTTCGCGCTAACTCGTCTGCCCGATCGTTGCCACGCACATCAACATGGCCAGGTACCCAACATAGAGTTACAAGTTTTGGGGAGCTTGCAAGTCGCAAAAGGCTAGACATTATTCCGGAAATTATTGGATGTGTGGAGTTGTAGGATCTCAGTGACTGGAGGGCAGCTTTGGAATCGGAGAACACCACATAAGAACCCGAAGCAGGCCGCTCCTCAATCATGCGGAGTGCGGCACGGATGGCGATCAGCTCCGCAGAGTAGATTGACGTTTCAGGCAGCAGTCTTTCCTCCACCACTCCGCCATCAAAAACTGCAGCACAGCCCACTGCGTCATCCGTTTTAGAACCGTCAGTGTAGATATGAAAAGCTCCCTCGTGGTCACTGTGAAGGTGATCTTGGAAAATATGTCGCAGTATGGATATTGTCATCATCTCTTTCTTTGGGTATTGCGGTCCTGGACAGAAAGTCTGAATCGGAATTTGCCAGGTTGGCTCTTCCAGAGTGGGGGCACGCTCAACTTTGAACGAGGGCAACTGCATCATCTCCGCTAGTGCTTCGTAGTCAGTAGAGGAGGGGATATAATACGGAAACAACTCCCGACCCCTTACTCCCTCCATCACGCTATTCCACGTGGCCGTGAAAGGTAGTTGTCCGAGTCGTACAGCATACTGTAGAGTAAGCTGTACTCGACGAAGTTGCAAGGCTGGTTCACCGCAATCCACCAATAAGCTCATCACCGGTGATGTCCGAAAGGCCCCCGTACACAGCCTCAGAGCAGAGTTATGGATTGGGTCCAGGAGTGATAAGCATGATGACAGGCATTTCAGGAGATTCAGAGCTTTAGAACATCTTCCTTTTAAAGCCTGTATATGAGGTCTCCATGACAGTTTATTGTCAAACAACATGCCCAGAAAGGAGACTGTGGGCGAGACGTTGACCAACCTATCACCGAGAAAGAGCTCAGGCGTAGGTTCATTAGTGCGACGGGGCTGCACATGGAGTGCCACAGTCTTTTCAACTGAAAAGGAGAAGCCTCGCTTGTCGGCCCAGGCTCCAATACGGTTAATGGCTTCCTGTACTCGACGAGTCAGGGCGGGTAGGTATCTAGAGGATGCATATAGCATGAAATCATCCACGTACAAGGAAAACGAAACATGCCTTGGTAGGTCCTTCGTGATGGCGTCCATTGCAAGTAGGAAGAGCGTGCAGCTTATAACGCTGCCCTGAGGTACTCCTTCGTTCTGAGTCATCAGGGCAGAAAACCGTGTGCCCACTCTAACCCTAAACCGACGTTCTCTTATAAACTCGCGTACATACATTGCCATGTGACCTCGTACACCAATCTTATGCAGTTGCTCCAATATCCCATATCGCCAGGCAGTGTCATAAGCCTTCCGCAAATCGAAGAAGACGCACACAGTGTGTCTTCCTTGGGCACGCTCTTTAACAATATGGTTCTGCAGTCTGAGGAGGGCATCCGTGGTTCCACGAAGAGATCTGAACCCAAACTGAACTGGAGAGAGATGATCTCCGGCCTCCAAAAAGCGCATCAATCTAATGTTGATTATCTTCTCCAGTACCTTTCCCACACAGCTTGTTAGGGCTATGGGGCGGTAACTAGATGCTTCAGTGGATGGTTTATTGGGTTTCAAGAAGGCAAGTACTGTGGCTGATTGCCATTCTGTAGGATATACATGGGTTGTCCAGATTTTATTATACAAATGAAGAAGGTAGGTGATTGCTGATGAGTGCATTTTCTTTAGCATCTTGTAGTGGATGCCATCTGGTCCAGGGGATGTATTCTTACATTGTCGGAGTGCATGATACAGTTCAAGGTACGTTATGGGTGAATTGTATGGATATTGTTCATCCGATGCAAAATTAAGGTGAGATTGTTCGTGGCGCTGTTTGATGATCTGGAAGCCGGGTGTATAGTGCCTTCCGCTACTGACGTCGGCAAAATGCTCCGCCAGCAAGGAGGCAACGCGATCCTGGTTCATGGTGATCTCTCCGTTGTCCGTGAGGCAAGGTTGGGCATGTCCGCTTCGTCCTCTCATCTTCTGAATTCTCTGCCATATTTTTGGAGTTGGCGTGTCAGCGTTTAACGTGGATACGTACCTTTGCCATGATTGTTTCCTGGCCGTATCCTTCACAAACTGTGCTCTTGCTCTGGCTCTTTGGTAGAGTATCTTATCAGCAAGGTTGTGGCTCCGTTGGTACCGGCGTAAGGCCCTCTTTCGCTCAAAGTTAGCCTGGGCACACTCGTCACTCCACCATGGGACTCGATGATTCACTTTCCCTCCCTTCGAGCGGGGTATAGCAATAGATGCGGCAGTTCGAATAGTGCTAGTAAACCTCTCTAGCGCCTCGTCAACAGTGGTCTGGTCCTCATCATCTTCCAAGGCTGTCAGAGCCTCGAAAGCTTCCCAATCAGCTCGTTTAAGTAAGTAGTGAGGCTCCGAGTTAAAAGGGAGGTAGGTGGGGAAAGTCACCACCACTGGAAAGTGATCACTTCCATGTGCGTCATCCATGACAGTCCACCGAGCATCTGGGTAACAGTCTGGGGAGCACAAACTGATATCTATTGCGGAAGTAGTCCCGGTTTGGACGTGGAAGTGAGTCATACTTCCCGTATTCAACAGACATAAATCTGTGGTAGCAAGGAGTCGTTCCACTTCTCTGCCCTGTTGATCGATGCTGTTGTTACCCCACGCAGCATGCTTCCCATTCCAATCACCGCCCACCACAAAAGGTTCCGGGAGTTGCCTTATCACGTCCAAAAGCTCTTCACATGTAGCTATGCGAAGAGGAGGGATGTACAGATTACATACTGTAAACGGTGCAGTCGCAGTCTCCACTCGGACAGCCATCACCTGCAAGCGTGAATTGATGGGCAGCCTGTAATATGGGAAGCTCTGCTTCACAAAGATTGCCAGTCCTGTTCCAGGAAGAGGATTATTACTTGTAGAGTAAGTTTCTACTTGGTAGTGCTTAAGTCGGGGCGGAGCACTGCCTCCGAGCATAGTTTCCTGGAGGAGTACACAAGCTGGTTGAAGTTCTAGTAGGATAGCATTGAGATCACTGTAGTTACGTCACAAGCTGCGACAATTCCAATGAATGATGGTAAAAGCCAGTCTGATAAAAAAGTTACAGTTGTTACTTCTGAGGTGGTGCACTAGATTCAGTGCTTGCTACACGTTGACTGACCAGAGTTGGGATAGGTCTCGCCTCGTCTGGTTTCCTTCTTCCCTCGCGCCACGTTCGCACCTCGATATCAGGTGGTGGTTTCGAGGGAAGGCCGGGAGGAGGAGGATACTTCTTCAGCAACTCATCACTCAGCCCCTTGGGTACATGTCTAACACGGTCAAATGAATATTTTCTCTGGGATGTACTGTGTTCGCCCGACTGGTCGCGAGCTACTTTTGAGTGAGGTGTGCTGGTAGGCGACGCTCCACTCTGGAGGCGCTTGCGTGGAATTCCCATGGCTTGAAGTTTTTCTGGCACCTTAGGCGGTGGCATTTTTGGTGGTGGTAATTTAGCAGTGGTAGATTTGGCTGAGGCAGTTGCGCTAGGACCTGCAGTAACGTTCGGTGGTTTACCTTGGCCAGACGGAATCTGGCCAGTCCCACCCTCCGGAAGCGTCGCGGTGGCACTGTCGGGAGGAACATCCTTATTCAGAACTGGGCCTTCCACTACAGGAACTGCCCTAGGTGGAGAGCCGGTTTCGGTACGGCCTCGGGACGTCACCAGCACCTCACCCTCGGCATGACCCTCGTCGTCTGTGTTCACCTGTCGTCTATGGCCCTTATCAAGCTCCCTCATGGTCTGTTGCACAACCATTCCTCTTGGGGGCGCAGCCTCAACAGGACCTGACGAGTCACCTCGACCAGCGCTACTGCTGCCCATGGGCCTGGCAATATCTGCAAACGTGACCCCCTCACGGACATATCGGGCTGCCACGCGCCTTCTAGCATCTCCAAAAGATAGTTTTTCCTTGCATTGTAGAGCCACAACTTCTTGTTCCTGCTTATAGGTTGGGCAATTGAACGATGAGGCTGGGTGGGGACCTCCACAGTTCGAGCATCTGGCTGGGAGAGAACAGGGCAGCTCATGCACTTCTCCAGCACACTGGTAGCAAACACCCACGGCCGCCCTGCACGACCCAGCGCCATGTCCAAAACGTTGGCATTTGTAGCATCTTCTGGGTCTGGGCACGTAATCCCGTACGGAGCACTTGGTCCACCCAATGGAGACTTCAGTTGGGAGCTGACAGGCATCAAAAGTCAAAATATAGACAGGTTGATTCATCAGAACTCCGTTAATTCTTTTCTTCGTCTGATACACATCCGTTACCTTGTGCCGCTTCAAGCCTTCGAGTATTTGATCGGGAGTGAAGTTTGGAGCATTCCTGTAGTGAATAGTTCCCTTAGTTTGATTGAGGGTTTTGTGAGGCTCCACAACCACTTCGTTCATGTCCAGGGTCCTCAAATTAACAATAGCCTGGCTCTGCATTCGATTCGCCACCTCTACAATCACACCTCCGGAACGAGTCTCATTAATATTCTTGGGCCGGCCCCCAATAGTTCGCAAAATCTCATCGTTTGCTCGGATGACGTTGATAGTGGCCAGATTTGTATTAGATGGAGATGATATGCAGAAGAACTTTTTGTAGTCAGTCTCCTGCCACTGTTGAAGGGGAGGGTATGTAGGGGCGTCACTACCGGTTCGGACCCTCCTATTTCTCCTCCATCGCCCTCTAGATGAGGCAGGCTGGAAAGGTTCAAGCGTCTGAATCTGAGTTAGGTTTCGATTTCTGTTGTCTTCATGAGCCCGATGGCTGTCCCCACCATCATCAGGGGGGGCGGTCGATGACAGCGTGGGCGCATCTTCTGAGGCCATAGATTGTAGTACTTGTTTGGGTTCTGTTTGGTTCACACCGGACCCAGCTCCACTCTCAGCCATAAGCTGTGATGGTGCTTGTCTCGCAGGTAGAACGGCGGAATGATCAGTGGAAATATCCATGGGAGGCTCCTCTGATGGAAGCAGAGGAGGGGCCAGGTCGTCACCAGAAAGTCGAGAAGAGGGTTCATTGGTGGAAGCAAGCGGTGGTTTAGGATTCTCTTTCAGTGAGGGTTGCCCCTCACCTATCCAGGCCCGCTCAAGCCGGAAAAGAACCCCTCGGGCGATCAGCAGCATTCTGATGCATCTCTGCACTTAAGGCGGGCACACGCTGACCACTAGGAAGTAAATACCTCCTCCCACCGTCGACCCCGGCCCGTGGCAGTCTCCAAGTACGCCCGAGATAACAGAGACTTTATAACCCGTAACTGCCGGGGCCCGGTTTATATTTACATGGGAAACCTCACCCATGGTCCCCCTTTTGTCAGGCTGCTCCAGTTGAGCCAGCCTACCATGGTTGAACCTACCAGAACCGGGGCCCCGGCAGTATAGCCTCAACCTTCATGGCAGCACGCAAGCCCTCCCACCACGACAAGGTAAGGACATGGGGAGGGAAATTTAAAGAGTAATAAGTGCTGAAAATATGGACAGTAGTCAACTGAGAAAGCTGAACTGCGGCTTAAATAGAAACAAATTAATCTACTTCCAAAATATTCTCACTGGGAGCACTAATTCCTATAGATGCAATATTGTAACCTCTTGAACCACCCTAAAGGATTATTATCGTGAAAATAGTTTGCTCAAAAGCCTCCAGACAACGAAGGCTATCTCAGACGGACAATGGTAAACGAACAATTCGCCCATAAAGTATGTTCTAACACAAGATGCCCAAACAAACGGAAAGAAGAAGAAAAGAAAAAAAATATATAAGTACCTTAAAAATTGACAGATGCAAAAAAGGGCACGAAAGACAGCTTTCGATGGCCTGGCTGTAGCCGAGATAATCTAACAGTATCCCCCTCGGGCGCCAGTCCCTGTAGCATAGACATAGACGAGCCTCAACATCCTAAACCTGTTGCCTGTTATTTGCTCCCGAGGGAGCCACTCTGTGGGGTCGCTGAATGATTTCCATGACGTTCTGAACCTTGCTAGAAAAAAGTCCAATTTGAAAATTTTGGCCACAAGAATAAATTCAACAACCTCGAGCCGATGCTCGACGCAGAGCCGACACCTAACGTCAGGTGGTGAAATCCTGATCAGAGCTGCTGACCTTCCCGAAGAAAACTAGGAGCTTCACTTGGTGTATGTCAATGAAAACGAAATACACAGATATTCGAGATTCTAAAGCAATAAATAGAAAGGAGATTCTAGAATTATTTTCGTAGCACTCGGCGTTAGCAAACCCAAAATTATTCGTCTTTAACTCATCGCAATCGAGTAAATAGGAGTTTTTAAATATTCTTGAACCTTGAAAAGGACTTCTAATACCCAAAGTATAAAAAAGTCTGCATACCTGTACCTCACATTTTTAACAACGTGGCTGTGCTGAAAATAATATACATTAGACGCCGTTGTTCTCTAACTTTCACTTCGAAATGCACAATCGCAGATAAAATTCCCGGTACATTGAATAGCACTAACATCTCATGCATGATATGAACACTTAATCTTGAAAAATAGAGACGAAGCAGTCGACAATATCAGCGAAGAACATAAAGAGGGAGTCGAACCATCAGGCAGGCTCGGTGCTGGTCTTAAAATGACACGCTCTGATCATCAGCATCTGCAGCATGATGAAGATCGGCGCCAGCACGGCAGAGAACTCGAGCCCTCCTGGATCCTCCAGCCTCCGGCACAGCAGGAACTTGAAGATGAAGCTGAGTGCGATCATGCCGGTGCTCCACATGGTGCGGAGTATGCCGGGCCGAAGCATGGAGTACAGGTACATGCGTATGAGCACGATGATGCAAAAGTAAGCGTTGAGCGCGTCGCTCACGAACATCGGCGACAGGATGGCCAGCCAAGACAGGTCCGAGAAGAGGGCGCCCGTGAGACGGAGCATCACCAGCACTGACGTGATTGTCCCGCACACCAGGAACAGCAGCAACTGCACATCATTACCGCATACTTCATTATGTTACACTCATAGACCATTACCATAGAGTTCATTATGCTCCACTCATTATAAAACCAATCGAATTATTATTGTAATTGCTTAACCAAAGGGCATATAAACAGTAAGATGAGAAAGAAGTTCATGAAACAAGATCAAAGTTGAAGAAGAAAGTAGTAGGTGCTGAAAAAACAGGACAGCAGTGAACCGAAAAAGATGGTCCGTAACAAAACAAAAACCTATTCTATTTTAACAAAAAAAGCCTACCTAACCTTTAGGTCGGGCCCTCGCATTTTACCCCTGGGAGCGCTAATTCCCATAGATACAATAGTTGTATCCCTCCTGAGGGGCCTAACATCAAGAGGATGCGCAGAAAAGCAACCTGACCTTCCTGAAATGTTAGCGTGTTCTTCGTAGAGATAAAAGCACAAATATAGAAGAGACCTGCAGACTCGCGAATGGAGACATTTCTTCATTGACAGGCTTCATCACGATTATAGACATAACAAACAATACAATCGGGCAGTACCAGAATTAAGATAAGTAATATAACCTGTAAACGCACTAAGCTTAGAATATGGAGGTCTATGAACAAACATCTGCAAACATCACTAAGGAATTTACTGATGTAATGAAGTGCACTACTGTGCCAATAAACAACGTTCACTCATACTTCGTTACTGGTTCAAGGTATAAACCCCAAAAAGGGGAGCCACAAACCGTTGATTTAACACGTTGACTACGTTTGTGCGGTTGCTACGGTTGGTTGGTTCGGTTAGATAGTGAGCAGCAAAACTGAACAACCGACCGCACTGTTCAAATCCATTCTTATCTTTTCTAAAAAAAGTGTGAAAAATATAACTGCGCGATAACATTTTACCTCATAAGGTGAAATCAATTTGGAAAAAAGTAGTGAAATAATTGAAGCATTAATTTATGCCGGTGCGCAAATGAGCAATTTACTTAGTGGTACACATGCATCCCAATACAAAGACATCGTGTTAAACAATACCGAAATAAGAAAAAGTGAAAGGCTTTCAGGAAGGAGAATGTAAGTTACAAGTTAAGAGACATTTTTAGCAACACCGCGGAGTTGCGGGAACCCACTAGCCAGTTAATCTTAAGAGTATACTTGGCAGCGTCAACAGTTCATGACGACCAAGTGTGTCCGTAATTTTTATTTTAAGGTTGTGGCTAAGTACTGACATCCTTTCTGACTCCCGTACTTGTTCTATCTATCCTGACTTTACTTTCCATAATGCCTGCTCCTCCCTTCTCTTTCTTGGCCTAAACCTTGATTAAGAGTTACATCGAGCTAGGATAATACAGTAGAGGTGAGTGGTATTGTCAACCAGGCGTCTATTTAGGGTATTACTAATATCCTATAACTACTGGTTCTATTTACCATGACTACTATATTCATTTGCTATTGATGTGCTAAATTGTGATAGGCTACTATTGCAGTTAACTAGAATTAACATACCTGCTGTGCTAGACTAGGTTTGTATAATTTTTTACACCAAGTACAATTTTCCGTCAATTGTAATCATGTTGATTTATGACAAAAGTCTTCTAATTCTATTGATAAAAGATCGAGACTGTCTTCAGATTACTCACTTCGAGAAGGGAGAGGCCGAACCACAGCGTCAGCTCATTGGACGAGAACAACATGATCACGTGACGCGTGCTGGGGTCACGTGTCACGTGTATCGTGAGGGTTGCCCACGTGGGGTTGATCCCCCTTTAGGGAGGTGGGGTGATGGAATTCAAGAGTGAGTAAATTTCATCTCACCAAAAAACGAGTGCCCTTACAGCGAAAGGAAATAAAGCTGAGGGAGCGCCCTTGACCACTTTGCTTGTTTATGGTGACCCCAATACGCAGAATCGACACTTGAAAAGCTATCTAAACTTTATATCAAGTAGTAAACTAAGAACAATGCTGGCAAATAAGCATACAAGTTTTTATGATTCCTTATAATTTCGCATATGAAGAATTTAGTGTCAGTTACGTTAGAGGATTCACACCCCAGTTGCTGTTCTATTGCAGGAAAAATTGATAGAGCGTTAATCCAAATGCGGTACACCATGGCAGTGAAAACTTCAGCATTGTTATGGTATAGCCCAACACTAATGAAAATAGGCAATGCAAGCAAAACCGAAAGACGATTACATTAGATAATATAGTTCAAGCTGCCCTAGCACAAAAGTGTTCTAAAGAGAGGAAGGATAAAGGCATCTAGACCAAGGTATGTTCCTACACAAGATTCCTTGCGCATAAAAACAGGAGGTAGGCTTCTATAACCAAAAAATATTGAGGAAAGTAGTAGGTCCTGAAAAACAAGATAGCAGTGAACCAAAAAAAGACCTGAACAAAACAAAGAGCCTAGAATATTTCCTCTAACCAACTTTTAGCTCGGTACCTCACCTTTTCGCTCCGAGAGCGCTAATTCCCCACACATACAATTTGCGTATCTTATTGGGGAGGGCATGAAACCTACCATTCACTTCTGAGCGAAACTGGTCCACGTCCGTAGTACGGAATGTTCACCACTGCTTAGGAAAATTATAAATGATTTGTTAAGCATGTCAAGCACAGCAAAAATGTTCCCAAGAGAGGAGGAAGGAAAGTACCAGTTAGAATTGAATTAAGGGAGCAGGGAATTAGTACACAAGATGTATCGCCTCATCCTGCGCATAGAAAGGCCGGCAGAAATACTTGAATAAAGTTGATGGAACAGAATAAAAATTAGAGAAAAAAAGATGCGCGCTTGAAAAAACAGTAGTTAACCGAAAAAATTTTTCCATACCAACAGAAAAACTTGTTCAGTTCCAATAGAGAAAGCTACGTAACCTTCCGCTCGGGATCTTGCATCTTCCTTTGGCAGCGCCAATTCGCATAGATACAACAGTTATAACACCCTGAAGATTACCCATTCCTACGAAATCGCAATTACTAGCAGTGAACGTGACCAGCATAAAGGCCTATTTACATGATCATTGAGTGCGCGCGTGAGCAGTGATGAGAGGCGCAAGCCCCACCCACTTTTTTTCGCTTCAGGCTCATTTACAGCTCAATGACAATGCGGACCATGCTCGTTTACATGGCGGTGGCCAGAGCTTGTCAGTATCATTGCAGCCACACTGTCTTTGAGCAAGCAAATGCTCCTGAAGCAAAAACAAGTGGGCGGGCTTGGGCCTCTCATCACTGTTCACGCGCGCACTCAATGATCGTGTAAGCAGGCCTTAAGGGAGACAACCCACTGATTTATTATTTTTGGACAGATTGTTCTGAAATTTGCCCAGGATTGGTAATTTTTAAAAAGAAACCCATATTTGCTTCTGTAACCTTTTCGATTTTGGCCTTAGTTTTTGAGAAAATGAGAAATATTTTTTATATATAATTTTCTTGGACATTTGAAAAGAATAGAAGTAAATGAGTTCTCGTGCTACAAAAAAGCAAAGACAGTTTTGGAATCCTTGTAACATTTTTAACAAACTAAAGTTGCCCTTTTTCTAACATCCCTGCCATACATCTCAACAGGGACACCTTGAAAAAAAGAATACCATATTTCAATGAAGACATGTCCTCTTGTGCATTGGTGTTGTAGAATGGCCGGTGAGGGGCACTCCCAGAGGACGCTCAGCACCCGGGGGAGCGCGTCACCGTCCCCTGCAGACGGTGCCTGCTGCTGCGGGTCTCCCTACCAACCCACGCTAAGTCTCTTGTCTAAAGGCCTGTTTACACGATCATCGAGTGCGCGCGTGAGAAGTAAAGAGAGGCGCACGCCCCGCCCACTTGCTCTAGCTTCAGGCTCATTTACTTGCTCAATGACAGTGCGTCTTTAACGACACCAAGCTCTAGTCAGCGCCATAAAAATGAGCATAGTCCGCATTGTCATTGAGCAAGAAAATGCGCCTAAAGCGAGAGCAAGTGAGCGGGGCGTGCGCCTCTCTTCACTGCTCATGTGCGCACTCAATGATCGTGTAAACAGGCCTTAATGGCGATCACTGGAAGGTTCACGCCTATTCAAACACTGCTCAGGGAGTCCAACTTTGACACTCATGCTAGCTTTGCCGTGTCGTTAAATCAACAGAAAGATACGCTAAGGAGGAGGAAATACGTGAGCTCAACATATTCCCAGCTGGCTCAGGTCCCCTACAGCTGGTATCTTGAGCTCATAAAACACAACGAGTTTGGCTTAAGTTTACTGTTCATGTTGACGAGGGGAAACACTGAGTCAATCTACACGTCTCTCCCCCTTTGTCCCCACCTGGTCTTTCTGCAAGAGGGAAATGCATGCAAAGGATTGCATATTTCAGGTTTTAAAAAAATTTATTGAATATCAACCAACGACATATAGAAGCTGCGGATACATCGATGTTATTAGATTAAATGTTAGTATAAGCCTCCCTAACCGTAACAAAGGCGTTCCAGAGAAAGAAAAGCACCATTTAGTACGGAGTTAAGAGAATGCGGAATCTATGCACAAAGTCATAGAAATAGTCAGTTGAGAAAGTTTATGAAACCAGTTCAAAGTCAAAGAAGAACAAAGTAGGTGCTGAAAAACAAGACAGCAGTGAACCGTAAAAGGATGGTGCGTAGTATAACAAACACAGATTATATTTCAACAAAAGGCTCCCTAACCTTTAGCTCGAGACCTCGACTCATTCCTCCTGGGAGCGCTAATTCCCGCAGATACAATAGTTGCACCCCCCATGAGGAGGTTATAGATGTCATTAGAATATTGAATCATTTACTTCAAACAGCAAAGAATAAAATAATTTCAGTAAGATCGAGAAGACTTCTCCACACGCCTGCAAGCGTGTCTATTTCTAAAATGGAACTCAACGCGGCAAGTTTTTGGGCGCGTGTAAGTGGTGTGAATCAAGTTGTATTTGTACCACCCTATGCAGGATGGTGTGGGGTGGGGTTGGTGAAACAACTGGACAAGTTGCTTCACCAACCCCACCAACAAGTTCTTCACGGAGTGAAGAACTTGCCCCTAAAGCTCCTTAGCAAGAAACGATACAAGAAGGTTCCCGCACAATCATGCCAAACGCTCCTTGGTAAGAAATTGATGACACCAGCAACAGTATCAAATTTTGCACCGCATTCACAAGACAAAAGAATAGCAAGACCCACAGAGCGTGTCAGGCCCAGCAACGTGCGCTAAAGTAACTGAAACACTAGGCTAGTCAAGCACCGCCTTCGTGTGCTCTAGCACAAAGCTGATATTCAATTCTTTTTTAATTTCACAAACCTTCGACAATACTACACAGCATGAGCTAAGCGGCCCTGTGTACAGGACAGATGGAGACAGAATACAAAAAAGGTCTTTGATAAATAAATAATGCTCACTGATTGATTACAACAAAGTTTTAGCCTCCCTTTATCACGACAAAGATGTTCTGCGAGAGAAAGGAGGAAGGCACATTTTAGTATAGAATTAAGGGAACGCAGAATCTATGTAACAAGGTGCATAGAAACAGTAAGCTAAGACAGAAGTTCATGAAACAAGAAAAAAGCTGAAGAAGTGGTAGGTGCTGAAAAACAGGACAGCAGTAAACCGAAAAAAGATGGTCCGTGACAAATCAAAATTATTTTTTATCAACAAAAAGAAGACCTACCTACCACACACATATTTCCCCTGGGAGTGATAATTCTCATTGGTGCAATAGATGTCTCCCCCTGAGGGGAATACTGCTCTTTTAACATTCTCTCGCACTCAATCATCAGGCCACAACCAGCGTTGCTGAGTAAGCTGTAATGATGCTCAAGGTAAGCAGAGTTGAGAGCTTTTAAAATTTAGGCCAAAACCCACTAGTGTGAGAGTGCGAATTTATAGATTTCGGCTAGAGAAAATACAACTCGGCAACCCTCCACAGAATGGAACTGAATTCGGAACGGAGCAACACTGGAGTTCTCGCAAAGCTACAGGATAATAACCCCCCAGTCCAGCAGCTGCTCCAGTAACGACACTATAAGAAATGAATGAATACTTTTGCTGTACTTGTCCAGGTCATGTCATTAATGCTATTCATATGGCCAAACCACCATGTAATTCTGGTCACATACTCCGACGTTGACCTGGCTCCTGCTTACGAGCTCCAACCACACAACACCACAAATAAGAAAACTACTCGCTAATAATTCTCTTTACCATTCAAGTAAGAAGAAGACTAGCAAACACTGGCTCTGATTAAAGATGGCGGCGGGTCTCGCCAGCTCCGCTCCTAAGCACGCCGCTCAGCAATAGCTTCATTCCAATGATGCAACACTAAATTATTTTCTGATGCGTCCACCAGTCCCATTTAATGGCAACACGTGCGAAAACGTGAACGTAATGAGAGTAGCCGTAACGCGGGAATATTGACCTAAGCCAATCGAGCCTTCACAACACAAAACCAGACTTGGGAGTCTTGGACAAAACTCTTCAACTCAGGCATGACGTTTCTGCTCACTTCCTATGAGAGCTCAATTCCAACCAGGAAAAGAAAAAGAAATTAAAGAATGAAAAGTGCCAAGCCAGGGAAGAATACCCAGCGAGGGCAGACCAGGAGAAACACGTCTGCAGAGAAACACACAAATCAAACAAGTTACAATCAACGATAAAAATGGCAAGATATGATTTAATGAATTAATAAGCATACTTAACACTAATGCTTTGATTTTTTCTACGAAAATAAAAATAAGCCGGAAGAATCAATACTGGCGAACGTGAACACGAAGAAGGGGTACTTGACCTATAACAATTTGATTATATAAAATATAATATACCACATACTGAATACCTACAGAGACACACACACATAACGCTGAGTGAGAACGTATCTCGAGCTCCACACAGAAACTCCCTCTCACTTTTGATGTCATCGAGTGCTTCTTATCGACAGAGGGAATCACATCTGGAGTACGAGGTGCACAATATGAGCGTCTCGCCCACTGCCTGACTGCCATGCGCCGCACAATACAAACGCAATGCCAGCTACATGAAAAAAAAAACTTTGAAAACACTTCACATTGTCGTGATGTTAATAATTCTGAAATCATCAGAATTGAAGTTTAACATCGATTGTTCACGCTTCAAATCTCGACACGGAAAGCGCGGTTAGTTGTGAAGTAAAAGTTGCGAGAGTCATGGTATGAAACAAGAAATATAGATCAGGAGCTTAAACTAGGCCTACCCATTTGGAGCAACACAATTCTGTAAATTCGATTAAATAAGGAGCAGGGCAAGAAGTAAATACAGCGTGGAACACAAGGCCACGAGAGAGCTATCATGAAGCAACCAACAACTCCGAGACACTGACCATGTAATGTGAACATAACGTAACACACACAATAATAATTTGCAAGAAGGCATATTCAGTAACATCAAAAGTAGAGATTTAGTCCAGAAAAGTACACAGCTCGCCAGAGAAGATGTGCCCATCAGCAACCCCTGGTCAAATTAGCGTTTGCGTTTCATAGCTCAACCCTCATGAGCTGAAATGTGTCTCAGCACACGTTCCTGCTCCCACATCAACCTATTAATTCGTCAAGGCTCAGGCACGAAGTGTTGGTGATATTGAGACCCACGTCCTCCTAATGACACTCGAGCCATCTGAGTGCCATGAGGGCCATGGCGGTCCCCCACTAGGGGCCCACAAAGTGTCTTGCCATTGGTAATGCTCTCAATGCATTCTTGTGTACAGGAGCATGCTGCTCCTGTACACTTTTTCTACAGTGAGGACTTGCAGGTATATTGCACCAAAACAATTATAAAAGAACTTTGCAGACTTTTCTCATTGAAGTAAGGAACCTATCTAGCAATCACACTAACTCTGGAAACAAATTTTCACACACACACACACTCAACAAATGAACTTGCACACATTTATACATAAGGGATAAAGCTGCTCATATGTTAACGCTATCGTCATTTCAGATGAAAACGATGCCTGAAAATGGTACAACGACCACGATGGAAATGGCAAGAGTGCTGCTAAAATACTCATTAATTCAAATGCATAGCTACACCCTATTACTCTTTATTTATGTTTTTTTGTAATGCAAATGCTGCTTTGCGCAGCAGTAGCCTCAGACTAGACAAAGACAATTTCTATGAAATAGCTCTAAAGGTGATTATGATTATAAGTTAATTTAAGCCTCCCTAACCGCTACAAAAATAGAGCGTATTGAAGAGAGGAAGGAGGAAGGAGCCATTTAGTTTGGAGATAAGAAAATGAGGAATCTATGCAGAAAGGGCATAGAAACAGTAAGATGGGAATGAAGTTCATGAAATAAGATAAAAGTTGAAGAAGAAAGTAGTAGGTGCTGAAAAACAGGACAGCAGTGAACAGAAAAAGGTGGTCCTTAACAAAGCAAAAAATATTTTATTTCAACAAAAAGAAGACCTACCTAACTCTCAGCTCGGGCCCTCACATCTTCCCCCTGGGAGCGCTAATTCCCATAGATACAAAGTTGCATCCCCCTGAGGGGATAGCTCTAAAGGGAACAAAACTTTAAATTATCTCATAGAGCAAAGTAACGCGCAGAACAATGAGCGGGACGCGCTCAAATAATAAATGCCATTCTAATCACATAAATCTCTTTATATTCATTCTTAGCTATTAAAATTAAAACTCCACCATCCATATCTGCTTAGTATTGTATGGAGAATATGATTTCTACGATATACCAACTTCTATTGATTGTTCTCCTGTGGTTTTGTCTACATTCCTGGAATGGCAATGAATTATGCATATTTATTCATTTATTTATTTATTTCCTGACGGACTCGCAAGCAAGGCAGACGATGCAAGACTTTCCATAATGGTGAACACACGTACCGACACCAGCCTACATACAATTTCAGGACTAGCGGTGTCATTCAAATCTAATACAAGTACACATTACAACTTGGTAATATTTTGAAATTTGTTCATTTTTATTAACACAAAAATGGAAGTACAATAATAGTGTTGGCGGAAACGGGCAATTGTATTTGAAGGCTGAAGTTTGATGTCAAAAATACCAGGATAAACAGTCTAGAAAACTCGCTGCTATCTTTGACCCACACCTATACTGTACGTCCCAAACTGTGAGCGGCAACAGCTCGTTGCTTGCCACTCGAGGAAATTTTGCAAGCTATACCCGGCCTCAGAAAACTTCTGCTATATTTCTTTTTGCAACTTCAATAAAGACGTGAATTAAAAAAATACGATAGAATTACTTTCCTTTATTCATTTTTTCATCACTCGTAGATGTGTAACTGACTCCGTATGGTAGAATGGTCGCCCTCAAGTCAGTGGGTCGACGCATTGGTGGGTCGCGTATTTGAGGCGCGTTATCCAGAGCAGAGCAATTGCGGTCACTTTCAATTGTATTGCATTTGCATGCCCCAATGTTATTACAGCTCTTATTGAAATAATGAATGAATGTGAACACCGTAACCACTCAAAGAATGTTTAAATAGCCGTGGAGCACAAAATAACAGTCTCTTCACATGCACCGGAAAACGAGGCAAGAGACACAGAGTAGAAAAGAATTACTAACATCAAAATAAGGCTTACTATTTACGAAATTGAACTCGAATCTTCTACAACAATTGCCCACTCTATGGAGTGAAGTTAGGGTAACTACGGAGGAGCGATCATTCAACAACGTACACTGACAAAGACAGACACAACCTGCACACCTCCGCACGTGCGCAGCAGTCCTGAATGTCTCCCACGATGTTCTGGGTGCTCAGCTCAAGGACCACCAGCAAGCAACACCTCCGCACGTGCGCAGCAGTCCTGAATGTCTCCCACGATGTTCTGGGTGCTCAGCTCAAGGACCACCAGCAAGCAACACCTCCGCACGTGCGCAGCAGTCCTGAATGTCTCCCACGATGTTCTGGGTGCTCAGCTCAAGGACCACCCGCAAGCAACACCTCCGCACGTGCGCAGCAGTCCTGAATGTCTCCCACAATGTTCTGGGTGCTCAGCTCAAGGACCACCAGCAAGCAAAGCATCAATACTCAACAAAAGACACACATACAAAACAGCCCAACCTTCAGGCATCGATCGCGGCCAGAAGCTGGACAACACGTAGCTCAGGGGAGCTGCTTTCTTCATACAGCGCTAACAATTTATTTTTGTCGAAAAAGGTTATTTAAATAATCAAAGTCTACAGTTGATATGCACAACATAAAATTTTTCACTAGCCTTTTGTACTTTGGCTTGAATTTATATTTTTCAGCTTTTTTCCCCTCTGAGATTTTAGCAAAGTAGAGAAACTTTCGAGCTTCTTCTGCAAAAAGCTTAGAATTGGTTTCTAGTTTAGAGTGGAAAATGCTCCTTAATACTAGCGCGCAATGAGCCAAGCTGCCTCGTACTTCATTCAACCCATTCAATAGAAAATGTTATACAATTTACTAACAAAAATTCTGAACTAAAGAAACTACAAACATCACAACAAAGTTTGTCGGTCTTTACTACCAATATTTCGCTCAACAGAGAGATAAAGTAGAGAAGATAAGAAGTAGAGGTTATCTATGACTTCCCCAGCTGGAAACACTACAATTGTGAAAACTTTACTCGTAATGCGAGCGTCAATTGGAAGGCGAGGTACGAAGCTGATGCACGGGCGTGTCGTCAAAGAGACCACGCATGTCCTCCAGCGCCTGCGAGATGCACTTGGCAAATCGCTCCGAGTTGGTGGCGTCGCACGACCGCTTGCTGGACACGTGGAAGAAGATGTTGTAGTCTGTGGGCAGCATGTAGGACACACCGTAGCCCATGTCGGACACGGGGCCAAAGCCGCCCCCGGGGGAGCACATCTTTCTGAAGGGCTCGAAGTTGATGTCAGGGAGGTTGGAGTCCATGACCTGCTGCTGGGGCGTCTGTGATGTGCTCAGTGTCCATGGCCTCTTGATGATGTTTTCTAGCAGCTCGCTCTCGTACCCGAGCCCTCGCGACACCACATACAGAGCAAAGAGGTGTCTGTCAATGCCTTCGCCGTTCATGGCGCTTTTGTAGAGGCTTTGGTGCTTCTCTCCGGCCACTCTGAGGAGCGATAAACGATCGGTGCGGCTCACAGAGTCGTCACACATTGCCCTCACAAAGGCAGAGCTCTCGCGCGTGCACGATCGCACTGTCTCCGTGCGTCCGTGCTGATACAAGCGAGTTGCTGAGGCTTCGTACGTCTGCACGAAATGACCGTTGGAGTCTTTGTAGTACGCGAGCTGCAGGGCAATCTGCACGAAGGCGTCCGGGCTGATGAGGGCCTTCTTCAGGACACCTTTACCGAACGCGTCGTGGTGCTGAATGTAGAGCTCCAAGTCGTCAGCCTGCTTTGTGTTGGCTTCGACGGCTTGCGCGATGTTGTCTGCCAGAGCGTCCGTCATATCCCAAATGATACGCCGGGGTGGGTTGTGAGGTCCCTGTCGGAACTCCCTGGGAGGGGGCATCACCTCCCCGTTGTCGAGGTAGCGCTTCTCCAGCACCTCGTTAGTCATGGCGTACTCCCACACGTGCCCGAGCGCGGGCGCGTCGGCCATTGAGTGCTCAGCGTTGAAGCCGCACTGACCGTCTGGGAAGAAGCAAACGTTCAAGCTTTTGTCAAACCACAGAGTGCGACCGTCAGCATGCAGCAAGGCCTTGCCCTTATCGTGCATATCTTTGGGAGGCTTGTCAGCAAGGATGACCATGAACGCAGCGCGGTGGATGATGTCCAGGTTGTCTTTGTTGATGCCCTTGGAGAAATGTTGCGCAGTGAGCTGCGCCCACTGGGTTCTGGGGAGACCCGTCAGAGCGGGCACATTACGCTCACTCTCACTCACACTTCCCTTGTGCTTGGCAGCATCCTCCACAATGTCTTTGAAGAGCTTCTGGAGCAGCGCCTGGGACAAGATTTGGTTGTGCTGGTCGATCACATCCAGGGCATACAACAAACCCTGGCACCAGACCACCACGTGCCTCGAGTCGTGCGGCTCGTAGTGTACCAGAGAGTCAAGCTCGAGGCCGGGGGCGCGCACGGTCGAGAATAGCCGCTCGTACTGCGCCATGCAAATAGGGATGGTGTTCCTCAAGAAGAGAGGTGGCAGCTGCTCCCTGTCGATGAGCCGCCGCACCACACATAGCGAGTAGACGACGTTGGCGGCCCTGGACACCTGCTTGTCGGTGGGCGACCAGCAGAAGTGGTCGAGGCAGTAGTAGTTGCTGTTGATGGCGAGCGGCTGGCGGTTCATGAGGTAGGCGTACTTCTCCCACCAGTCCGTGACGTAGTTGGGGCTCCACCAGGCCTTGAGGCAGAGCAGGCGCTGCAGCCTGCGGCCGATGGTGCGCTCGAAGTGCTCAGCCTGCCGCCGCAGCTGGGCGAGCTCCTCTGGGGTACAGAGGGGCACGAGGCTCTCCAGCAGCCGCTGCAGCGTGCAGTGCAGGGGCGGCACCGGCATGCGCGGCAGCGAGCGCTGACACGAGTACAGCGTCGGCTGGTAGCCCGACACCAGCTTCACGCACACGCCCCACGCCCGCGTTTTCAGGGACATCTCACGGGGCTTCTCGTCTGCAACACACGGTCCTAGTTAGCTCGTCTCCTCCCAATATTTGTGTCTTCGCTTTGAAGAGATTTAGCATGGGAGTGATTGGATTAAGAAATGACATGCGCCCGACATCTCCCGGTCTCGTCTGCAACACATGCCTTTCGTTCAGAAACTTAAAAACGATGAAAATTCCGATAAAATTCATCATCTATACTAAGAAAATGTTTCGGAGTCCCACTCCATCATCAGTTCAAACAAAAAAAAAGAATTACGTCTGAAATAAAAAATCAAAGTACAAAGAAATGTAGGTACTAAAAATATATCATGAGAGTAAAAATACAAAGTATGACACGGACAAAAGCAAAGAATAAAACACAGAAGCACCAAAAAAATACATGTGACACATAAGTGTGAAATGAAATTAGGCTGGTACTGACGATGAATCTACCTATTCACTATTTGCAAAGAACAAAATTGACAGTTTGTGCCCTTACATTAGGATTATTGAGTCACACATACATTATGATTAATGTTGCATTAACTAACGCTACACAGTGCGCTCACACATCCAGCCGCGGTAGGCGAGCAGGGTACGCAGGAGGTACTGCCGCACGCGCATCAGCACCACGAAGAAGCCCACGCTGATGCCGCACGACACCACAGCGTTGCGCAGCCACGTCGGCGAGCCTGACACACACATATAAGACCTGTACAACACGCGCAACAAGCGTTACGAAGCCTATACAACACGCACCCCAAATGTCGCAAAACCTGAACACACACGCCCCAAATGTCACCAAACCTGTATAACACGCGCCCTAAATGTCACGAAACCTGTACAACACGCGTCCCAAATGTCACTAAACCTGTACAACACGCGCCCCAAATGTTACAAAACCTGTACAACACGCGCCCCAAATGTCACAAAACCTGTACAACACGCGCCCCAAATGTAACAAAACCTGTACAACACGCGCCCCAAATGTCACAAAACCTGTACAACACGCGCCCCAAATGTCACAAAACCTGTACAACACGCGCCCCAAATGTCACAAAACCTGTACAACACGCGCCCCAAATGTTACAAAACCTGTACAACACGCGCCCCAAATGTTAAAAAAAAACTATACAACACGCGCCCCAAATGTCGCAAAACCTGTATAACACGCACCTCAAATATCACAAAACCTGTACAAAACGCGCCTCAAATGTTACAAAACCTGTACAACACGCGCTCCAAATGTTACAAAACCTGTACAACACGCACCCCAAATGTTACAAAACCTGTACAACACGCGCCCAAAATGTAACAAAACCTGTACAACACGCACCCCAAATGTCGCAAAACCTGTACAACACGCGCTTCAAATGTCACAAAACCTGTACAAAACGCGCCCCAAATGTCACAAAACGTGTACAACACGCGCCTCAAATGTCACAAAACCTGTACAACACGCGCCCCAAATGTTAAAAAAAACTGTACAACACGCGCCCCAAATGTTGAAACAGCGCCCGAGAATCGCACTCCTCACGTAGAGTGATTTTTTTTGTTGGATGACGATAGAAGGAATTCGAACGTTACACGACAGGCGACTTAGCTATGCCAAATTGAATTAAATAGCTTGAGCTATACGAGAGCGCTGTTTAAACCTGTGCAAAGAACGATTAAATTATAGATAAGTTTAATCCCTCCTAACCACAACAGAAGTGTTAAAAAGAGAGAGGATGAAGGCATCATTTAATATGGAGATTATAGAACATAGAATCCATGCACAAAATGTTTTCACGCACAAAATCCTCTGCACATAGAAACAGTAATTTAGGAAGGAAGTTTATTAATAAAATGTTTTTTCTGTGTCTCACGCTGGCAGGAGGCTTATATTGGATGTATCTAATAGGAATTACGTGTCTAATGGCCGTGGAAACAATTAGATCTGAGCTGGGTGTACGTTTACGAGCTAGAGCCAAAAGATGGATCAAATTTTACGACGCTGCCATAAAGCCGAAACCGCTGGCTCGGTTCTCGCTTTGAACAGGCCGCGCAAAGAGGCAAGACAGATATGGTCCTCGATCATTAAGTTATTGGAGAGAAAACCAACTCTCGTTCCTGGTCGACCTTTTGATTAACCGTGGACCAGAGAAAGCCAGAGCTGCAGCAAAGGATACCTCATCCCTTCCCGCCTAACAACCCTCCAACCCCTTCGTGGTAGTGGCCCTGTTCCGGCTGACTCTCACGAGAACAATAAGGAGTCACTTAGGGCCGAGAGGCGTGAGGAAGCGGACGGAGCCAGTTGGCGGGAAGTCACCTACGTTCTGGTCACAGGTTGGGACTCGGTCAATGATAAGACTCAGGCGGTTAGCTGGGCAAGTGAGACTCTGATTTGAGGGCGTGGTTTCGAGAAACTCTGAGCCAAAGGCTTTGTCAATTTGTTTGAAGGCTTTGTTTACCAGTTCTGTTGTTGAAGGCTTTTGACTTCAGTTCCGTTTTGAGGGCTTCGTTTTCGAGTTCCGTATCGGAGGGCTAATCGTCCTGATGTTGGGTTTCAACATTGTAGTGGTCAAGCGCGAGTCAGATAGCGGGTTCTTAATACCGTAACGCGTTGCGAAAGTCGCTGTCTTTTGTTGCAACTGTTCTCGGGGTTCAGTGTCCAGTTCCGCGAGTGCTCTTTCCATTTCCGTACTTGCCACTCACACCAATAAACCTTAATGATTTTTTCTGTGTCATTTCTATCCTCATAACTCGCACGAACCACACAGAAACACGCGCCTAGAAAACTCGGTCACAGCTACCCAATCGTGTCTACTTCGTAGCCGGATGTAGGCCATTGAAGAGGTTAACGTTACCCTGCTGTTAACATCCCTTAAAAAATAAAATCCTGCTCTTAAATTTTGAGACAAAAGTCTGTGGTGGCAGCGACCCTCTTTAATTAGTTTAAATTACTTCACTTCAAAGAATCTCACCAACAAAGAGAGAACCACTTTATTCATTTTTGAAGCAAGATAAATTTCGAAGAAGAAAGTCAGAGGTGCTGAAAAAAGTACACCAGTGAACTAAAAAAAATGGTTCTTAACAAAACAACCCATTTTACTTCAACAAAAATAAGACCTACGTAACTCCGAGCTCGGGACCGAGCTATCATTTTGTCCTGAGAGCGCTAATTCCCATAGATACACTAGTTCTATCCATATGAGAGAGCAGAGAAGCGAAATTCGAGTATCCAGGCAAGAAAAAAGGTTGATTTATGTAGACGAGCTACACAAGACAAAAGTCCGCTCCGGCCGGTGTTTTGACGATCGAGACGCAGCTCTACTATGCGCATGTTGGGCTGAGCAGCATCAACGCTGTCTTCAGCCATTCTCGTCATTCTGGAATCAATTTACGAGTGCCGAAGTTAGGTGCCTAGTGCAGTGCGCCTAAGAGAGTTCAGTGTAAATGACAGACTTCCTGCTAGACATAATCGACCCTAGCCGTCATTCTGGAATCAATTTATGAGGTGCCTCGTGCAGTGCGCCTAAGAGAGTTCAGTGTAATAGACACACTTCCTCCTCGACATAATCGACCCTCGCTGTCGAGGTGCGGTGAGTTGCAGTAACATCTTGCGTCACCTGAGCCGTGTGGGACGACAGGTCTTATCTGTGTTATCTCACCACACACACAAACAAGGTGGCCCAATCGATATCTACACAGTGGCCTGAGACTGCCCTAATTCCGCAGCTCAGCAGGCGCTTACAAAAAAATTATTCCAACAAAAAGGTCTACTTAACTCGAGCTCGGGACCTCACACTGTCCCTCTGGGAGTGCAGCCCTGCACTAACTGGGCAGTACTCACGCGTCACCCCCAGTTTTAACGGCTCGTGAGACTCGTAACTCTAGAGCAAATTTATAGTTCATTTATAGATTTATTTTATTTTGAAATAAATTTTACTCGGAGCGAGGTCGTCTGGCAGAAGCAATTAATGTTACCGATTTTATCCCAAGGATTAAAAGTCAACAATTCTCTTCAGATGATTACTTGGAACAATTATGTTTCTTAGAAAATTAATTCAAAGATTTTGTGAATTAAAATCGTTGAGTATTGTTTCATGTGCGCGCGACAATTGCATTGCAGCGACCTCTTCAAATTATAAAAATTTCAAGTCTTGAAATGTAAATACACATTGAATGAGCAAATAGAGCAGCCTTTCATGAAGTTTACGATAACCGCGCAAAATGAAGCATAAGTTTTGTTTGCAATTAAGGTTATTAATATCAACTAGCAAGACCCATGAAAAAATTCGCAGTTGTTTTGAAAAATAAAAGAACTTATTCTAAACCAATCTATTCTATCCTAACCTAACCGAACCCATCCTAAACCAATCTATTCTATCCTAACCTAACCAAGCTCATCCCAAACCAATCTATTCTATCCTAACCTAACCGAACTCATCCTAAACCAATCTATTCTATCCTAACCTAACCAAGCTCATCCCAAACCAATTTATTCTATCCTAACCTAACCGAACTCATCCTAAACCAATCTATTCTATCCTAACCTAACCGAACTCATCCTAAACCAATCTATTCTATCCTAACCTAACCGAACCCATCCTAAACCAATCTATTCTATCCTAACCTAACCGAACTCATCCTAAACCAATCTATTCTATCCTAACCTAACCAAGCTCATCCCAAACCAATCTATTCTATCCTAACCTAACCGAACTCATCCTAAACCAATCTATTCTATCCTAACCTAACCAAGCTCATCCCAAACCAATTTATTCTATCCTAACCTAACCGAACTCATCCCAAACCAATCTTTTCTATCCTAACCAAACTCATCCCAAACCAATCTATTCTATCCTAACCTGACCAAACTCATCCTAAATTAATTCATTCTATCCTAATCCAACCAAACTCATCCTAATCTAACCGAACTCATCCTAATCCAACCGAACTCGTCCTAAACCAATCTACTCTATCTTGATCTACTCTATATTAGTGGCAATCCTCACTTATCCGAACCTAACCCTAATTCTATACATATTCATGTGACGCCATTATGTAGCTATGATACCGTTTCAGGTGTATGTGGTCCCTAATTCTTCCCTAGCAATAAGTGAAGGCGTACCGTACGCAGAAGCAACGCTACCTAATTAAAGGGATCTCCTAACCTTAAAATCCACCTAATTGACCCAATTGTTCAAACTTCGTTTTTCATATTTCTATCGCAGCTAACGTAACAAAAATGCATACAGATTTGTTAAATTGAACACCAAACACATTTGTTTCCATAAAAATGTTCGATTTTTGCAATGAAAAAAGTTATTGTGCGAATAAATAAAATTATTCATATATTTGCACAAATCCCTACTCCTTCCACAATTTTCTATGTAAAAGCTTGCTTCTGGTCTCATTCGGTACGGAAAAACTGTGGAAACTGGAAAATGCAGAATTATTTTGGATATCGAATTAGAAAAAAAAATTATTGATGTATCTAAAATTTTCTTTTTTTTCAAAACTGTCCCAGATTTTTCATCATAGAAAACTAATATGAAGTTCAAACAAAATTCAGCTTCCCTACTTTGTTCCCATCATTTTATTGCATCAAATGAGACCAAAATCACACTTCAAAGTTGAAAATTGTAGAAGGGGTAGAGTTTTGTGCAAATGTATGCAATTATGAAATATATGTAAGTTTGCACAACAGCTTTTTTCTATTGCAAAAATAAAAAAAATTCATAGTAGTAAATATGTTCAGAATTCAATTTTATGTATCTGTATGCATTTTTGTACCCCTAGTTTCAATAGAAATGCAGATACAAAAGTTAGAAAAATTAAGTAAAATTTGAAAAATTCAGAAATTTTTTGGATAAATGCATCAATAAGTTTTTACTGTATTTAAAAATTCAGAATAATCCTGCATTTTCAAGTTGCCACAGTCTATCATCATCAAATGAGATCAAATCCAAGCTTCTACATTGAAAATTGTAGAAGTAGGGTTTTGCGCAGACATAAATAATTTCATATGTTCACACAATAACTTTTTCTATAGCAAAAATCGAAAAATTTTATAGAAGCCCATGTGTTTGGAATTCAATTTTACATATCTTTGTACAGTTTCGTTCCCCTAGTTGCAATAGGAATGCAGAGAGGGAAATTTGAAAAAATAAGTAAGGTCCAGGGTAGGAGATCCCCTTAATAACACAGATTTTGACATTTTTCCCTAACAAAGAAGCGGAGCAACTTGTTTCTCTTGGACTGAGAAGTACAACATGTGTAACTGTGTGTCAGAGCTAGAGTGCTAGCGTGAATGAGGCACAGCTCTCGCCCTTATCTCGAAACTGGAGATCGCGACGATTGAATGTTGCTTAATTATGTCAAAATCCCAGCAACGCTGTATGAAATGAATGGTAGCCGCCAGAAGCAGCAATGGACATCGTGCTCAACGTTAAGATAGAGTTTTTGAGGCACTCATTTTGTAAAGCGTTTGATAATGTTTCCAAAATCATAAGGAAAGAAATCCATGAACAATATTTGGGCGTGGAGAAGAGAAGTAATTGAAAGATAAAATCCGTGGTCCGACCTTCGAGAAGGGAGATGCAACTTGACCTTTGAAAACAGGACATTTATCACTGAGAGATAAGTGCTCTAATCTGACAGGCGATGTGGCCACCCCTAGCAAGGCTGCAAGGCTCATGTGACCTCTATTGCTCGCTTTCTCCAGCTGCTGCTCTTGCTGCCATCACACAAATGCTAAACAATGATTTCCAATCAGGACAACACTGGCAGATATATAAACTTGAGAAATGCATTCAGAAGATAAGATAGAACCTTATAGTGCATTTGGTAGACAAGTTCTTAACTTTAATGAGCACTTGGTAGACAAGTTCTTAACTTTAATGAGCACTTGGTAGACAAGTTCTTAACTTTAATGAGCGCTTGGTAGACAAGTTCTTAATTTGAGTGTGCAATGGATGAACATATTATCCATTTTAGTGTGCACTTGCTAGGCCATTTCTTAATTTAACACATTCATTGCGTTACGACCCACCGGTGGGTCGTAGTTAGGTTTTTCCTGCTGCGAAACGACCCATCGATGGGTCGTTTTGAAAAATTCCAACAACCTTTCTAAATTAATGGTAGTTAACAGGCCCAGTTAATGTTTGATATGTACCAATTTGCTTATCACTTTTGACTTCAAATTTAAGTTGAATATTGAACTTCAGTTTAACCCATCGCAACTAACGTGTTAAATGAGCAATAGGTAGACAAGATTTAGACCTGTGTGTGCTCTTGGCAAAGAAAATACAAACTTGAGGCATGCACA